>NW_019379789.1:0-10235 GCF_000648655.2 Copidosoma floridanum | reverse complement strand
GTTATACAATTTTCTTTGTATATATATACACCATAGCTATAGTATGCTTTTAATACGTAAATCGCTGGAAACGGGTATCACCCTCACTAAACCTCGTGTTCAAAATTTTTTCTTCATAGTACATCACGCTACTAGTAAAATAGGCCCTGTTTCGAGGGTGTGCCTCAAAGAAAATTTATTTAATGAAATGGGGAACAAAACCGGGATATTTTTCGTGAATATCAACGTAATTAAGTGGATATAGTAGATACGCATGTGCGGTGTGCAACTCTACTGTCTGGTACTTACAGGGTCCAAGTTGATATTTTTTTCGAGCGAGCGAAGCGAGCGAGGCGCATGCGTATACGTGGATATAAAGTCTGAATAGTCTCAGTGAATATATATACTACTAATTTATATATTTACATCTTGCTCACCTCGCAGCTCGCATCGCTTGGCTTCGCCCAGTTTTGTAAAGTTACCCTCGGTCCTCACACGCCCTTCCTATGCAGTGCTATAGAGAGTACGTGTGAAGTGGAGAATCTTATAATTTTTCGTAACGTTTATTTTTCCGTGTTCGAAACACCTGCCAAGGCTCGACATAACTTATTGAGATGTATAAACCTGAACCCAAAGTTTCCGAGTAAAAACTTCCGAAGTTTTAAAAAAGGAATTTTTATTGATTGTCAGAACCCTGATAGTATTAAAATAAAGCATTTTTGCAAGGCACATTACGTACAAATTAACTATTTACCTGTCTCTACAGGTCAATGGCTACAAGATTTTAAAGCCTTGTGCTTCTCAGAAATATTGTTGAGGTTGTTGGGAGGCCCTCTATAAGATACCTCAATAGCCTACTGAGGACCTATGGAGGCAAAATAACGGAGTTTAGTGGAGGCCCTCTATTGGTATTCTTATTAGCCATATACCTAGCCACACGTAAAGCATCTTTTGTCGTATGTGTATATATANATATAGATATGTATATAAATATATATATCACGCATACATAAAATCAATATTTCTACTACAAAAATAGTACAATGAGCAGCCAGAAGTGAGAGATAATTGAGGTTTTTGTAAAAATCATAAATAATTTCTAAGGAAGTCTTTGCTGTAGTTGAAATCTTAGGATGAAACTTTTTTAAGCACTTTATTAGCATATCTATTTTATTGTGTTGAATTTCTCACTTTACACTACTGTCCACTGCCTCAATTCTTCAGCTATGCTAAAGTTTTCTGTTATAGGTGCATTGGAGTTATGTGAAATACAATTATCATTGTCATTCTGCACATCATACTCAATATTCGATTCTATTCCAAGATTTAAATCATTAAACTTGTAAGTATTTTCTGGAATAACATCACACACAGTACTGAAGTCCTTGACTTGATGTTCGCACTCTTCGTAGTTGGAGGAATTACATATCTCCTCATCGATTTTAACCCCCAAAATTTATTCACTGTACTTAGCTCTTTTGACTACAAAAATGTGATGAAAAGATACTTTGCTTGTGCATTCATACGTGTTGTACATCTATATATATTATACCCCAAGAGGTTAAGCTAGGCTATTGTGGATACCTAAAGAGGGCCTTCACAACACCCCGTTTTTTCGCCTCTGTAGGTTCTTAGTAGGCATACCTCATGAGGACCTCCCGTTCAGTGTAGGTATCATCAATAAGTTTCTGATCGGGTACAGTTCGACGCTGCTTGGAATTCTAGAACATTAAAATGTACAGTGCAGCTCTCCCATGGCAGTGTTGTGGTGTATGAGGTCCCTACACTGAAAAATATCTGTTTTGATTACTGTCATAGATAGTATAGATTTAACGAAGTAGCAGTATTAAATACTGTGGCCGTTAGGATAGCTGATCGTCGACGGTTGTAATAACCAATTACCCGACAGTAGCTACTACAACAAAACGTTGGTTATACTTATACTCACATAGTGACCCATGGCAGGGGGGCTTCTCTTCGTTGCATTGAGTCAAGGTGGTTCTGTTGTGACTCCCGAGTCAAAGGTGCGCCTATCAAGTTAATATTTATTTATTACTGCCTTAATTTTAATTGATTATTTGACAATATTGTTTATTGAGTCTAATTAAGTACTGATTCAAAATTTTAGATCATGATATCAGATATAAAAGTTTGTAAGCATGATTATTTAAAAAGTCACTTAACCTCAAAATACTAGCGTAGTAGATGCTTGCCAATCCTTTTAATACAGGGAACGAAAATGTGTACCTGTGTTTCTTTTCATATCTTTTTAATAAGTCCGTAAATATGTATTTTGAGATGGCAGCACGTTCAGTATTGCGTAAGCTTTAGTGTGTCAGTTTTTTACTTAAGTATGTTCTGCAAATAGGTAACTAGGCTACAAATTTCAGTAAAGGGATGCTTAGTTGACATAAGAGCCCATATTCAGAATTTAGTTTCCATTCATCATTTTCTTGCGTTTATATCCATAAGCCAACTCTGAAATTTTTACGAAAGTGGATTGTAACTTACTTAATGATTCCTTAAAATTTTATGTCATTTTATTTATGACCATTTTATTAAAGAACCACTCTAAGTTTACTTCTCTCTTAAAGTTGTCGTAAGAGTGAATTCAATGAAGATAAGCGGGAACTTATGGTTCATGCTTATGGAAGCTTACTTTTCTCTGCCATGGACCACCGTACTATGTAAGTATAAGTATAACCTACATTATGCTGTATAGTAGCTACTGTTGGCTCATCGGTTATACAACTGTCAAAAATCAGTTCCCCGAACGGTCACAGTAGTTACTACTGATACTTTGTCAAATCTACTGTCTTTGACAGTCATCACAACAGACATCTTTTTAGTAGTACGATCAGCAAACTCAGTACATATATCGTACTGTAGCTAAGAGAAAAATGGCTTCACTGACGCAATTTTATAGTAAGTGACGACAATGTACGATAATGTGGAAGTACTTTTGTGATAACATCTCAATCACGCTGGTGTCAGGAAATCATGGATAATACGTTTTATATCACACTAAGCGTAAAGTTCGTACTGTTCTCCCTGTATACAGGGACAGAAACTGTGTAATAAGTGCGTGTACGCATGCGTATCTATATCTTACTGTATATTACTATATACATAAGCCAATAAGTGCCTGAAGTAGTTCGGTGCTCGAACATAGCGAGGGCGCCACACTGCAGTAAACAAACAAATTTGGGAAACATCAACAAGATAAAAGAAGCCAATGTACTGTTTGCTGGTGTATTTTATACAAAAAAAAACATGAGATTCTGAACAAATGGAAATAATTAAAATTGTTATACAATTTTCTTTGTTCACACATTTTTAAATAATAACTGCATTTTTACAGTTCTTCATTTTTATCAATCTTGTATAATAAACTATTGAAATTATTACATTTCGAAACACATTCATTAAAAGAGTTAAATAATTAGGTCCTTGTTCTTTTGCTTCCATTGTAAGAATTGAGCGTATGCATATTCATACAATGCTCTCGATTTTATGGGAAGTAAATTTTGAACAATGGCATTTCGTTCACAGTCAAAGTCTCTTCCTTCCCCTACTTTATCCTCGTTAAAGTTTTCTTCGTCAGAAGAATCCTCTTCAAACATGACTGTCGAAACTGTTGCCATATTTTATACAAAAATACAGGAATATCCTAAATATCACAATCGGAAACAATTATAAAAACTCTTGTGATATAACCTATAACCACACAATGAATGGCTTGTTTTCCTTCTATCTCTCTCCCTCTCAATGTAACGAACTTTCCACTGAGTGTGATATAAAAGTGTATACGCACCGCGAGACTAAAGCAAGCCAGCGAGTGGCTATTGCTTGTAGCACACTACAACAGCCACGAACTGGCTTGCTTTAGTCCCTTGGTACGTAATATACTATTTCTCCATGTGACGATGTTTTTCTCTTAGCTACAGAACACTATCTATCATGGGGTTGTGAACCGTAGGGACCTTGTTACTTTCATTCTTTATGGAGGTATTTAAGTTTAAATTCTGTAGTGTTTCTCAGCATACTTGAAACAATATGACTGCCGTAGTTACTTGAAGTCTTACAATTCAAAAACTTGTGGTTTGACACTTCACTTCAATTTTTTTCAGTAAAGTGCTTTAGTAAACTATGCCATTTTTACATATACTTCTAGCAAATATTTTGGCATGATCTTTGGCACGAATCAGGTGCGTTTAAAAACTAATGAGCGAGGAAGTAAGTCAAGTCTGGTTTTAGGACCTCCAAATACCTTAGCTTGCATCAAGAACGGATGAGACTGCAATTATTTAGTGTTTATTAATATATACTGCTATGTCTACTAATTAATATTGCTTTATATTACAACACAAAACTACATATTCGCTCTGTACATATTACTGCAAAGATTGCTACTAACACGGGTTTGGCACTAGTGAATACACATTTTTTACATGGGTTTAGGGTATCAAAGTTTCTTATATTTGCCGCAATGTGCACAGAGTAAACAGTGGCAATGAAAATGCAGTTACTACCACCTGCTAAGTCAAATAATACTTTATACTTAAACATTTTAAACGTTATCAAAACTTTTTATATTATACCGATTAATAAGAAGCGTAATTTACTACATTATTCATTACTTATGCAAATATATAATAACATCGGACGATCTTTTGGCAACTTTTTCTGCTAACTGTGAAGAATAGCTTTCAACATTGGTATGTTTAAGTATCAATGTGGTGATATGAAAAACGAGTAGCATGAACCAGAAAGTTTCATAATATCTTACAATAAAGTAGCAAAGAAAACTGAAAATAGTAGTAAAAACCTTTGTACACAACCGCATTTTATAATGTGAATTTCTTAAATATTCATACTGGGGGTCTGCTTGCAGTTCAACTGACTTGTTATTGCACAAATAAAAGTATAAAACTCAACAACTCAAACGAATCATGTTCCATTTCTCTTTAAGTCCCGTAATAAAAATGTAGACGAGCTAAGAATAATTTTTCCTCTGGATAACTAAAAAGATTTACTTCATACTGGATGACACTTATACGTGTAGAGTGTCGTCATCATGGGTGGTGCAGCGGTAGAGTTATAGTTCCGTCGATCTCCACAGTTAAGCAAACAAGACAGTCTCCGTCGGGCAAGCATCACGAATCAATCTCTACACCTTAGATTACCAAAACAATTGAGCTCAGCAAAAAAAAAAAAGCTTTAGACACCAACGTCTCCGGTAAAATACTAGGAGACGTTGGTAAAGATCTCAAGAGCTCTACAACAAGCTCTAACGCTTCACACGATGTAGTTTTCCTTATGAAACAGCAGCGTCAAATTCGACAAATAAAATATCCATTACGTGAGAGATATGATTTCTATTATAACCCTCACAGTAATCATTTAAATCTTTGAGATTCTTAAATAGGTGGAATAACGTGCAGTAGTGTTTATTGTAGTAATACAAATAGAGAGATAAAGCTTCAGGACTTTTGATGCTCTGGTAACAAAGTTGTAAGATTAGAAAAAATAATTTTTCAATTAAATTTTTTTTGTCAGGTTTGAAGGCTTACAGTTTTATTAAATAGCCCTTTTTATTAATCATACTGTGAGAAAGTGCAAATTAACGGCCCTGTTGGTTGTTTTAAGAAGTATTAGGAATAGATGTAAAATTTTGTACTAAAAACGTTTTCGATTACGTGTCAACACACTTCGGTGGTTTATTCAGTGAATCTCAAGACGGGGGGGCTGCTAGTAAATTACATGAGAGCCAAATAACGAAACACTGTTAGTTGTGTACAGATGGCAATCAAGTAGTAATTAAACAAGGATTGGATTCATGTAAAAACAACCCTTAAAAATAGCTTTTAACAGAAGTTAAGTGTTAGGTAAATTTGATGTGTTGAGTTCACATTTTGTAAGGAATTTCTTAACCTTTATACACACTCACAATGAATAAAATTCTTCCTGATAAATCTGTAGCCTTGAAAAGTTCTGAAATCAAAATATAAAAACGATAAAGTTTTTTTTTTTTTGGTGCAGCATACGTTTTGTATGACATTCGTAGTATAATACTGTTTAGTACTCATACTTTAACGAAATCAAACTAAGTAATATTGACTTTGGACGGATACTTCATGCAAATTTGGCGTCAAATACATTCATGCCTTCTTGCTGTGTCAAAAGTATATAAAAGTGTTAGGGCAAAAGTCAATATTACTTAGTTAAATTTTGTTGAAGTACAAGTACTAAACAGTATTATAAAGGAATGTCATACAAAATTTATGCTGCATAAAAAAAAAAAATATATATATATATATATATATCGATACTATATTTTGATTTCTGAACTATTTAAGGCTACAGATTCATTAGGAAAAATACTATCAATCGTCAGTGTGTATAAAGGTTTAGAAATTCCTTACAAAACATAAACTGAACACATTTTAGTTTTATTAAAAGCTTTTTTAAGGGGATATCACTTTTCAGGAAAATAATGTTTTTAAATTTTTAATTTAAAAGACTTAATAACAGTAGATGTCGCTTACATCAGAAAGTACTGGATATGAATAAATTTGCTCATTTTAAGATGTTTTGAATATAAAAATAAGTGCAGAGGTTAATTTGTACAAGTAGTTTATAAATTTACGAAATAATACAAATTGTCTTAAGAAAAACTGTTTCAGGATTTTTATCTAAGATGCTTTTTTTTTCTTTCTTTTATGAAACTAGTGTATTATGTCGTTCTCAGTAGTTTTTCCTTAAGCTAAGTACTTAAATTGAATTACTCGTTCCAACAAACTTTTTGGATAAAATAATTTATGTATTGATAAAATCCAAACATTTTGAATTACAGTTATTTAATACCTAAGGAATTCTCACAATAAAAAACTATTTATTACGAAAATACATCAGAAAATCGTAAAAGTGATGTATAAGTTACCAAAACAATTATTTTTATTAAACGATTTCTTACATTACTACTACTTAAAAAGTTGATTATTAATGTATGATTATTAACTACCCAAATATCTGCGTTAAATGAGGCTTAGGTTTACAGCTTGTTATTCAGGGCTCTCTGAAAAATAATTCGAGTTTTCTATCGAATCGATGATTTTATGTTGATACTGTAAAAGCTGTGTTACACGATTTATTTGGAATAGCTAAAAAAAGTATAATAAAATTCATCCTGGATAACTAATTTATTCAATACAAATTTTAATTTAGATACTAAAATTAAGGTAATTACATTCAAGGCACGTAAACTTCAGGATTAGGATAATAGGATATAAGAGTTTACCAGATATTTAGACTTTCATTTGTATTTAGAATTTGCCACTGATTAGGTATTCTACCTTTGCAACACCACGTCTTGTCTGTCGTTGTTTAAGTAGCAGGGTACATTCTACATACTTATAAGTGCATACATACACATTTGACTCCGATTTGCTGCATATATTTCATTATTTGTATTATTGATTATTTAAGGGACGGTTTTACTATGACAGAATCATATTCACCACCCCTCTCTTTTGAATCATCGTTGTTTCTTACTATTATCGTCGCTTCTTATCTGCATTTCTACATGCCACAGCAAAATGCTATATACCAGTAGCCTATTTTTATGATATCCTAGTGATAAGGTCATATCAGAAACACCACTTTTTTACCCGGGAGGAAGTGACGGAGCGGAGTCTTGAACCTGAGCCCTTCAGGTGGGAAGCAAGCGTTCTACCATCTTAGCCACTGAGTAGCTGTCTGCAATTAATAAAGACATTGTGAAGCAAAGAAAAAGTTTCGAAGTTTTTTACTCAATTATATACTTTTTGATTCAAAATATTTTACCAACGCCCAAGCGATAACTTAATTATGAGTACTTATTAAATTATGTGCTTCAAAAGTCTGCTGTGATTAGATGTAACTGTATGATCGGACTGTGGACATATAATGAATTTTAAATTTTATTTAAAAAACTTTTAACTAATTTTGTTTGTTTTGAAACATCGTCTTGAAAAAACAANTTTAAGTTATGTATCATTAGTCAATTAATGCACAGAAGCATTACATTTCATATCTAAGTGCATTAAACTCAACCGTCATGTGCATTGAAAATAATAAGTATTTGATAAAAAAGAAACTTAAAATTGTACGTCTGAGTATTAAATTTTGATTCACGTGTTACTTATCCAGTAATACATGGCAAAGTTAAATTTTATAAATAATTTCATAAAATTATGAGACGTGTTCATTAAAATTAATAAATACTTACGACAATTGTTACTTAAAGTTCTATGCATGAAAATTAAATTTTAAGTTATGTATCATTAGTCAATTAATGCACAGAAGCATTACATTTCATATCTAAATGCATTAAACTCAACAGTCATGTGGATTGAAAACAACAAAGATTTAATAAAAAAAACTCAACACTTTACATTTAGATATTGAATTTTGATTCGACTGACTAATACATGAATTTATCGCTACCATAATACATGGTAGCGATAAATTGGTAACAAAGGGCCGTATATTATAAAAATTTGAAAATTTTGTATATTTTTATTACACCCCCGTATAAACGCTGAAAAAGCCGCCACTCTGCCGAACGTTTTTTTACAATTATATATTTTTAAAAACAGAGTGGCGGCCATTTTTGGCGTACATAAGCGTTGCACATGAAGTAAACAGCACTCCTAATACTCACTCACTGACGCAAAAAAAATAATTTACCCTCCTTAAATTTACCAAAAATTGCCGCCACTCTGTTTTTGAGCATATATTATTAAAAAAAAAACGTTCGGTAAAGTGGCGGCTGTTTCGGTCTTTGTACGGGGATGTCCAAGCTTGAGGGTCAACTTGCGTCAAGTACTCTAATTTTGCCGCCAATGTCACTTTCTTTTATTAACTTTTTATCATCTATCCATTCGACCAGGTGGCGGCTATTTTGATGTTTGACACCCTGGAACTTTTTTTAAAACAACCTAACTCATTATCAATAATAGATATCCCAAAAATACTTCGGATATACACGAATTATGAGTTTTCCCAATATTTGACAAATTGGCGTCGATATTGCAATTTATCCACCCACCTGGCCCTAGCTCTTAGTCTACGACTGTTGCTCCGATCCCAATATTCCCAATACATATAAGCTATACTTCTCTCTCTCTCTCTCCATAGTCCATATATTATATGCAGATCCGTATACGCATATTTTGGTTTTACCCTCTTCTGCTGGTAAAGTAGCGACGGCGGCGACATAGTATACACTGTATACCATAGGATCCGTATTCCTTACTAATCTCTCTACAGTGAGCAGTGTGGCTCGAGCTACTTGTGCGAAAGGTCCCTTTGAGGCATTGTACTTTATCTGCAAAGCACAGTTATGGCCTCTTTTTCAGTCTTTTAATTCTGACTTTAAATAATACGTGTCCAAGTACTCAGGGTAAGTCGGTACGAAAACGAATCAGAATAATACACTAATGGCATCAACAGCGTGAGTGTACTTAAATCAAGACAATTTTCAAGATTATAGTATACACCACGAGATTCAGTTTCCAGTAATTTGTATGACCACCATTTTAGAACGTGACAACAAAATATAGGTAAGTCGTTTTCGTCATCTAATTCTCCTTAATTAGTGCTGTTTAAATTTTGATTATATTTTTATATGAAAAAGATAGTGTTTGTATGCATATGTACATATTAACACATACGTAGTAAGTTCACACACATGTACTTTTCCAAAAATCATTTTCAATGGAAATATTGAAAGTCTGTATTGTACAACACTTAAGTATTTAGTATGAATAATTATTATATTTTCAATTTTTTCCTAATCATCAAATACATATTATTGATCCCTGTATCAACGTGGCGTCGTATTTAATAATATTTTTATAAGAACTGTGATATTCTTGTACAAAAAATAAAAGGTATCACATACCAAAATTCCATATTTAAAAAAGTATATTTGTGTATATGTACGTTCGCATGCAACATAACAGTCATATTTATTCAACGTTTTCTCTGCCTCCTATGATCACAGCAGAACATTAAAGTACGCAACTAAATAAATATAGAACGCTCTGTTACAATAACATATATTATATTTCTGAAACATTGGATTATTGAATAATCTTTGTTCGTTTGTATAGGTAAACTTTTATTAAAATTACTTTTTAGTTGCCACTGTTAGAAATGTCATGAAGTTTAACACGATTTCATGCACGAGAGTTCATTAAATTTAATGCAAA
>NW_019379788.1:339763-377153 GCF_000648655.2 Copidosoma floridanum | reverse complement strand
AAGCCTTCCCAGAATCCGTTGACGATCAATAAGCCATCCCAATGTCACATCCCAATCAAAAAGCTCTCTAAATGTTTTTTAATGATCGAAAAGCTCTTTGAGCGTATCTCGACGATCAAAAAGCCTTTTCAGAATCATTTGACGATCGATGAACTCTCCAAATATCACATTCCAATTGGGAAGCCCTCTGAGAGTTTGTCGACGATCGAGAAAACCTCCGAGTGTTTCTCAACGATCAAGAAGCTCTCCGAGCGTTTCTCGACAATCAAGGAGCTATCTGAGCGTTTCTCGACGATCAAGAAATCTTCCCAAAATCCGTTGACGATCAATAAGCACTCTAAATGTCACATGTCGATCGAGAAGCCCACCGAGCGCTTTTTGACAATTGAGAAGCCTTCCAAGCATTTTTTGACGATCAAGAAGCCTCCCCAGAAGTCTTTGACGATTGATAAGCCCTGTCAATGTCACATGCCGATCAAGAAGCCCTCCGCGAGTTTCTTGATAATTGGGAAGCCCTCTGAGTGTTTCTTATCGATCGAGAAGTCTTTCCAGAATCCTATGACGATTAATAAGCTTTCTATATTTTAAATGATGATCGAAAAGCCCTCTGAATATTTCTTATCGATCAAGAAGCTTTCCGAGCGTTTCTTGACGATGAAAAAGCCTTCCAAGCAATTCTCGACAATCAAGAAACCCTCCGAGTGTTTCTCGACGATTGGAAAGCCTACCGACCAGTTCTAGACTATCGAAAAGCCTTCCCAAAATCCTTCGACGATTAACAAGCCCTCCAAATATCACATGTTAATCAAAAAGCTCTCCGAGTGTTTCTCGACGATCAAGAAGCTTTACGAGTGTTTCCCGACAATCAAAAGGCCCTCCGAGCGTTTCTCGACGACTAAAAAGCCTTTCGAGCAATTCTCGACGATTAAGAAACCCTCCGAGTTTTTTTTGACGATTGAGAAGCTTCCTAAACATTTCTCGAAGATTAAGAAGCCTTCCCAGAATCCTTTGAGGATTAATGAGCCGTCCTAATGTCAAATGCCGATTAAAAAGCCCTCCAAGCGTTTCTCGACGATCAAGAAGCCTTCTTTGCGTTTCTTGACGAAAAGGAAGCCTTTCTAGAATTCTTTGACGATCAATAAGCCGTCTTAATGTCACATGCCGATCATGACGCCCTTCGCGCGTTTCTCGACGATCGCAAAGATTTTTAAGCACTTCTCGACGATCAAGAAGCCCTCCGAGTGTTTCTTGACGATTATGAAGCCTTAAAACAATTCTTGACGATCGAAAAGTCCTCCCAAAATCCTTTAAAGATCGATGAGCCCTCTGAATGTCACATGCCAATCAAGAAGCCCTCCAAATATTTCTAGACGATAAGAAAGCCCTCCAAGAGTTTCTCATCGATCGATAAGCCGTCCGAGCGTTTCTCTACGATCAGAAAGCCTTCTGAGCGTTTCTCGACATTCAAAAAAATCTCTGAGTGTTTCTTGACGTTTGGAAAGCTTTCCGAACATTTCTCGAAGTTCAAGAAGCCTTTCCAGAATCTTTTGACGATCAATAAGTGATCCTCACGTCACATGCTGATTAAAAAGCTCTCTAAATGTTCCTCGACGATCAAGAAGCCCTCTGAGTGTTTCTTAACTATCAAAAAGCCCTCCAAGCGTTTCTCGACAATCAAGAAGCCTTCCGAGCGATTTATGACGATCAAGAAACCCTCTGAGTGTTTCTCGACAATTGGGAAGCATACCAAACATTTCTCGAAGATCAAGAAGCGTTTTCAGAATCTTTTGACGATCAATGAGCCGTCCTAATGTCACATGCCGATCAAAAAACCCTCCGAGTGTTTCTCGACGATCGAGAAGCCTTCTGAGCTATTCTTGACGATAAAGAAGCCTTTCTAGAATTCTTTGACGATCGATAAGCCGTCTTAATGTCACATGCCGATCAAGAAGCCCTTCGCGCGTTTCTCGACGATCGCAAAGATTTTTAAGCACTTCTCGACGATCAAGAAGCCCTCCGAGTGTTTCTCGACGATTTGGAAGCCTTTTAAACAATTCTTGACGATCAAAAAGTCCTTCCAGAATCCTTTAACGATCGATAAGCCGTCTGAATGTAACATGCCAATCAAGAAGCCTTTCAAGTATTTCTAGACGATAAGAAAGCCCTCCGAGAGTTTCTCGACGATCGATAAGCCATCCGAAAGTTTCTCGACGATCAAAAAGCCTTCTGAGCGTTTCTCGACATTAACAAAACCCTCCGAGTGTTTTTCGACGAGTAAGAAGCCTTCCGAGCATTTCTCGAAGATCAAGAAGCCTTCCTAGAATCCTTTGACGATCAAAAAGCCATCCAAATGTCACATGCCGATCGAAAATTCCTCCGAATATTTCTCAACGATCGAGAGCTCTCCGAGCGATTCTCGACGATCCGGAAGCCTTTTGAGGATCCTTTGACGATCGATAAGCCCTTAAAATATCAAATGCCGATCGGAAAGCCCTCTAAGTGTTTATCGACGATCAAGAAGCTCTCTAAGCGTTCCTCAACGATAAGAAAGCCTTTCCAGAATCCTTTGACGATCGATAAGCCCTAAAAATATGAAATGCCCAACAGGAAGCTTTTTAAGTGTTTGTCGACGATCGACAAGCCTTCTAAATATTTTTTAACAATCAAAAAGCTCTCTAAGCGTTTTTCGACGATCGAAAAGCCTTTCCAGAATCCTTTGACGATTAATAACCCTCCAAATATCACATGTTGATTAAAAAGCCCTCCAAGCGTTTTTCGACAGTCGAAAAGACTTCCGAGCGATTCTCAACGATCAAGAAACCCTCCAAATATTTCTCGACGATTTAGAAGCTTTCCGAACATTTCTAGAAGATCAAGAAGCTCTCCCAGGATTTTTTGACGATCAATGAGCCGTCCTAATGTCACATGCCGATCAAAAAGCCCTCCAAGTGTTTCTCGACGATCGAGAAGCCCTTCAAGTGTTCCTCAACAATCAAAAAGCCCTCCGAGCGTTTCTCGACGATCAAGAAGCCTTCCAAACAATTCTCGACAATCAAGAAACTCTCCAAGTGTTTCTTGACGATTAGGAAGCTTTTCGAACATTTCTCGGAATTAAGAAAATTTCCCAGAATTCTTTAGAAATTGATGAGCCGTCCTAATGCCACATGCCAATCAAAAAGCTCTCCGAGTGTTTCTTGACGATCAAGAAACTTCCCGAGTGTTTCTCGACGATCAAAGAGCCTTCTGAGCAAGGAACGACGATCAAGGAACCCTCCGAGTGTTTCGCGGCAATTAGTAAGCCTTCCAAGCATTTCTCAAAGATCAAGAGTCCTATTTAGAATCCTCTGACGATAAAAAAGCCCTCCAAATGTCACATGCTGATCGAAAAGCTCGCCAAATATGTCTCAACGATCCAGAAGCTCTCTGAGCGATTCTCGACGATCGAGAGACCCTCCAAGTGTTTCTCAACGATTGGAAATCCTTCTGACCATTTCTCGAAGATCGAAAAGCCTCTCCAGAATCCTTTGACGCTCGATAAGATCTTCCAATAACACATGCCGATCAAAAAGCCCTCCGAATGTTTCTCAACGATTAAAAAGCTCTCTAAGTGTATCTTGACGATCGAGAAGCCTTTCCAAAATCCTTTGACAATCGATAAGCCCTCCCAATGTCACATGCTAATCAAAAAGCCCTACGAGTGTTTCTTAAAAATCAAGAAACCCTCAGAGCGTTTTTCGACAATTAAAAAGCCTTGTGAGCAATTCTCGACAATCAAAAAACCCTCCGAGTGTTTCTTGACGATTAGAGAGCTTTCCGAACATTTTTTTAAGATCAAGACGCCGTCCCAGAGTCCCTTGACGATCGATAAGCCCTCAAAATATTATATGCCAATCGAAAAACCCTCTAAGTATTTGTCAACGATCAAGAATCTCTCTGAATGTTTCTTGACCATTGCGAAGCCTTTTGATCATTTTTCAACGATAAAGAAGCCCTCCAAGCGTTTCTCGACGATCAAGAAGCCCTCCGAGTGTTTCTCGACGATTAAAGAGCCTACCAAACAGTTCTAGACTATCGAACAGCCTTCCCAAAATCCTTCGACGATCAATAAGCTCTTCACATATCACATGTTGATCAAAAAGCCCTCCGTGCGCTTCACGTTAATCAAAAATCCTTCCGAGCGTTTCTCAAAGATCAAAAAACCATCCGAGTGTCTTTCGACGATTGGGAAGCCTTCCAAGCATTTTTCGAAAATCCAGGAGCCTTTCTAGAATCCTTTGACTATCGATGTTCCGTCCTAATGTCTCATGCTAATTAAAAAGCCCTCCGAGTGTTTCTCGACTATCGAGAAGCCCTTCGAGTGTTTCTCAACGATCAAAAAGCCCTCCGAGCGTTGTTCGACGATCAAGAAACCCTCCGAGTATTTCTCAACGATCAAAAAGCTCTCCGAGCGTTTCTCGACAATCGAGAAGCCTTCTGAGCATTTCTCGACGATCGAGAAGCCTTCCCAGAATCTTTTGACGATAGATAAGCCCTCCAAATATCACATGCCGATCGAAAAGCCCTCTGAGTATTTGTTGACGATCGAGAAGCTCTTTAAATGTTTCTCGACGATTGCGAAGCCTTTTAAGCATTTCTCAACGATGAAAAAGCCCTCCGAGCGTTGTTCGACGATCACGAAGGCTTCCGAGCAATTCTCAACGATCCAGAAACCCTCCAAGTGTTTCTCGACAATTGGGAAGCATTCTCAACATTTCTCGAAGATCAAGAAGCATTCCCAGAATCCTTTAACGATTTATAAGCCGTCCTAATGTCACATGCCGATCAAAAAGCCCTTCGAGTGTTTCTCGACGATCAAGAAACCCTCCGAGCGTTTCTCAACGTTCGAAAAACCCTCCGAGCAATGTTCGACGATCACGAAGCCTTCCGAGCAATTCTTGACGATCAAAAAACCCTCCGAGTGTTTCTCGACGACTATAAAGCCTTTCGAGCATTTCTCGACCATCGAAAAGCCTTCTCAGAATCCCTTCACGATCGTTAAGCCCTCCAATTATCACATGTTGATCGAAAAGCCCTCTGAGCGTTTCTCGACGATCAAGAAGCCCTCCAAGTGTTTCTCAACAATCGAGAAGCTCTCCGAGCGTTTCTCGACAATTAAAAAGCCTCCCTATAAATCTTTGACGATTAATAGGCCGTCTTAATGTCACATGCCAATCAAGAAGCCCTCCGCGCGTTTTTCAGCGATGACAAAGCCTTTCAAGAACTTCTCGACGATCAAAAAGCCCTTTAAGTGTTTTTCGACGATTAAAAAGCCCTCCGAGCGTTTCTCGACGTCCAAGAAGCCTTTTGAGCGTTTCTTAACAATCAAGAGACCCTTCAAGTGTTTTTTTACGATTCAAAATCCTTCTGAGCATTTCTTGAAGATCGAGAAGCTTCCCTAGATTCCTTTGACGCTTGATAAGCCTTCCCAATATCACATGATGATCACAAATCCCTCCGACTATTTCTCGACGATCAAGGAGACCTTTAAGTGTTACTCGACAATCGAGAAGCCCTCCGAGCGTTTTTTGACGATAGAAGAACCCTCCAAGTGTTTCTCGACAAATAGAAAGCTCTCCCAACATTTCTCGAGGATCAAGAAGCCTTCTCAAAATCCTTTGACGATCGATAAGCCCTCCCAATCTTACATGCCGATCAAAAATTCTTCCGAATGTTTCTCAACGATCAAAAAGCTCTTTGAGCGTATCATGGTGATCGAGAAGCCTTTTTAGAATCATTCGACGCTCGATGAACGCTTCAAATATCACATGCCGATTGGTAAGCCCTTCAAGAGTTTGTCGACGATCAAGCAGCCCTTCGATTGTTTCTCGACGATCAAGGAGCTCTCCGAGCGTTTTTCGACGATCAAGAAACCATCTTAGAATACGTTGACGATCAATGAGAACTCTAAATGTCACATGTAGATCAAGAAGCCCTTCGAGCGTTTCTCAACAATAACAAAGCTTTTTGAGCATTTTTCGACAATCAGGGAGCCCTTCGAGAGTTTCTCGATTATTAGAAAGCCTCCTAAGCTATTCTTGACGATCGAAAAGCCTTTCCAGAATTCTCTGACGATCGAAGAGCCCTCTTAATGTCACATGCCGATCAAAAAGCCCCCCGAGTGTATGTCGACGATCAAGAAGCCGTCTAAGTGTTCCTTAACGATCAAGAAGCCTTTCGAGCGTTTCTCGACGATTAAAAAAGCCCTTCGACCTCTCTTCGACGAGCTGAAAGCCTTCTGAGCATTTCTTAAAGATCAAAAAGCCTTCCTAGAATTCTTTGACGATTAAAAAGCCTTCTAAATGTCACATGTCGATCAAGAAGCCCGCCGAGCGTTTCTTGACGATTGGGAAGCCTTCCGAGCATTTTTTTAAGGTCGAAAAGCCTTCCCAGAATTCTTTGACGATCAATAAGCCCTATAAATGTCACATGCTGATCAAGAAGCCCTCTGAGAGTTTCTCGATAATTGGAAAGCCCTCCAAGGGTTTTTCGACAATCGAGAAGTTTTTTGAGCGTTTCTCGACAATTGGAAAGCCTTTCGAGCGATTCTTGACGATCAAGAAGCCTTTTTAGAATCCTCTTACGATTAATTAGCTTTCTTAATTTTAAATGCTGCTCGAAAAGCCCTTTCAATGTTTCTTATCGATCGAGAAGCTTTCCGAGCGTTCCCCGACAATCGAGAAACTCTCTGAGGGATTTTCGACGATACAAAAGCCTTTTGAAATCCTTTGACGAGGAATAAGCCCTCTCAATATTACATGCTAATCGGAAAGCCCTCTGAGGGTTTGTCGACGATCAAGAAGCCCTTCAAGTGTTTCTCAACGATCAAGAAGCTCTCCGAGCGTTTCTCGACAAATAAGAAGCCTTTCCAGAATCCTTTGACAATTAAAAAGCCGTCTTAATGTCGCAAGCCAATCAAGAAGCCCTCCATGCGTTTCTCGACGATTGCAAAGATTTTGAAGCACTTATCGACGATCAAGAAGCCCTTCAAGTGCTTCTCGACGATCAAAAAGCCCTCCGAGCGTTTCTCGACGATCAAAAAATCCTCCGTTCGTTTTTTGACGATTAAGAAGCCTTCCGAGAGTTTCTCAACGATCAACAAACCCTCCAAGTGTTTCTTGACGATCAAGAAGCTCTTCGAGTGTTTCAAGACGATCCAAAGGCCCTCCGAGCGTTTCTCGACGATTAAAAAGCCTTTCGAGCAATTCTCGACAATCAAGAAACCCTTCGAGTGTTTCTTGACGATTGGGAAGCTTTCCGAACATTTCTCGAAGATCAAGAAGCCTTCCCAGAATTCTTTGACGATCAAAGAGCCGTCCTAATGTTACATGCCAATTAAAAAGCCCTTTCGAATGTTTCTCGACGATCGAGAAGCCCTTTGAGTGTTTTTCAACGATCAAAAAGCCCTCCAAGCGTTTCTCGACGATTAAGAAGCCTTTTAAGCAATTCTCGACGATCAAGAAACCTTCCAAGTGTTTTTTGAAAATCGGGAAGCATTCTAAACATTTCTCGAAGATCAACAAGCCTTCCTAGAATCTTTTGACGATTAATGCCGTCCTAATGTCGCATGCCGATTAAAAATCCCTCCAAGTGTTTCTCGACGATCAAAAAACCCTCCGAATGTTTCTCAACGATCGAAAAGCCTTCTGAGCGTTTCTTGGCAAGAAGAAAGCATTTCCAGAATTCTTTGACGATCAATAAGCCCTTCAAATATGAAATGCCGAACAGGAAGCCCTCTGAGTGATTGTCGACGATCAAGATATCCTCCGAGTATTTCTCGACGTTTGCAAAGCCGTCCGAGATTTTCTCGACGATAAAAAAGCCCTCAGAGCGTTTCTCGACGATCAGAAAGCCTTCCGAGCGTTCCTCGACTATCGAAAAACCCTCCGAGTGTTTTTCGACGAGTGGGAGCCTTCCAATCATTTCTCGAAGATCAAGAAGCCTTTCCGAAATTCTTTGACGATCGATAAGCCCTCTTAATATCACATGCCGATCGGAAACTTCTTTGAGGGTTTGTCGACTATCAAGAAGCCCTCCAAGTGTTTCACGACTTTCAAAAAGCTCTCCGAGCGTTTCTCGACAACTTAGATGCCTTCCTAGAATTCTTTGACAATCAATGAGCACTTTAAATGTTACATGCCGATAAAAAGCACTCCGAGTGTTCCTCGACGATCAAGGAGCCCTCGAAAGGTTTCTTGATAATCGAGAAGTCCTCCGAGCTTTTCTCGACGATCATAAAGCCTTCCGAGAGTTTCTTGACGATCAAAAAGCCTTCCCAGAATCCGTTGACGATCAATAAGCCATCCCAATGTCACATCCCAATCAAAAAGCTCTCTAAATGTTTTTTAATGATCGAAAAGCTCTTTGAGCGTATCTCGACGATCAAAAAGCCTTTTCAGAATCATTTGACGATCGATGAACTCTCCAAATATCACATTCCAATTGGGAAGCCCTCTGAGAGTTTGTCGACGATCGAGAAAACCTCCGAGTGTTTCTCAACGATCAAGAAGCTCTCCGAGCGTTTCTCGACAATCAAGGAGCTATCTGAGCGTTTCTCGACGATCAAGAAATCTTCCCAAAATCCGTTGACGATCAATAAGCACTCTAAATGTCACATGTCGATCGAGAAGCCCACCGAGCGCTTTTTGACAATTGAGAAGCCTTCCAAGCATTTTTTGACGATCAAGAAGCCTCCCCAGAAGTCTTTGACGATTGATAAGCCCTGTCAATGTCACATGCCGATCAAGAAGCCCTCCGCGAGTTTCTTGATAATTGGGAAGCCCTCTGAGTGTTTCTTATCGATCGAGAAGTCTTTCCAGAATCCTATGACGATTAATAAGCTTTCTATATTTTAAATGATGATCGAAAAGCCCTCTGAATATTTCTTATCGATCAAGAAGCTTTCCGAGCGTTTCTTGACGATGAAAAAGCCTTCCAAGCAATTCTCGACAATCAAGAAACCCTCCGAGTGTTTCTCGACGATTGGAAAGCCTACCGACCAGTTCTAGACTATCGAAAAGCCTTCCCAAAATCCTTCGACGATTAACAAGCCCTCCAAATATCACATGTTAATCAAAAAGCTCTCCGAGTGTTTCTCGACGATCAAGAAGCTTTACGAGTGTTTCCCGACAATCAAAAGGCCCTCCGAGCGTTTCTCGACGACTAAAAAGCCTTTCGAGCAATTCTCGACGATTAAGAAACCCTCCGAGTTTTTTTTGACGATTGAGAAGCTTCCTAAACATTTCTCGAAGATTAAGAAGCCTTCCCAGAATCCTTTGAGGATTAATGAGCCGTCCTAATGTCAAATGCCGATTAAAAAGCCCTCCAAGCGTTTCTCGACGATCAAGAAGCCTTCTTTGCGTTTCTTGACGAAAAGGAAGCCTTTCTAGAATTCTTTGACGATCAATAAGCCGTCTTAATGTCACATGCCGATCATGACGCCCTTCGCGCGTTTCTCGACGATCGCAAAGATTTTTAAGCACTTCTCGACGATCAAGAAGCCCTCCGAGTGTTTCTTGACGATTATGAAGCCTTAAAACAATTCTTGACGATCGAAAAGTCCTCCCAAAATCCTTTAAAGATCGATGAGCCCTCTGAATGTCACATGCCAATCAAGAAGCCCTCCAAATATTTCTAGACGATAAGAAAGCCCTCCAAGAGTTTCTCATCGATCGATAAGCCGTCCGAGCGTTTCTCTACGATCAGAAAGCCTTCTGAGCGTTTCTCGACATTCAAAAAAATCTCTGAGTGTTTCTTGACGTTTGGAAAGCTTTCCGAACATTTCTCGAAGTTCAAGAAGCCTTTCCAGAATCTTTTGACGATCAATAAGTGATCCTCACGTCACATGCTGATTAAAAAGCTCTCTAAATGTTCCTCGACGATCAAGAAGCCCTCTGAGTGTTTCTTAACTATCAAAAAGCCCTCCAAGCGTTTCTCGACAATCAAGAAGCCTTCCGAGCGATTTATGACGATCAAGAAACCCTCTGAGTGTTTCTCGACAATTGGGAAGCATACCAAACATTTCTCGAAGATCAAGAAGCGTTTTCAGAATCTTTTGACGATCAATGAGCCGTCCTAATGTCACATGCCGATCAAAAAACCCTCCGAGTGTTTCTCGACGATCGAGAAGCCTTCTGAGCTATTCTTGACGATAAAGAAGCCTTTCTAGAATTCTTTGACGATCGATAAGCCGTCTTAATGTCACATGCCGATCAAGAAGCCCTTCGCGCGTTTCTCGACGATCGCAAAGATTTTTAAGCACTTCTCGACGATCAAGAAGCCCTCCGAGTGTTTCTCGACGATTTGGAAGCCTTTTAAACAATTCTTGACGATCAAAAAGTCCTTCCAGAATCCTTTAACGATCGATAAGCCGTCTGAATGTAACATGCCAATCAAGAAGCCTTTCAAGTATTTCTAGACGATAAGAAAGCCCTCCGAGAGTTTCTCGACGATCGATAAGCCATCCGAAAGTTTCTCGACGATCAAAAAGCCTTCTGAGCGTTTCTCGACATTAACAAAACCCTCCGAGTGTTTTTCGACGAGTAAGAAGCCTTCCGAGCATTTCTCGAAGATCAAGAAGCCTTCCTAGAATCCTTTGACGATCAAAAAGCCATCCAAATGTCACATGCCGATCGAAAATTCCTCCGAATATTTCTCAACGATCGAGAGCTCTCCGAGCGATTCTCGACGATCCGGAAGCCTTTTGAGGATCCTTTGACGATCGATAAGCCCTTAAAATATCAAATGCCGATCGGAAAGCCCTCTAAGTGTTTATCGACGATCAAGAAGCTCTCTAAGCGTTCCTCAACGATAAGAAAGCCTTTCCAGAATCCTTTGACGATCGATAAGCCCTAAAAATATGAAATGCCCAACAGGAAGCTTTTTAAGTGTTTGTCGACGATCGACAAGCCTTCTAAATATTTTTTAACAATCAAAAAGCTCTCTAAGCGTTTTTCGACGATCGAAAAGCCTTTCCAGAATCCTTTGACGATTAATAACCCTCCAAATATCACATGTTGATTAAAAAGCCCTCCAAGCGTTTTTCGACGATCAAGAAGGCTTCCAAGCGTTTCTCGACGATCAAAAAAACCTCCGAGTGTTTTTCGACGATTGGGAAGCCTTTCGAGCGTTTCTCGACGATAAAGAAGCCATCCGAGCCATTCTCAACGATCAAGAAAACCTTCAAGTGTTTTTTAACAAAAAGGAAGCATTCCGAACATTCTTCGAAGTTAAAAAAGCTTTCCCAGAATCTTTTGACGATTGATGAGCCGTGTTAATGTCACATGCCAATCAAAAAGCCCTCTGAGTGTTTCTCGACGATCAAGAAGCCTTCTGAGCATTCATCGACGATCGAAAAGCCTTTCCAAAATCCTTTTACGATTGTTAAGCCCTCTAAATGTCACATGAAGATCGAGGAGCCCTCTGAATGTTTTTCAACGATCAAGAAGCTCTCCGAGCGTTCCTCGACGATAAGAAAGCCTTTTCAGAATCCTTTGACGATAGATAAGCCCTCAAAATATGAAATGCCGAACAGGAAGCTTTTGAAGTGTTTGTCGACGATCGACAAGCCTTCGAAATATTTTTCAACGATCAAAAAGCTCTCCGAACGCTTCTCGACGATTAAGAAGCCTTTCCATAATCCATTGACGATTAAAAAGCTCTCTGAATGTTTTTCAATGATCGTGAAGCTTTTTGAGCGTATCTCGACGATCAAAAAGCCTTTTCAGAATCATTTGACGATCGATGAACTCTCCAACTATCACATTCCAATTGGAAAGCCCACTGAGAGTTTGTCGACGATTAAGAAAACTTCCGAGTGTTTCTCAACGATCAAGAAGCTCTCCGAGGGTTTCTGGACAATCAAGGAGCTCTCTAAGCGTTTTTCGACGATTAAGAAGTCTCCCCAGAAGTCTTTGACGATTGATAAGCCCTGTCAATGTCACATGCCGATCAAAAAGCCCTCCGTGAGTTTCTCGATAATTGGGAAGCCCTCTGAGTGTTTCTCGACAATCGAGAAGTCTTTCCAGAATCCTCTGACGATTGATAAACTTTCTATATTTTAAATAATGATCGAAAAGCCCTCTGAATATTTCTTATCGATCGAGAAGCTCTCCGAGTGTTTCTCGACGATTGAAAGGCTTTCCGAACATTTCTTAAACATCAAAAAGCCTTTCCCGAATCCTTAAACGATCCATAAGCCCTCCGATAGTCACACGCCAATCCAAAAGCTTTTCAAATGTTTCTCGACGATCAAAAAACCCCCCGAGTGTTTTTCGACGATTGGGAAACCTTCCGAGCATTTCTCGAAGATCGAGAAGCCTTTTCAGAATCCTTTGACGCTCGATAAGCCCTCCCAATGTCACATGCCGATCAAAAAGCTCTCCGAGTGGTTCTCAACGATCAAAAAACTCTCCGAGTGTCTTTCGACGAGTGGGATGCCTTCCGAGCATTTCTTAAAGATCAAAAAGCCTTTCCAGAATCCAGTGACGATAGATAAGCCCTCCAAATATCACATGCCGATCGGACAGCCCTTTGAGGGTTTGTCGTCTATCAAGAAGCCCTTCAAGTGTTTCTCGACGATCGAAAAATGCTCCGAGTGTCTTTCGACGAGTGGGAAGCCTTTCGAGCATTTCTTGAAGATCAAAAAGCCTTTTTAGAATTCTGTGACGATAGAGAAGCCCTCCAAATATCACATGCCGATCGAAAAGCCCTCTGAGGGTTTGTCGACTATTAAGAAGCCCTCCAAGTGTTTCACGACCCTCAAGAAGCTTTCTGAAAGTTTCTCGACAATTGAGATGCCGATCCAAAATTCTTTGACGATCCATAACCCGTCTTAGTGTCACAAGCCGATCAAGAAGCCCTTCGCGCGTTTCTCGACAATCGCAAAGATTTTTAAGCACTTCTCGACGATCAAGAGGCCCTTCAAGCTTTTTTCGACGATTAAAAAGCCCTCCGATCGTTTCTTGACGATAAAAAAGCCTTCCGAGCATTTCTTAAAGATCAAGAAGCCTTCCCAGAAGTTTTTGACGATTGATAAGCCCTGACAATGTCACATGCCGATCGAAAAGCCCTCCGAATGTTTATCAAAGATCGAAAAGCTCTCTGAGCGAATCTCGACGATCAAGAAGCCTTTTGAGAATCCTTTAACGATCGACAAGCCCTCCAAATATTACATGACGATTGGAAAGCCCTTTAAGGTTTTGTCGACGATCAAAAAGCCCTCCAAGTGTTTCTCGACGATCAAGAAACCCTCAGAGTGTTTCTCGACGATTGCAAAGCCTTTCGAGCCTTTCTTGACGATAAGGAAGCCCTCCGAGTGTTTCTCGATGTTTGAAAAACACTCCGAGTGTTTCTCGACAATTGAGCAGCCTTCCGAACATCTTTCAAAGATCAAAAAGCTTTTCTAGAATCCTTTAACGATCAATAGCCCTATAAATGTTACATGCCGATCGAAAAGCCCTTTGAATGTTTCTTAACGATCGAAAAGCTCTCTGAGCGATTCTCGACGATCGAGAAGCCTTTTTAAATTCCTTCGACGATCGATAAGCCATCCAAATATCACATGCCGATCGGAAAGCCCTCTGAGGGTTTGTCGACTATTGAGAAGCCCTCTAATTGTTTCACGACGCTCAAGAAGCTCTCTAAGCGTTTTTCGACAATTGAGATGCCTTCTCAAAATTCTTTGACGATCGATGAGCCGTCTTAATGTCACATGCCGATCAAAAAGCCCTCCGTATGTTTCTCGACGATCGAAAAGCCTGCTAATTGATTCTCGACGATTTAAAAGTCCTTTAAGCATTTTTCGACGTTAAAAAAGCCTTCTAAGCAAATCTTCACAATCAAGAAACCCTTCGAGTGTTTCTCGACAATTGGGAAGCTTTTCGAACATTTCTCAAACATCAAAAAGCCTTTCCAGAATCCTTAAACGATCGATAAGCCTTCCGAATGTCAAATGCAAATCCAAAAGCTTTCCAAATGTTTCTCGACGATCAAAAAGCCTTCCAAGCGTTTTTCGACAGTCAAGAGACTTTCAAAGAGATTCTCAATGATTGGAAATCCTTCCGAGCATTTCTCGAAGATTGAGAAGCCTCTCCAGAGTCCTTTGACGCTCGATAAGCCCTCTAAATATTACATGCCAATCATGAAGCCCTCTTAGTGTTTGACGACCATTAAAAAGCCCTCCAACTTTTTCTTAACGATCAAGAAGCTCTCCGAGTGTTTCTCAACGATCAAAAAGCCTTTCGAGCTTTTGTCGACGATCAAAAAGCCTTCTAAGATATTTTCGACGATCAAGAAACCCTCCGAGTGTTTCTTAACAATTATCAAGCATTTCGAACATATCTCGAAAATCAAGAAGCCTCCCCAGAATCTTTTGACGATTAATGAGCCGTCCTAATGTCACATGCCGTTTAAAAATCCCTCCGAGTGTTTCTTGACGATCAAGAAGCTTTTCTAGAATCCTCTGACGATCAATGAGCCGTCCTAATGTCACATGCCGATTAAAAAGCATTCTTCATGTTTCTCGACGATCGATAAGCCCTCCGAGTGTTTCTCAACGATCAAAAAGCCTTTCGAGCTTTTGTCGACGATCAAGAAGCCTTCTAAGCAATTCTCGACGATCAAGAAACCCTCCGAGTGTTTCTTAACAATAATCAAGCGTTTCAAACATATCTCGAAGATCAAGAAGCCTTCCCAGAATATTTTGACGATTAATAAGACGTCCTAATGTCACATGCCATTTAAAAATCCCTCCAAGTGTTTCTTGACGATCAACAAACCCTCCAAGTGTTTCTTGACGATCGTGAAGCCTTCTAAGTGTTTCTTGACGATTGCAAAGCCTTCCAAGCATTTCTCAACGACGAAAAAGCGCTCCGAGTGTTTCTTGACGATCGAAAAACCCTCCGAAAGTTTCTAGACAATTGGAAAGCCTTTTAGGCATTTTTCGAAAATTAGAAAGCCTTCATAGAATCCTTTGACGATCGATAAGCCCTTCCAATGTTACATGCCAAAGCAAAAACCTTTCAAGTGTTTCTCGACGATTGCGAAGCCTTTCGAGCATTTCTCGACGATCAAGAAGCCCTCCGAGCGTTTCTTGACGATCAAGAAATTCTGCGAGTGTTTCTCAACAATTGCAAAGCCTTCCAAGATTTTCTCGACGATAAAGAAGCCCTCCAAGTGTTTCTAGACGATCAAAAAACTCTCCGAGTGTTTCTCGACGTTCGAGAAGTTTAACGAGCATTTCTCGACTATCGAAAAGCCTTCTTAGTTCTTTGGCAATTAATAAGCCCTCCAAATATCACATGCCAATCGAAGAACCCTCTGAGGGTTTGTCGTCTATCAAGAAGCCCTTCAAGTGTTTCTCGACGATCGAAAAAAGCTCCAAGTGTCTTTCGACGAGTGGAAAGCCTTCCGAGCATTTCTTGAAGATCAAAAAGCCTTTTTAGAATCCTGTGACGATAGATAAGCCCTCCAAATGTCACATGCCGATCCGAAAGCCCTCTGAGGGTTTGTCGACTATCAAGAATCCCTCCAAGTGTTTCACGACCCTCAAGAAACAAAGATGAACAAAAAACTCTCCGAGTGTTTCTCGACAATTGGGCAGCCTTCCAAGCATTTTTCGAAGATCAAGAAGCTTTTCTAGAATCCTTCGACGATCGATAAGCCATCCAAATATCACATGCCGATCGGAAAGCCCTCTGAGGGTTTGTCGACTATTAAGAAGCCCTCCAATTGTTTCACGACGCTTAAGAAGCTCTCTGAGCGTTTCTCGACGATTAACAAGCCTTTCGAGCATTTCTCGAAGATCTAGAAGCCTCCCCAGATGTCTTTAACGATCGATAAGCCATGTCGATGTCACATGCTGATCGAAAAGCCCTCTGAATGTTTCTCAAAGATCGAAAAGCTCTCTAAGGAATTTTCGACGATCAAGAAGCCTTTTCAGAATTCATAAACGATCGAGCAACCCTCCACATACTACATGCCGATCAAAAAGCCCTTTGAAGGTTTGTCAACGATCAAAAAGCCCTCCGAGTGTTTCTCGACAATCGAAAAGCCATCCAAAGGTTTCTTGATGATCGATAAGTCCTCCGAGCTTTTCTCGACAATCATAAAGCCCTCCGAAAGTTTCTTGACGATCAAAAAGCCTTTTCAAAGTTCCTCGACGATCAAAAAACCCATCGAATGTTTCTCGACGATTGCAAAGCTTTTCGAGCATTTCTCGAAAATCAAAAAGACCTTTGAGCGTTTCTCAACGATCAAAAAACCCTCCGAGTGTTTTTCGACGATTAAAAAGCCTTTCGAGCATTTCGCAAAGATCAAGAAGCCTTCCTATAATCCTTTGACGATTCAAAAACCCTATAAATGTCACATGCCAATCGAAAAGCCATCTGAATATTTTTCAACGATCGAGAAGCTCTCTAAGCGATTCCCGACGATCGAGAAGCTTTTCCAGAATCCTTTAACGATCGATAAGCCCTTCAAATATAACATGCCAATTATGAAGCCCTCTAAGTGTTTGACGACGATCAAGAAGCCCTCCAAGTGTTGCTTAACGATCATTGAGCTCTCCTAGCGTTACTTGACAATCGAGAAACCTCCCCAGAATCCTTAGACGATCAATGAGCCGTCTTAATGTCACATGCTGATCAAAAAGCCCTCCGAGCGTTTTTCGACGATCGCAAAGCCTATCAAGCACTTCTTGAGAGTTAAGAAGCCCTTCGAGCGTTTCTCGACGATTAGAAAGCCGTCCGAGCATTTCTCGAAGATTGAGAAATTTCCCCAGAATTCTTTTGACGCTCGATAAGACCTCCCAATGTCACATGCCAATCTAAAAGCCCTCCGTATGTTTCTCGACAATCAAGAAGCCCTTCTAGTGTTTTTCGACGATTGAGAAGCCCTTTGAGTGTTTCTAAACGATCAAGAAGCGCTCCGTGTGTTTCTTAACGTTCAAGAAGCCTTCGCAGAATCCTTTGACGATCAATAAGCCCTCCGAAAGTCACATGCCAATCCAAAAGCTTTCCAAATGTTTCTCGACGATGAAGAAGCCCTCCAAGTGTTTTTCGACGATCAAAAAGCCTTACAAGCAAATCTTCACAATCAAGAAACCCTCCGAGTGTTTCTCGACAATTGGAAAGCCTACCGAGCAATTCTTAAAGATCAAGAAGCCTTCCTAGAATCCTTCGTGGATTGAAAAGCCCTTTAAATGTCACATGACCATTAATAAACCCTCCGAATATTTCTCAACGATCGAGAAGCTCTCTAAGAGATTTACGGCGATCGAAAAGCCTTCTCAGAATCCTTTGACAATCGATAAGCCCTCTAAATATTACATGCCAATCATAAAGCCCGCTTAGTGTTTGACGTTCATCAAAAAGCCCTCCAAGTGTTTCTTAACGATCAAGAAGCTCTCCGAGTGTTTCTTAACGATCGAGATGCCTTCCTAGAATCCTTTGACAAACGATAAGCAGTCTCAATGTCACATGCTGATCGAAAAGCCCTCCGAGCGTTTCTCGACGATCGCAAAGCCTATCAAGCATTTCTTGAGCGTCGAGAAATTTTACGAGCGTTTCTCGACGATTAAAAAGCCCTCCGCACCTTTCTCTACGATCGCAAAGATTTTCAAGCACTTCTCAATGATCAAGAAGACCTTCGAGCGTTTCTCGACGATTAAGAAGCCTTTCGTGCATTTCTCGAAGATCAAGAAGCCTCCCCAGATGTCTTTGACGATCGATAAGCCATGTCGATGTCACATGCCAATCGAAAAGCCCTCTGAATGTTTCTCAAAGATCGAAAAGCTCTATAGGGAATTTTTGACGATCAAGAAGCCTTTTCAGAATTTATAAACGATCAATAAACCCTCCAAATATTACATGCCGATCGAAAAGCCCTTTGAAGGTTTGTCGACGATCAAAAAGCCCTTCGAGCTTTTGTCGACGATCAAGAAGCCTTCTAAGCAATTCTTGACGATCAAGAAACCCTCCGAGTGTTTTTAAACATATATGAAGCATTTCGAACATATCTCGAAGATCAAGAAGCCTTCCCAGAATCTTTTGACGATTAATGAGCCGTCCTAATGTCACATGCCGTTAAAAAATCCCTCCAAGTGTTTCTTGACGATCAAGAAGCCTTTCCAGAATCCTTTGACGATCAATGAGCTGTCCTAATGTCACATGCCGTTTAAAAATCCCTCCAAGTGTTTCTTGACGATCAAGAAGCCTTTCCAGAATCCTTTAACAAACAATAAGCCGTCTTAATGTCACATGCTGATCAAAAAGCCTTCCGAGCGTTTTTCGACGATCGCAAAGCATATCAAGCACTTCTTGACAGTCGAGAAAACCTACGAGCGTTTCTCGATGATTAAAAATCCCTTCGAGCGTTTCTCGACGATCAAGAAGCCTTCAAAGCGTTTTTTGACAGTTAAGAGACTTTCAAAGAGATTCTCAATGATTGGAAATCCTTCCGAGCATTTCTCGAAGATCGAGAAGCCTTTCCAAAATTCTTTGATGATCAATCAGCCCTCCAAATATCACATGCGGATCATAAAGCCCTCCGAGTTTTTGTCGACGATCGAGAAGCCCTACAAGTGTTTCACAACGATCAAGAAGCTTTCCGTGTGTTTCTTGACGATCAAGAAGCCTTTCCAGAATCCTTTGACGAACGATAAGCCGTCGTAATGTCACATGCCAATTAAAAAGCCCTCCAAATGTTTCTCGACGATCGAGAAGCCCTCCGAGTGTTTATCAACGTTTAAAAAGCCCTTCGAGCTTCTTTCGACGATGAAGAAGCCTTCTAAGCAATTTTTAACGTCCTAAGAAACCCTCCGAGTGTTTCTTAAGAATTGTGAAGCATTTCGAACATATCTCGAAGATCGAGAAGCCTTTTCAGAATCTTTTGACGATTAATGAGCCGTCCTAATGTCACATGCCGTTTAAAAATCCCTTCGAGTGTTTCTTGACGATCAACAAACCCTCCGAGTGTTTCTTAACGATCGTGAAGACTTCTAAGCGTTTCTTGACGATAAGAAAGCCTTTCCAGGATTCTTTGACGATCGATAAGCCCTCCAAATATGAAATGCCGAACAGAAAGCCCTCTGAGTTTTTTGTCGACAATCGAGAAGCCCTCTAAATGTTTCTCGACGATTGCAAAGCCTTCCAAGCATTTCTTAACGACGAAAAAGCGCTCCGAGTGTTTCTTGACGATCGAAAAACCCTCCAAGAGTTTCTTGACAATTAGAAAGCCTTTCAAGCATTTCTCGAAAGTTAGAAAGCCTTTCCAGAATCTTTTGACGATCGATAAGCCCTCCCAATGTCACATGCCAAAGCAAAAACCTTTCAAGTGTTTCTCGACGTTTGGAAAGCCTTACAAGCATTTCTCGACTATTGAGAAGCCTTCTTACTTCTTTGACAATTGATAAGCCCTCCAAATATCACATGTTGATCGACAAGCATTTAGAGCGTTTCTCGACGATCAGAAATCCTTCCGAGCGTTTCTCGACGATCGAAAAACGCTCCGAGTGTCTTTCGACGAGTGGGATGCCTTCCGAGCATTTCTTAAAGATCAAAAAGCCTTTCCAGAATCCGGTGACGATAGATAAGCCCTCCAAATATCACATGCCGATCGGACAGCCCTTTGAGGGTTTGTCGTCTATCAAGAAGCCCTTCAAGTGTTTCTCGACGATCGAAAAATGCTCCGAGTGTCTTTCGACGAGTGGGAAGCCTTTCGAGCATTTCTTGAAGATCAAAAAGCCTTTTTAGAATTCTGTGACGATAGAGAAGCCCTCCAAATATCACATGCCGATCGAAAAGCCCTCTGAGGGTTTGTCGACTATCAAGAAGCCCTCCAAGAGTTTCACGACCCTCAAGAAGCTTTCTGAAAGTTTCTCGACAATTGAGATGCCGATCCAAAATTCTTTGACGATCCATAACCCGTCTTAGTGTCACAAGCCGATCAAGAAGCCCTTCGCGCGTTTCTCGACGATCGCAAAGATTTTTAAGCACTTCTCGACGATCAAGAGGCCCTTCAAGCTTTTTTCGACGATTAAAAAGCCCTCCGATCGTTTCTTGACGATAAAAAAGCCTTCCGAGCATTTCTTAAAGATCAAGAAGCCTTCCCAGAAGTCTTTGACGATTGATAAGCCCTGACAATGTCACATGCCGATCGAAAAGCCCTCTGAATGTTTATCAAATATCAAAAAGCTCTCTGAGCGAATCTCGACGATCAAGAAGCCTTTTGAGAATCCTTTAACGATCGACAAGCCCTCCAAATATTACATGACGATCGGAAAGCCCTTTGAGGTTTTGTCGACGATCAAAAAGCCCTCCAAGTGTTTCTCGACGATCAAGAAACCCTCAGAGTGTTTCTCGACGATTGCAAAGCCTTTCGAGCCTTTCTTGACGATAAGGAAGCCCTCCGAGTGTTTCTCGATGTTTGAAAAACACTCCGAGTGTTTCTCGACAATTGAGCAGCCTTCCGAACATCTTTCAAAGATCAAAAAGCTTTTCTAGAATCCTTTAACGATCAATAGCCCTATAAATGTTACATGCCGATCGAAAAGCCCTTTGAATGTTTCTTAACGATCGAAAAGCTCTCTGAGCGATTCTCGACGATCGAGAAGCCTTTTTAAATTCCTTCGACGATCGATAAGCCATCCAAATATCACATGCCGATCGGAAAGCCCTCTGAGGGTTTGTCGACTATTGAGAAGCCCTCTAATTGTTTCACGACGCTCAAGAAGCTCTCTAAGCGTTTTTCGACAATTGAGATGCCTTCTCAAAATTCTTTGACGATCGATGAGCCGTCTTAATGTCACATGCCGATCAAAAAGCCCTCCGTATGTTTCTCGACGATCGAAAAGCCTGCTAATTGATTCTCGACGATTTAAAAGTCCTTTAAGCATTTTTCGACGTTAAAAAAGCCTTCTAAGCAAATCTTCACAATCAAGAAACCCTTCGAGTGTTTCTCGACAATTGGGAAGCTTTTCGAACATTTCTCAAACATCAAAAAGCCTTTCCAGAATCCTTAAACGATCGATAAGCCTTCCGAATGTCAAATGCAAATCCAAAAGCTTTCCAAATGTTTCTCGACGATCAAAAAGCCTTCCAAGCGTTTTTCGACAGTCAAGAGACTTTCAAAGAGATTCTCAATGATTGGAAATCCTTCCGAGCATTTCTCGAAGATTGAGAAGCCTCTCCAGAGTCCTTTGACGCTCGATAAGCCCTCTAAATATTACATGCCAATCATGAAGCCCTCTTAGTGTTTGACGACCATTAAAAAGCCCTCCAACTTTTTCTTAACGATCAAGAAGCTCTCCGAGTGTTTCTCAACGATCAAAAAGCCTTTCGAGCTTTTGTCGACGATCAAAAAGCCTTCTAAGATATTTTCGACGATCAAGAAACCCTCCGAGTGTTTCTTAACAATTATCAAGCATTTCGAACATATCTCGAAAATCAAGAAGCCTCCCCAGAATCTTTTGACGATTAATGAGCCGTCCTAATGTCACATGCCGTTTAAAAATCCCTCCAAGTGTTTCTTGACGATCAAGAAGCCTTTCCAGAATCCTTTAACAAACAATAAGCCGTCTTAATGTCACATGCTGATCAAAAAGCCTTCCGAGCGTTTTTCGACGATCGCAAAGCATATCAAGCACTTCTTGACAGTCGAGAAAACCTACGAGCGTTTCTCGATGATTAAAAATCCCTTCGAGCGTTTCTCGACGATCAAGAAGCCTTCAAAGCGTTTTTTGACAGTTAAGAGACTTTCAAAGAGATTCTCAATGATTGGAAATCCTTCCGAGCATTTCTCGAAGATCGAGAAGCCTTTCCAAAATTCTTTGATGATCAATCAGCCCTCCAAATATCACATGCGGATCAGAAAGCCCTCCGAGTTTTTGTCGACGATCGAGAAGCCCTACAAGTGTTTCACAACGATCAAGAAGCTTTCCGTGTGTTTCTTGACGATCAAGAAGCCTTTCCAGAATCCTTTGACGAACGATAAGCCGTCGTAATGTCACATGCCAATTAAAAAGCCCTCCAAATGTTTCTCGACGATCGAGAAGCCCTCCGAGTGTTTATCAACGTTTAAAAAGCCCTTCGAGCTTCTTTCGACGATGAAGAAGCCTTCTAAGCAATTTTTAACGTCCTAAGAAACCCTCCGAGTGTTTCTTAAGAATTGTGAAGCATTTCGAACATATCTCGAAGATCGAGAAGCCTTTTCAGAATCTTTTGACGATTAATGAGCCGTCCTAATGTCACATGCCGTTTAAAAATCCCTTCGAGTGTTTCTTGACGATCAACAAACCCTCCGAGTGTTTCTTAACGATCGTGAAGACTTCTAAGCGTTTCTTGACGATAAGAAAGCCTTTCCAGGATTCTTTGACGATCGATAAGCCCTCCAAATATGAAATGCCGAACAGAAAGCCCTCTGAGTTTTTTGTCGACAATCGAGAAGCCCTCTAAATGTTTCTCGACGATTGCAAAGCCTTCCAAGCATTTCTNAGCGTTTCTTGACGATAAGAAAGCCTTTCCAGGATTCTTTGACGATCGATAAGCCCTCCAAATATGAAATGCCGAACAGAAAGCCCTCTGAGTTTTTTGTCGACAATCGAGAAGCCCTCTAAATGTTTCTCGACGATTGCAAAGCCTTCCAAGCATTTCTTAACGACGAAAAAGCGCTCCGAGTGTTTCTTGACGATCGAAAAACCCTCCGAGAGTTTCTTGACAATTAGAAAGCCTTTCAAGCATTTCTCGAAAATTAGAAAGCCTTTCCAGAATCTTTTGACGATCGATAAGCCCTCCCAATGTCACATGCCAAAGCAAAAACCTTTCAAGTGTTTCTCGACGTTTGGAAAGCCTTACAAGCATTTCTCGACTATTGAGAAGCCTTCTTACTTCTTTGACAATTGATAAGCCCTCCAAATATCACATGTTGATCGACAAGCACTCAGAGCGTTTCTCGACGATCAGAAATCCTTCCGAGCGTTTCTCGACGATCGAAAAACGCTCCGAGTGTCTTTCGACGAGTGGGATGCCTTCCGAGCATTTCTTAAAGATCAAAAAGCCTTTCCAGAATCCGGTGACGATAGATAAGCCCTCCAAATATCACATGCCGATCGGACAGCCCTTTGAGGGTTTGTCGTCTATCAAGAAGCCCTTCAAGTGTTTCTCGACGATCGAAAAATGCTCCGAGTGTCTTTCGACGAGTGGGAAGCCTTTCGAGCATTTCTTGAAGATCAAAAAGCCTTTTTAGAATTCTGTGACGATAGAGAAGCCCTCCAAATATCACATGCCGATCGAAAAGCCCTCTGAGGGTTTGTCGACTATCAAGAAGCCCTCCAAGAGTTTCACGACCCTCAAGAAGCTTTCTGAAAGTTTCTCGACAATTGAGATGCCGATCCCAAATTCTTTGACGATCCATAACCCGTCTTAGTGTCACAAGCCGATCAAGAAGCCCTTCGCGCGTTTCTCGACGATCGCAAAGATTTTTAAGCACTTCTCGACGATCAAGAGGCCCTTCAAGCTTTTTTCGACGATTAAAAAGCCCTCCGATCGTTTCTTGACGATAAAAAAGCCTTCCGAGCATTTCTTAAAGATCAAGAAGCCTTCCCAGAAGTCTTTGACGATTGATAAGCCCTGACAATGTCACATGCCGATCGAAAAGCCCTCTAAATGTTTATCAAATGAGTGTTTCTTGACGATCGAAAAACCCTCCGAGAGTTTCTTGACAATTAGAAAGCCTTTCAAGCATTTCTCGAAGATAAGAAAGCCTTTCCAGAATCCTTTGACGATCGATAAGCCCTAAAAATATGAAATGCCCAACAGGAAGCTTTTTAAGTGTTTGTCGACGATCGACAAGCCTTCTAAATATTTTTTAACAATCAAAAAGCTCTCTAAGCGTTTTTCGACGATCGAAAAGCCTTTCCAGAATCCTTTGACGATTAATAACCCTCCAAATATCACATGTTGATTAAAAAGCCCTCCAAGCGTTTTTCGACGATCAAGAAGGCTTCCAAGCGTTTCTCGACGATCAAAAAAACCTCCGAGTGTTTTTCGACGATTGGGAAGCCTTTCGAGCGTTTCTCGACGATAAAGAAGCCATCCGAGCCATTCTCAACGATCAAGAAAACCTTCAAGTGTTTTTTAACAAAAAGGAAGCATTCCGAACATTCTTCGAAGTTAAAAAAGCTTTCCCAGAATCTTTTGACGATTGATGAGCCGTGTTAATGTCACATGCCAATCAAAAAGCCCTCTGAGTGTTTCTCGACGATCAAGAAGCCTTCTGAGCATTCATCGACGATCGAAAAGCCTTTCCAAAATCCTTTTACGATTGTTAAGCCCTCTAAATGTCACATGAAGATCGAGGAGCCCTCTGAATGTTTTTCAACGATCAAGAAGCTCTCCGAGCGTTCCTCGACGATAAGAAAGCCTTTTCAGAATCCTTTGACGATAGATAAGCCCTCAAAATATGAAATGCCGAACAGGAAGCTTTTGAAGTGTTTGTCGACGATCGACAAGCCTTCGAAATATTTTTCAACGATCAAAAAGCTCTCCGAACGCTTCTCGACGATTAAGAAGCCTTTCCATAATCCATTGACGATTAAAAAGCTCTCTGAATGTTTTTCAATGATCGTGAAGCTTTTTGAGCGTATCTCGACGATCAAAAAGCCTTTTCAGAATCATTTGACGATCGATGAACTCTCCAACTATCACATTCCAATTGGAAAGCCCACTGAGAGTTTGTCGACGATTAAGAAAACTTCCGAGTGTTTCTCAACGATCAAGAAGCTCTCCGAGGGTTTCTGGACAATCAAGGAGCTCTCTAAGCGTTTTTCGACGATTAAGAAGTCTCCCCAGAAGTCTTTGACGATTGATAAGCCCTGTCAATGTCACATGCCGATCAAAAAGCCCTCCGTGAGTTTCTCGATAATTGGGAAGCCCTCTGAGTGTTTCTCGACAATCGAGAAGTCTTTCCAGAATCCTCTGACGATTGATAAACTTTCTATATTTTAAATAATGATCGAAAAGCCCTCTGAATATTTCTTATCGATCGAGAAGCTCTCCGAGTGTTTCTCGACGATTGAAAGGCTTTCCGAACATTTCTTAAACATCAAAAAGCCTTTCCCGAATCCTTAAACGATCCATAAGCCCTCCGATAGTCACACGCCAATCCAAAAGCTTTTCAAATGTTTCTCGACGATCAAAAAACCCCCCGAGTGTTTTTCGACGATTGGGAAACCTTCCGAGCATTTCTCGAAGATCGAGAAGCCTTTTCAGAATCCTTTGACGCTCGATAAGCCCTCCCAATGTCACATGCCGATCAAAAAGCTCTCCGAGTGGTTCTCAACGATCAAAAAACTCTCCGAGTGTCTTTCGACGAGTGGGATGCCTTCCGAGCATTTCTTAAAGATCAAAAAGCCTTTCCAGAATCCAGTGACGATAGATAAGCCCTCCAAATATCACATGCCGATCGGACAGCCCTTTGAGGGTTTGTCGTCTATCAAGAAGCCCTTCAAGAGTTTCTCGACGATCGAAAAATGCTCCGAGTGTCTTTCGACGAGTGGGAAGCCTTTCGAGCATTTCTTGAAGATCAAAAAGCCTTTTTAGAATTCTGTGACGATAGAGAAGCCCTCCAAATATCACATGCCGATCGAAAAGCCCTCTGAGGGTTTGTCGACTATCAAGAAGCCCTCCAAGAGTTTCACGACCCTCAAGAAGCTTTCTGAAAGTTTCTCGACAATTGAGATGCCGATCCCAAATTCTTTGACGATCCATAACCCGTCTTAGTGTCACAAGCCGATCAAGAAGCCCTTCGCGCGTTTCTCGACGATCGCAAAGATCTTTAAGCACTTCTCGACGATCAAGAGGCCCTTCAAGCTTTTTTCGACGATTAAAAAGCCCTCCGATCGTTTCTTGACGATAAAAAAGCCTTCCGAGCATTTCTTAAAGATCAAGAAGCCTTCCCAGAAGTCTTTGACGATTGATAAGCCCTGACAATGTCACATGCCGATCGAAAAGCCCTCCGAATGTTTATCAAAGATCGAAAAGCTCTCTGAGCGAATCTCGACGATCAAGAAGCCTTTTGAGAATCCTTTAACGATCGACAAGCCCTCCAAATATTACATGACGATCGGAAAGCCCTTTGAGGTTTTGTCGACGATCAAAAAGCCCTCCAAGTGTTTCTCGACGATCAAGAAACCCTCAGAGTGTTTCTCGACGATTGCAAAGCCTTTCGAGCCTCTCTTGACGATAAGGAAGCCCTCCGAGTGTTTCTTGACGATCGAAAAACCCTCCGAGAGTTTCTTGACAATTAGAAAGCCTTTCAAGCATTTCTCGAAAATTAGAAAGCCTTTCCAGAATCCTTTGACGATCGATAAGCCCTCTCAATGTCACATGCCAAAGCAAAAACCTTTCAAGTGTTTCTTGACGATTGCAAAGCCTTTCGAGCATTTCTCGACGATCAAGAACCCCTCCAAGTGTTTCTCGACGATCAAAAAACTCTCCGAGTGTTTCTCGACGTTTGGAAAGCCTTACAAGCATTTCTCGACTATTGAGAAGCCTTCTTACTTCTTTGACAATTGATAAGCCCTCCAAATATCACATGTTGATCGACAAGCATTTAGAGCGTTTCTCGACGATCAGAAATCCTTCCGAGCGTTTCTCGACGATCGAAAAACGCTCCGAGTGTCTTTCGACGAGTGGGATGCCTTCCGAGCATTTCTTAAAGATCAAAAAGCCTTTCCAGAATCCGGTGACGATAGATAAGCCCTCCAAATATCACATGCCGATCGGACAGCCCTTTGAGGGTTTGTCGTCTATCAAGAAGCCCTTCAAGTGTTTCTCGACGACCGAAAAACCCTCCGAATGTTTCTCGACGATTGCAAAGCTTTTCGAGCATTTCTCGAAAATCAAGAAGACCTTCGAGCGTTTCTCAACGATCAAAAAACCCTTCGAGTGTTTTTCGACGATTAAAAAGCCTTACGAGCATTTCGCAAAGATCAAGAAGCCTTTCTATAATCCTTTGACGATTAAAAAACCCTATAAATGTCACATGCCAATCGAAAAGCCCTCTGAATNGTGTTTTTCGACGATTAAAAAGCCTTCCGAGCATTTCGCAAAGATCAAGAAGCCTTTCTATAATCCTTTGACGATTAAAAAACCCTATAAATGTCACATGCCAATCGAAAAGCCCTCTGAATATTTTTCAACGATCGAGAAGCTCTCTAAGCGATTCCCGTCGATCAAGAAGCTTTTCCAGACTCCTTTGACGATCGATAAGCCATCCAAATATCACATGCCGATCGGAAAGCCCTCTGAGGGTTTGTCAACTATTAATAAGCCCTCCAATTGTTTCACGACGCTTAAGAAGCTCTCTGAGCATTTTTCGTTAATTGAAATGCCTTCTCAAAATTCTTTGACGATCGATGAGCCGTCTAAATGTCACATGCCGATCAAGAAGCCCTTCGCACGTTTCTCGACGATCGCAATGATTTTTAAGCACTTCTCGATGATCAAGAAGACCTTCGAGCGTTTCTCAATGCTTAAAAAGCCCTTCGAGCGTTTCTCGACGATTAACAAGCCTTTCGAGCATTTCTCGAAAATCGAGAAGCCTCCCCAGATGTCTTTAACGATCGATAAGCCATGTCGATGTCACATGCTGATCGAAAAGCCCTCTGAATGTTTCTCAAAGATCGAAACGCTCTCTAAGAAATTTTCGACGATCAAGAAGCCTTTTCAGAATTTATAAACGATCGAGCAACCCTCCAAATGTCACATGCCAATCGGAGAGCCCTCTGAGGGTTTGTCGACTATCAAGAAGCCCTCTAAGTGTTTCACGACCTTCAAAAAGCTCTCTGAAAGTTTCTCGACAATTAAGATGCCTTTCCAAAATTCTTTGACGATCGATAACCCGTCTAAGTGTCACATGCCAATCAAGAAGCCCTCCGCGCGTTTCTCGACAATCGCAAAGATCTTAAAGCACTTCTCGATGATCAAGAAGACCTNGTTTCTCGACGATCAAAAAACTCTCCGAGTGTTTATCGACGTTTGGAAAGCCTTACAAGCATTTCTCGACTATTGAGAAGCCTTCTTACTTCTTTGACAATTGATAAGCCCTCCAAATATCACATGTTGATCGACAAGCATTTAGAGCGTTTCTCGACGATCAGAAATCCTTCCGAGCGTTTCTCGACGATCGAAAAACGCTCCGAGTGTCTTTCGACGAGTGGGATGCCTTCCGAGCATTTCTTAAAGATCAAAAAGCCTTTCCAGAATCCGGTGACGATAGATAAGCCCTCCAAATATCACATGCCGATCGGACAGCCCTTTGAGGGTTTGTCGTCTATCAAGAAGCCCTTCAAGTGTTTCTCGACGACCGAAAAACCCTCCGAATGTTTCTCGACGATTGCAAAGCTTTTCGAGCATTTCTCGAAAATCAAGAAGACCTTCGAGCGTTTCTCAACGATCAAAAAACCCTTCGAGTGTTTTTCGACGATTAAAAAGCCTTCCGAGCATTTCGCAAAGATCAAGAAGCCTTTCTATAATCCTTTGACGATTAAAAAACCCTATAAATGTCACATGCCAATCGAAAAGCCCTCTGAATATTTTTCAACGATCGAGAAGCTCTCTAAGCGATTCCCGACGATCGAGAAGCTTTTCCAGAATCCTTTAACGATCGATAAGCCCTTCAAATATAACATGCCAATTATGAAGCCCTCTAAGTGTTTGACGACGATCAAGAAGCCCTCCAAGTGTTGCTCAACGATCATTGAGCTCTCCTAGCGTTACTTGACAATCGAGAAACCTCCCCAGAATTCTTTGACGATAAATCAGCCGTCTCAATGTCACATGCTGATCAAAAAGCCCTCCGAGCGTTTTTTGACGATCGCAAAGTCTATCAAGCACTTCTTGACAGTCAAAAAGCCCTTCGAGCGTTTCTCGACGATTAGAAAGCCGTCCGAGCATTTCTCGAAGATTGATAAATTTCTCCAGAATTCTTTGACGCTCGATAAGACCTTCCTATGTCACATGCCGATCTAAAAGCCCTCCGTATGTTTCTCGACAATCAAGAAGCCTTCCTAGTGTTTTCCGACGATTGAGTAGCCCTTTGAAAGTTCCTTAACGATCAAGAAGCTCTCCGTGTGTTTTTTAACGATCAAGAAGCCTTTGCAGAATCCTTTGACGATCGATAAGCCCTCATAATGTTACGTGCCGATCAAAAAGCCCTCCGAACGTTTCTCGACGATCGCAAAGCCTCTCGAGCATTTTTTGACGATCAAGAAACCCTCCGAGTGCTTCTCGACAATTGATAATACTTCTGAGCATTTCTCGAAGAACGAGAAGCCTTTCCAGAAACCTTTGACGATTGATAAGCCCTCCCAACGTCACATGCCGATCAAAAAGCCCTTCGAGTAATTCTTGACGATCAAAAAACCCTTTGAGTGTTTCTCGACGATTGCAAAGCCTTCCGAGCATTTCTTAAAGATTGAAAAGCCTCCCCAGAATCGTTTAATGCTCGATAAGCCATTCCAATGTCGCATGCCGATCAAAAAGCCCTCCAAATGTTACTTAACGATCAAGAAGCTCTCTAAGCGTACCTCGACGATCAAGAAGCCTTCTCAGAATCCTTTGAAAATCGATAAGCCCTCTTAATGTTACATGCCGATCGAAGAGCCTTCCGAACGTTTATTGACGATTGGAAAGCCTTGTAAGCATTTCTTGACGATCAAGAAACCCTCCGAGTGTTTCTCGACGATCGAAAAGACCTCTAAGCGTTTTTCGACGATTAAAAAGCCTTTCGAGCAGTTTTTGACGATTAAAAAACCCTCTGAGTGTTTCTCGACGATTAGAAAGCTTTCCGAACATTTCTCGAAGATCAAGAAGCCTTCCTAGAATCCTTTTGGTGATCGATGAGCCTTCCTGATGTCACATGCCGATCAAAAAGCACTCCGAGTGTTTTTTGACAATCGAGAAGCCCTCTGAGTGTTTCTCAACGATAAAAAAGCCCTCTGAGCGTTTCTTAACGATCAAGAAGCCTTTAAAGCCATACTTAACATTCAAGAAACCCTCCGAGTGTTTCTTAAAAATAGGGAAGCATTCTGAACATTTTTCGAGGATCAAGAGGCCTTACCAGGATCCTTTGACGATCGATGAGCCGTCCTAATGTCACATGCCGATCTAAAAGCGCTCTGAGTGTTTTTCGACGATCGAAAAGCCTTCTGAACATTTATCGACGATAAGAAAGCCTTTCCAGAATCCTTCAACGATTGATAAGGCCTTCGGATATCACATGCCAAACAGGAAAACCTCTAAATTTTTTTTAACGATCGAGAAGCTCTCCGAGCAAGCCTTCCCAGAATCCATTGACGATCGAGAAGCTCTCTGAATGTTTCTCAACGATTGCAAAGCCTTCCGAACATTTTTCAACCATAAAGTAGCCCTTCGAGCGTTTCTCGACGATCGAAAAGCCCTCCAAACGTTAATTAAGGATCAAGAAGCCTTTCAAGCGTTTCTCGAAGATCAAGAAACCCTCCAAGTGTTTCTCGACAATTGGAAGGCCTTCCGAGCACTATTAGACTATCGAAAACCCTTCCTAAAATCCTTTGACGATAAACAAGCCCTCCAAATATCACATGTTAATCGAAAAGCCCTCCAAGCGTTTTTCGACGATCAAAAAGGCTTCCGAGCGTTTCTCGACGACCAAAAAACCCTCCGAGTGTTTTTCGACAATTAAAAAGCCTTCCAAACATTTCGCAAAAATCAAGAAGCCTTCCTATAATCCTTTGGCAATTAAAAAGCCCTATAAATGTGACATGCCAATCAAGAAGCCCTCCAAGTGTTTTTCAACGATCAAGAAGCACTCCAAGTGTTTCTTGACGATCGAGAAGCCTTCTGAGCATTTTTAGACGATCAAAAAGCCTTCGCATAATTCCTTAACGATTGATAAGCCCTCCAAATGTCACATGCCGATCGAAAGGCCCTTTAACTGTTTCTTAACGATCAAAAAGCCCTCCGAGTGTTTCTCGACGATTGGAAAGCCTTTCGAGCATTTCTTGAAGATCGAAAAGCCTTCTCAAAATTTTTTGACGATCAAAGAGCCCTCTTAATGTCACATGCTGATCAAAAAGTCCTCCGAGTGTTTCTCGACGATCGAGGAGTCCTCTAAAGGTTTCTTGATAATCAAAAAGTCCTTCGAGCTTTTCTCGACGATCATAAAGCCCCTCGAGAGTTTCTTGTCGATCAATAAGCCTTCTGAGCGTTCCTCCACGACAAAAAAACCCTCCGAGTGTTTCTCGACGATTAGAAAGCTTTCTGAACATTTCTTGAAGATCAAGAAGCCTTCTTAGGATCCTTTGACGATCGATAAGCCTTCCCAATGTCACATGCCAATCAAAAAGCCCTCCGAATGTTTTTCAACGATCGAAAAGCTCTTTGAGCGTATCTCGACGATCGAAAAGCTTTTTCAGAATCATTTGACGATTGATGAACCCTCCAAATATCACATTCCAATCGGGAAGCCCTCTGAGAGTTTGTCGACGATCGAAAAGTCCTCCGAGTGTTTCTCAACGATCAAGGAGCTCTCCAAGCGTTTCTCGACGATTAAGAAGCCTTCCCAGAATCTGTTGACGATCGATAAGCCCTCTAAATGTTACATGTCGATCAAGAAGCCCTCCGAGAGTTTTTCGATGATTGGGAAGCCCTTAAAGTGTTTCTCGACAATCGAGAAGCCTTCTGATCGTTTCTCGACAATTGAGAAGCCTTTCGAGCATTTCTCGACAATCAAGAAGCCATTCCAAAATCCTCTGACGATCAATAAGCTTTCTAAATTTTAAATGCGGATTGGAAAGCCCTTTGAATGTTTCTTATCGATCGAGAAGCTCTCCGAGCGTTTCTCGACGATCGAGAGGCCTTTTCAGAATTCTTTGACGATCAATAAGCCCTAAAAATATCACAAGCCGATCGGTAAGCCCTCTGAGTGTTTGTCGACGATCAAGAAGCTCTCTGAGCGATTTTCGACGATCGACAAGCAGTCCTAAAATCCTTTGACGTTCGATGAGCCCTACAAATGTCACATGCCGATCGAGAAGCCCTCCGAATGTTTCTCAACGATCGAGAAGCTCTCTGAGTAATTCTCGACGATTGGGAAGCCTTCCGAACATTTTTTGACGATCAAAAAGCAGAATCCTCTGACGATCAATAAGCTTTCCAAATTTAAAATGCCGATCGAAAAGGCCTCTAAATGTTTCTTAACAATTGAGAAGCTCTCTGAATGTTTCTCAACGATCGAGAAGCTCTCTGAGTAATTCTCGACGATTGGGAAGCCTTCCGAACATTTTTTGACGATCAAAAAGCCTTCCCAGAATCCTCTGACGATCAATAAGCTTTCCAAATTTAAAATGCCGATCGAAAAGGCCTCTAAATGTTTCTTAACAATTGAGAAGCTCTCTGAGCGATTTTCGACGATCAAGAGGCCTTTCCAGAATCCTTTGACAATCGATAAGCCCTCCAAATATTATAGGCCGATCGGGAATTCTTCTGAGTGTTTGTCGACGATCGAGAAGCCCTTCGAGTATTTCTCCACGATAAAAAAGCTCTCCGAGTGTGTCTCGGCGATTAGGAAGCTTTTCAAACATTTCTCGAACATCAAGAAGCCTTCCCAGAATCCTTTGACGATCGATAAGCCTTTTCAATGTCACATGCCGATCGAGAACCCCTCCGAGCGTTTCTCGACGATCGCGAAGCCTTTCGAGCATTTTTCGACGATCAAGAAGCCCTTTAAACGTTTCTAGACAATCGAAGAGCCTTTCGAGCATTTCTCGACGATCAAGAAACCCTTCGAGTGTTTCTTAACGATCGAGAAGCCCTCCAAGTGTTCTTCGACGATTGAGAAGCCTTCTAAGCGTTTCTTGACGATTGGGAAGCCTTCCGAGCATTTCTTGACGATTGAGTAGCCTTACCAGAATCCTTTGACGATCGATAAGCCCTCCAAATGTCACATGTCGATCGAGAAGCCCTCCGAGCGTTTTTCGACGATCGGGAAGCCTTCCGAGCATTTCTCGACGATTGAGAAGCCTACCTAGAATCCTTTGACGATCGATAAGCCCTCCAAATATCACATGCTGATCGGGAAGCCTTCCGAGTGTTTGTCGACGATCGAGAAGCCCTTTGAATGTTTTTCATTGATTGAGAAACTTTCCGAGTGTTTTCCGACGATCGAGAAGCCCTTCGAGTGTTTTTCAACGATCGATAAGCCCTATGAGCGTTTTTAGGTGATCGGGAAGCCCTCCGAGTGTTTCTCGACGATCGAGAAGCCTTCTGAGCGTTTTTCGACGATGAAGAAGCCTTTCCAGAATCCTTGGACAATCGATAAGCCCTCAAAATGTAAAAATACACAAAACGCAGAAACATTATATTTTGCCACTAGGTCGTAAATTAAGACTAGCGTCATCGATGGACGCGAACGCGTTTATGGTATGTTCGTTGGTGCCTGAGTAGAGAGCGATGCTTTTCGCACCGGGGGAGCAAAAAATGCAGGTTCCCGCTACACGAAGCAAAGCTACCTTTTAATTATCGCAGCAGCACGAAAAATTGTATACGCTTAAGTAAAGAAAATAATAATACCTCAGATCGTCAGTTTAACACTCTTGGCTTTGTCTTGGGCTGCAAGACACTTGCAATCTAGAGCTCACCTCATGTATTCACCATAAGTGCGTGACATACAATTTCATCCGGAGAGAGTAAAGTACTGTACCTTTCTAGGGGGCTGTTATACGTAGACACTACTTTAAGTAAGATAGTTCTTTGAAACGTAGCACAGTTACTCTCTTATCCATCAAACAACAATTTTTGACGCAATGTAAACAACATGCTGCCATTGCGAGCGAAGTTAGCATTAGTGACTCGAGTTTCTTCGAGAACAAAAAGTCACTGCACAAGGTGATAGTTTGAATGATTGACATCAATACTTTTACTTTTTTGGTACATAATCGAGTAATAAATAATCCTATAGAGTGTCAATCCATGTAAAAATCATCGGACAAGCCGAATATTGCGTCGAATCTAACCAAAAAATTTTTGCAGAGGAAATAATTTTTCTATCTTGAAGACGGTTGATCCTACACTAATTTAAGTTGCACTATCAGATTCAGCAGCCAATTTTACCTGAGGGATATCCATTTCACTCATCTAGGACCACCAAGCTAGGTTCTGGAGGGGGGGTTAAGTTAAAATGGTCACTCTGTAGATTAGTATGTTAGTGATAGTAACTTTCATATTACTGACCGTAATGTTTACAGCGGGAATTATCTAGCACTGGCGAGAGAGAGCTTCCAGCTGGTGGCGCTGCATGATGGAAAGGAAAGTCATTTCTCGGAGAGAGAAGCTGCTTGCGCTTGTTTGACGGCGGGAGAGACTGATGCGCCACTACTACCCCCCTTCTAGTGTCATTCGTCTCGGTATCGGGTGAATGACGTTACCCAAGCACCTGAGAGAGGTGTGGGTGTCGGCGGATTTTGATATAGAAGATGCTGCTGCTGTTGGGATATTTGAACTCGCTGGATGTGTTGGGTGGGTCATTAATTAGTGTCCATGAGCTCGTTTGTCGCCACTGAGCCTAGCGCGTTGATCGCTTGAAAGTACTTAGTGATGTCACCTTCCACTTTGTACGCCGTAAAGGGTGACTCTAACTGCTGTGTCCAACCTGCCAGGCTGTGGATCCAGAGTGGAGGCAGATGGAGGTTATCTGGCAACGCCATGGCAAGTGGGGGAACCGACTCTTTCACAAGGCTGGGTTGCTGCTGCTCGGAGATGGTTTGCGGCTGTCGTTCCAAGAGCTGCTGTTCTTTTTTCTGCTCACGGCAGCGCGCGCGGGCTTTCCGTTTACTGGCTTGCTGGGACGCCTCGAGGGTTTCCTCAGCAGGGTCGAGCTCGCTGTCGTCTGACACTTTGGCGCATAGGACGCCGGTGTCGAGGGCTGTGTTGGAACGCGTTGATGCGAGTAAACTGGCACGAGAATACGCTCTTTAACAAATATAATTGCACTGCACTTAATCGTTTGTCCACACATGCGTCCTAGCGAGCAAAACACTGCACACGCACTGTTGATAAAGTCTGCGAGTTCTGTTTCTGTCTCACTTGTGAGATTAGCGACGAGCACTTTGCACACGCATGTGTTTTGGCGGGCTTGTTACCCAGAATACCCAAGATGGTGGCCACTATGGCGAAAACAAAGCCAAGAGAACAAAAAATGCTCGAGGGCCTTTGTTCGTGCCACGGGACTGAGCTGGCTGCTGCACCGTTAGGTACTCGCGATGTGCGGTCGTCGAGGGCAGTGATAGGGCGTATGAGGAAAAGCATAGGCTCAGTGCAAAAACCGCTGACCAAGTGTCGCAACCACGTAAAAACAAAAAAAAACGCGTATGCAGAAGACGACGCCGAGTTGACAAGGCGTCACGCGGGCAGCAGAAGTTTACTTTTGTCACTGCACTTACTTACCCTCGGTGTAAATCACGTTGGGGTCAACACTTTTGAGGGTGTGAGGCAAATACGTGCACTGGACAGCACTTGGATACGATACTCGGATAGCTTCATCAAAAATATGGTAATAAATATATAACTGGACAATTCCGAATTCATTTTCGAAATCACCATTAAAAACCAAGCAACGCGAGCATTAAAGGTAACCCTTATAAACTCAAACAACAGCTTTCAGCATCGTTGAGTAAGAAAAATCATAGAACACCACGAATGGTTTTGAGCCGAGATCTGTGGACGAGAGCAAGCCGCGATCGGCATAGCTGGTATTCGCTTTGAGTGCAATTGTGAAATCGCGCCCCAACTGGGCACTTTGAGAACGATTAGGCATAATTAAAAAAGGGCAGTACCATGAATTAATTTCTATATATGCTTGTAGAAAAGCAACATTAAAGGTTGGCAACCTGGTGAATGGAGCTAAAAGCTCAACTTCATTATAATGACCTTTTCTAATGACCATCAATCTTTCTCAAAGTGCCCAGTGGGGGCGCAATTTTAGAATTGCGCTCAAAGCGCAGCGTTGGGTTAAAAGGATTCCCACAGCGAAAATTACGGTCAGTAACATAAAAGTTACTGTCACTAACATACCGATCTATAGATTGTTGGAGAAGCGAATACGCAGAGAAAAAGGGGGCATTCCAGAGATTCTCAACAGTGCTCCCAAATGCAACTGGCAATCAAGTGAGAAATAACACCAGCACCAATCACCACACAACACGGTGCGCTTACTGGTCCCTTCATTTAAAATAAATTTAATAACACAAGCGCCAATCCCCACACAACACGGTTCGCTTACTGGTCCCTTTATTTATTTATAAAAAATTAAATAACACAAGCGCCAATCCCTTTACATTTTGAAGTGCTCTACACACGCTTAGTTTATTAATTAAATGAATTAGATACCACAAGCGCCTATAACGACACTCCCCGGAGTGCTAACTTCCTACCTAGCGATTGGAGCTTGTCTCGTCATTATATTTATTACAAATAAATTAATGGACCAGTAAGTGCTACAGGTTATGTGGTGATTGGTGCTTTTGTTGTCATTATCTTTATTTTAAATAAATAAAAATGTTACAGTAATTGCTCACGGTTGTGTGGGGATTAGCGCTCGGAGTAATTTATTTATGTTTAATAGTAAAGGGACCAGTGAGCGCTTTGGAATGTGTGGTGATTAGCGCTTGTGGTATTTTATTTATTAAATAAATAAACAAAGCGGTCAGTAAACGCTCCAGGTTGTGTGGTTATTGGAACTTGTGGTATCTAATTTATTTAATTAATAAACAAAGCAGCCAGTAAACGGTCCGGGTTGTGTGGTGATTTGCGCTCGTGTTATTTTATTTATTTTAATAAATAAAGGGACCGGTAAGCGCTCCGGGTTGTATGGGGATTTGTGCTTGTTGTATTTAATTTATTTTAAATAAAAACCGTGACCAGTAACCGCTCTGGGTTCTCTGGGATTTGGCCCTTGTAGTACTTGATTTGTTTTATATAAATAAAGGGACCAGTAAGCGCTTTAGGTTGTGTGGAGATTGGCACTAGTGTTATTTTATTTATTTTGATAAATACAGGGACCAGTACGCGCTCCGGGTTTGGTTGTGATTGGCGCTTGTGGTATTTCATTTATTTAGTTATTCAACAAAGCGGCCAATAAGCGTTACGGGTTGAGCGGGGATAGGCGCTTGTGTTATTTTATTTCTTTTGATAAATAAAGGCACCAGTAAGCGCTCCAGGTTGTGTGGTAATTGGTTCTTGTGGTATTTTATTTATTTAATTAAAAAAAAAACCGCCAGAGAATGCTCCGGAATGTGTGGTGATTGGCGCTTGTGTTATTT
>NW_019379788.1:329054-339713 GCF_000648655.2 Copidosoma floridanum | reverse complement strand
GGTTGTGTGGGAATTGGCGCTTGTGTTAATTAATTTATTGTGAATCAATAAAGGGACCAATAAGCGCTCTGCGTTGTGTGAGGATTGGCGCTTGTCTAATTATTATATTCATTATAAGTAAATAAAGTGACTAGTAAGCGCTCTGGGTTGTGTGGGGATTGGTGCTTGTGTTAATTAATTTATTGTAAATCAATAAAGGGACCAGTAAGCGCTCTGGGTTGTGTGGGGATTGGCACTTGTAGTATTTTATATATTTGAAATAAATAAAGGGACCAGTAAGCGCTCCAGGCTGTGTGGTGATTGGCGCTCGGGTATTGGATTTATTAAAATAATAAACAAAGCGGCCAGTGAAAGCTCTGGGTTGTGTGGTGATTGGCACTTGTGGTATCTTATTTATTTAATTCACAAAACAAAGCGGCTAGTAAACGCTCCGTGTTGTGTAGGGATGGGCGCTTGTGTTATTTAATTTATTTCATCAAATAAAGGGACCAGTAAGCGCTCTGGGTTGTGTGGGGATTGGCGCTTGTGTTATTAAATTTATTTTGAATAAAGGGACCAGTAAGCGCACCGGGTTGTGTGGGGATTGGCGCTTGTGTTATTAATTTTATTTTAAATAAATGGACCAGTAAGTGCTCTGGGTTGTAAAGGGATTGGCGCTTGTGTCATTTAATTTTTTATAAATAAATAAAGGGACCAGTAAGTGCACCAGGTTGTGTGGGGATTGGCGCTTGTGTTATTAAATTTATTTTAAATAAAGGGACCCGTAAGCGCTTCGGGTTGTGTGGGGATTGGTGCTTGTGTTATTTCTCACACGATTGCCAGTCGCATTTGGGAGCACTGTTGAGAATCTCTGGAATGCCCCCTTTTTCTCTGCGTATTTGCTTCTTCAACGCTCTATATATCGGTATGTTAGTGACAGTAAATTTCATGTTACTGACCGTAATTTTTGCTGCGGGAATCCTCTTAACCCAACGCTGTCAAAGCGAATAACATATGCCGGTCTTTTAGAGCGGTTTTCATTGGGAGGAAAGGATTACGAGCGGCATGTTACTTCTCGGCGATGCAAAATTTGTCTCCTAGACATTAAACCCTAGAGAGATTGCTTTGCATGTACCATGCATCATTTTCAAGGTAATGGAGACGACACCATTGGAAGATGCCAGTTCGAGTGCCCCAACTCAGTACACAACCGGATCACACATAGTGATGTTTGCCGTTACTGTGAGTCAACTTTGAACAAATTTGACCTCAACATTGTGGTCCAACGATAACCGAATTTCTTTTCTTCTGCCATTCCACATTAATGTCAAATGAGGATATCCTTACTGCCTCTGTACTCCAGTAAGGAGGCTTCCTCGTACAGAAATGATTACCCTCATCATAGGACTAGAATTTGCTCGCAAACTCAGGTATAGTTGGCATCACTGGCGCAAGAGAACACAGACTAACCTGTGGAAAAACAATGGTTTGATCAAGTTTTAATAGAATATCTCAAAATTTTCCAGGGTAACACTTACTTTGCTAGGCATCATTTGAAAGAGGAGGTTTTTTTCTGCAAAATGTGTGCGCTATTATTTTGGGATCTGTTAATTTATTCGAGTTTTTAAGTTGTTTTTATCACGTGTGTGAGCTCTACCTCAAGAATACGTGTTAGAAAGCGCTACATTAAATTAATATCTCGAAATTTCGCAGCGTGACGAGCAATATAAATAATTATATCATTGGATTCAGTAGATTTTTAACTATTAAATTCATTTGGTGTTAGTTCGAAAACTATCACGAGTAAGCCTCCTTAACCTAATACCATCGCAATTTACTGTAAGAATATTTTTAAAAAATTGTACCGACATTAGAAATTAAGCGATAGCTAACCAAATCTATTGCTTTGATGTTGATTTTAAATCCAGTTGTAGCTAGTAAGTGCGAAAAAGTAAAAATAAAAAAATTAATTAATAAATAGATAAATAAATAAATAAACAAATAAATTTACACAACAATGTTTATGTATAAAATACTAATATCCCAAAACACAGCAAGTCACTTACTGTATCATTCAAAAATAAGATAATTTTTAGCTATTAACTTACATTGTAATATGTAATACTAATACGTAAAGACAATATTTCATGTACATAAAACCATAGCTATATTTAAACTGCATAAAACATGTATTTGTAAATAGTGAGCTGACTTTACCAGGCACAAACTTGGCGAGTAAAAACTCAGGGGGGGGGCGTGTCACCTCTTGTGACGTCTACCTACAGTTAGTAACGAATACCGTATGGTATTTCTCACCTAGTGACTGTACTCACAGATCAATACCAACGCATGCTCAATCGGTCACGTGCGCACCAGCAATTCCCGCTCCCTAACTCAATCCCCGCCAAATTCAACTTCTAGCCGATGCCTGCAGCTGTACCTTTTTTCTAAGAACACGTTAATCAAATTTAACTCCATTCCTTGACTCACCACCAATCCTACCCCCGACTATCGATCTGATTTAGGGTTTAAATGAAACCGCGCCCCGTGGGCTCGTCCTCTTTCCTGGAGAAACCGCCGACCAACAAGCAATAAGTAGCCAGTATTAACTGAAGCGAAATGTATTATTAAACGTCTCTCTGATTGTTTAAATTATCGTTATAGCATTTGTGAACCAATAAAGCAAGATTCGCTAATTATTCAATTGAGCTTTTCATTTTATATAATATCGGTTTAACACTCAATCTACTTCACCGGCCATCGCAGGAGAGCTGTCAGCCTCTGATCTTTCATTACTCGTAAAGGTACTGGTAAATTACTTCTCATACTTTAATTACTTAGGAAACACTGCTGAACACGATCGCATTTACTGACCGCGGCTGCACGCTGCATTTAAATACTCGAGCGCTAAAGTTACGTCGAAGAGCCACGACGTAACAGTACACATATGTGCTTGTACGTGTCATGTCTTGAAGGTTATACCAATCCATGTATTCTAACATCTGGGCCTGGTCATGACTTTTCGATAAACTCATTACAATACTGGCCCGAGTCTGACCAGATCAACAGGCCATGGAATGGTGGAATGTGTGTGTGTGTGTATTGACCCAAAGGCTAAATAACTTATAACTAATAATTAATAGATTAATACCTACTAAAGTTTTCTATTCTGATAAAAATTTTGTAGAACCCGCTGTACGGAGGAAACGACATGTACCAAACAACAGGAATAGAGCACTGGACCAAAAGTCACTAGACAATAGTTACTAGATTTTCTCACTCTATAATTAAATTCATTATTTAAAAACTTTGTGACATTTAATTACATTAATTTATATACCTCCGAAATCCGCAAATGAGGAGAAATTAAATCGTACAGGTAGAATTGGATTTTAACCCAATTTAGCACTTAAAACTAAGTTTTTTATACTCTAGCACCGCGCCAATTTTCGACTTTTTATTTTGCAAATATCTTGCAAACTATTGATCCGCAAATAAAAATTCAAGTGGATGATAAATCCGCAAATAAGGAGGAATCGTTTAAGTCCTGAATGGGTGCAAAATATTAATACTTAATATTTACGAGCGCCAACTTCACAAGTCTGGTGTGGGTGTATGAGTATAGAGGCGTGTGTATAGATCTGCGACTTGCAAATCAGCGCCGGAAATAAGTTACGTTATTCTCTTGATGTGTTCATCTATTGTAAATGGAATAAAAAGTAAGTAAAGAGAGTTTTTATCAATAAACTGATGGTACAGCTCTGAGAAGTCCAGTTTTGCCTACATTTGCTGATCATAGTCATGACTGACCTTGAGGAGTAATGTCTGAGAAAAATTTCTTCCACTCCAGTTTATTATGGCAGATATGTTGATGATATACTTAATATAATTCCTTCAGAAAAAGTTGAAGAAATCATTACGGTATATAATGATTATCACAATAGNGTATGTGTGTGTGTGTGTGTGTGTGTGTGTGTGTGTGTGTGTGTGTGTGTGTGTGTGTAACCGATTCAATACGTATGTATACACACTACCTTTTGACACTAATCCACCTGGTGGAGAACTTGGTACTGCTACAAAATTGCGACAGACCGCACAAAGCATAGAGGTGGTACTAAAGGGGTCTCCTATGACTACTGCTGAGGTCAAAGACAAACAAAAAATAAAGTTTTGTTTTTCAATAAACAAATGTGTCTGAAAATCATAATGATATTTTTAATAACGTATAAAGTGGGAAAAATGATATTTATGTGTGTAGTTTAACTTTGTACGGAAAATTAATTATTGTTTTGACCAGTCTAGTGCATACAAGGGTACACCACCAGACCAGACCACCTGTTTTGGTGTGGTATAGCGATGTAATATATAGCTATATGATATATATATGTCGTGAACAAGTACGTCTGCTACCCACGTGACCTCCTGACCTCCTGGGCACTATTTATTTATTTCCATCACAAATATCTCGCTAAAATGGTCCTTTATCCACAATTTTTAATACAGCATATAACAGAGGAAGACTTCATCTACAAAACGTATATATTTAGTCTGCTGGGACATTTAATTTAAGTTTATTATAAACGAAAACAAATTGTTTTTCACTATGCCCCATAGGAACACGTGCTAATAGTTACAACTTTGAGCTCGGATTTCTCAAAATTTTGACCCATTCGAAATACAATTTAGACTACCATTAAATTCAGTAGACTTTTATTTACAAAAAATAATATATCTCTGTTTGGGAACTTTCGTGAAGGAGCCCCCTTAATTCGTACGGCCTCACGGCCTGTCTTATTATCTAGCACCGTGCTCCTGTCTGTACTTCCACGACTCCGCTCAGCAGTGCTCTCGAAAGTGGCATCCAAAGTAGCGCGAAATTAAAAATAGCTATATGGAGCTAAACGCAAGAGACCACATAACTCAACTGAATTTCTAACACAGTAAATAAATAAACCCCAAGCTATTGAACCCAATAACCTAATGCTAATTAACCCAGTAACACAGAACGCCTACTGGCCACTTTTAAATTTAAGACTTTAGATAATAACAAAAGCGCCAATCACCACACAACCCGGGGCGCTTACTGGCCACTTTGTTAATTAATATGATACATAAAATAACAAAAGCGCCAATCACCNAACGCCTACTGGCCACTTTTAAATTTAAGACTTTAGATAATAACAAAAGCGCCAATCACCACACAACCCGGGGCGCTTACTGGCCACTTTGTTAATTAATATGATACATAAAATAACAAAAGCGCCAATCACCACACAACCCGGGGCGCTTACTGGCCACATTGTTTATTAATTAAATAAATAAAATAACACAAGCACCGATCACCACACAACCCGGAGCGCTTACTGGCCGCTTTGTTTTTTAATTAAAAAAATTAAAATAACACAAGCACCGACTACCACACAACCCAGAGCGCTTACTAGCCACTTTGTTAATTAATATGATACATAAAATAACAAAAGCGCCAATTACCACACAACCCGGAGCGCTTACTGGTCGCTTTGTTATTTAATATAATAAATAAAATAACACAAGCGCCAATTACCACACAACCCGGGGCGCTTACTGGTCGCTTTGTTAATTAATATAATAAATAAAATAACACAAGCGCTAATCACCACACAACCCAGGGCGCTTACTGGTCGCTTTGTTATTTAATATGATACATAAAATAACAAAAGCGCCAATTACCACACAACCCGGAGCGCTTACAAAATAAGATAATTTTTAGCTATTAACTTACATTGTAATATGTAATACTAATACGTAAAGACAATATTTCATGTACATAAAACCATAGCTATATTTAAACTGCATAAAACATGTATTTGTAAATAGTGAGCTGACTTTACCAGGCACAAACTTGGCGAGTAAAAACTCAGGGGGGGGGCGTGTCACCTCTTGTGACGTCTACCTACAGTTAGTAACGAATACCGTATGGTATTTCTCACCTAGTGACTGTACTCACAGATCAATACCAACGCATGCTCAATCGGTCACGTGCGCACCAGCAATTCCCGCTCCCTAACTCAATCCCCGCCAAATTCAACTTCTAGCCGATGCCTGCAGCTGTACCTTTTTTCTAAGAACACGTTAATCAAATTTAACTCCATTCCTTGACTCACCACCAATCCTACCCCCGACTATCGATCTGATTTAGGGTTTAAATGAAACCGCGCCCCGTGGGCTCGTCCTCTTTCCTGGAGAAACCGCCGACCAACAAGCAATAAGTAGCCAGTATTAACTGAAGCGAAATGTATTATTAAACGTCTCTCTGATTGTTTAAATTATCGTTATAGCATTTGTGAACCAATAAAGCAAGATTCGCTAATTATTCAATTGAGCTTTTCATTTTATATAATATCGGTTTAACACTCAATCTACTTCACCGGCCATCGCAGGAGAGCTGTCAGCCTCTGATCTTTCATTACTCGTAAAGGTACTGGTAAATTACTTCTCATACTTTAATTACTTAGGAAACACTGCTGAACACGATCGCATTTACTGACCGCGGCTGNAGCGCCTATCACTAGATGACCGATGACCCGGGGCGCTTACTGGCCAGTATATTAACTAATTGAATATAAATGAAAAGCCCAAGCCCCTATCACCAGATGATCCGCGGCGCTTACTGGCCACTTTTTTTTAAATTAAACTGAGCGCCTATCACCAGATGACCCGGGGCGCTGACTGGCTATAATTTATCAACTAATTCAATATAAATTAAAAGCCCAAGCACCTATCACCGCATAAACCGAAGCGCTTACTGGACCTTCTGTTTATTAATAAACTGAGCGGCTATTACCAGGTGACTCAGGGCGCTTACTGACCAGTTTATTAACAAATTCAATATAAATTAAAAGCCCAAGCACTTATCACCGCATGACCCGAAGCACTTACTGGACCTTTTGTTTATTAATAAACTGAGCGGCTATTACCAGGTGACTTAGGGCGCTTACTGGCCAGTTTATTAACTAATGAAATATAAATTAAAATCCTAAGCATCCATCACTACATGACCCAGGGCGCTTACTGTCCACTGGTTAATAAAATAAAGAATGCTTTAATAGTACGGCATTGAATCTTTGGCAATAAAGTAAGGCAATTAATAGGTTCTAAATTGTATGATACAAAAAAAACCAACAAATGATTAGTTTTGTATGGATAAGTAACCTAACGTACTAATTGGCCAACTACTGCAATAATAATAATTATAAAATTTATAAATGCAAACTCCGATGTTACTTAGAACATTTAAAAGCATTTTTGGGTTAAAAATAGAACGGAACTTATATTAAGTAACTAAGGACGTTATACAGCTTGTTATTGATTTTTATGCCATTTATTAATACTATAAGGGCCAAAAATTTGATTCTTTTCATTTCTTAATAAGCACTTGTGTCGATAATTATTAATCAGACGATTAGTAAACTGGAAAGCAAGTATTGAAGGGCATCTGGGGATAGGCGCTTGGGCTTTTAATTTACATTGAATTTGTTAATAAACTGGCCAGTAAGCGCTTCGCGTTATGCGGTGATAGGTGCTTAGGCTGTTAATTTATATTTAATTAGTTAATAAATTGGCCAGTCAGCGCCCCGGGTCATCTGGTGATAGGCGCTCAGTTTAATTTAAAAAAAAGTGGCCAGTAAGCGCCCCGGGTCATCTGGTGATAGGGGCTTGGGCTTTTCATTTATATTCAATTAGTTAATATACTGGCCAGTAAGCGCCCCGGGTCATCTAGTGATAGGCGCTCAGTTTATTAATAAATAGAAGGTCCAGTAAGCGCTTCGAGTTATGCGGTGATAGGTGCTTGGACTGTTAATTTATATTTAATTAGTTAATAAACTGGCCAGTAAGCGCCCCGGGTCATCCTGTGATAGGCGCCCAGTTTATTAATAAATAGAAGGTCCAGTAAGCGCTTCGGGTTATGCGGTGATAGGTGCTTGGGCTTTTAATTTATATTTAATTAGTTGATAAATTATAGCCAGTCAGCGCCCCGGGTCATCTGGTGATAGGCGCTCAGTTTAATTTAAAAAAAAGTGGCCAGTAAGCGCCGCGAATCATCTGGTGATAGGGGCTTGGGCTTTTTCATTTATATTCAATTAGTTAATATACTGGCCAGTAAGCGCCCCGGGTCATCTAGTGATAGGCGCTCAGTTTATTAATAAATAGAAGGTCCAGTAAGCGCTTCGAGTTATGCGGTGATAGGTGCTTGGACTGTTAATTTATATTTAATTAGTTAATAAACTGGCCAGTAAGCGCCCCGGGTCATCCTGTGATAGGCGCCCAGTTTATTAATAAATAGAAGGTCCAGTAAGCGCTTCGGGTTATGCGGTGATAGGTGCTTGGGCTTTTAATTTATATTTAATTAGTTGATAAATTATAGCCAGTCAGCGCCCCGGGTCATCTGGTGATAGGCTCTCAGCCCGAACAGAAATTGAGTTCAGGCACTGAACAGGTCCTGGACAGGTGCCTGAGCTGCCTGCGCAGGACCTGCTCAGGCATTAATAGAATTTTATCCAACGATGTGCACAGGACCTGCTCAGGCTCCTTCACTAGCAGCCTTAGCTCAGGCAACCTGGACAAATATAATCTAGTCCTAAATTGACTTTTACGCAATTAAATATTAAGGTTATGTTACATAAAAAAAAGTTTTTAAACAGAGAAGTTGATTTTAGTTAAGTTTTATGGGAAACAGGTAAGCTGGGAATGTGATATTGTAATATTTTAAAAAGTTTATCCATGTAGCTATTTGCAATAAAACACTCTTTTCCATTTCCGAAGTTGTACACACAAATCACGAACTTCATCAATATAACACTTGTTTGTTTTTTTTTTTTTCTTACTCTGTAATTAGTTGTATTTAATTCTTTAAAAATTTTTTGCTAAATATCGCTCTGAATTTCTTGCTTATCAAACTGTACAGCTAAGTTATCACTAATATTATCCGTAAGTCTAGCTTTTTTTTATTATTTCTGTTAAATCCGTTTGGTTTTCTTTTTTCCGTAATTTTTCTTCCACGAATAATTTGCATTCTATATTTATTTCGCATCTTTCGTCGAGAAAAATGGTTTTGCTCCATTTTAGATTAATTGAAAAAAAGGTTAAGACTATACTGTAGTAGCAGACAGTTGATGTCAGTTCAGGCAAGAGCACCGGACCTGTACAGGAACTGTGCACAGCCTGAACTCACATATGGAGAAAATGCCTATCTTGCCTGTGCAGGACCTGCACAGGCAGTCAGGCAAGCTACGGCACATTTCTATTCGGGAGTTTAATTTTTTTTTAAATGGCCAGTAAGCGCCCCGGGTCATCTGGTGATAGGTGTTTGGGCTTTTAATTTATATTTAATTTGTTAAGAAACTGTCCAGTCAGCGCCCCGGGTCATCTGGTGATAGGCACTCAGTTTAATTTTAAAAAAAGTGGCCAGTAAGCGCCCCGGGTCATCTGGTGATAGGTGCTTTGGCTTTTAATTTATATTTAATTAGTTAATAAACTGGCAAGTAAGCGCCCTGAGTCACCTGGTAATAGCCGCTCAGTTTATTAATAAACAGAAGGTTCAGTAAGACTTCGGGTCATGCGGTGATAGGTGCTTGGGCTGTTAATTCATATTTAATTAGGTAATAAACTGGCCAGTCAGCGCCCCGGGTCATATGGGGATATGCACTGTAGTTATATGTTATATTTTTATCAATAAATAAATTGGATACTAAGCTCCCTGGGTTATTTGGTAGTTTTTTCTCATTATATTTACTTATGTGTTGCAAGTCGTTTGGATTTTTATTTTAAAGGTTTTGCAATCTGATGAGTACGATTTATTTATACAGTTATAAGTTGAGCGCATATTCAAAATATTGTTAGGTTTTCTTTATTTGAAGTATAGGGTTACTTGGTTTAAGAGATTTTGGGTATTGAGTTATTAGGTTTTTTAGCTTGGGATTCAGTTAGTTGGTTTTAGCACATTTGAATTCGCCGCTTAGCGCGTATTAACTCCCGCCACAAAGCGTCAGTTCGGGCGGCGGTACTATGACGGTCACGTCTTCGGTTTTCTGCCGCAGTCGAGAGCACTGGTACAGTACAGTGGATACATGTTAATACACATGCATAGATACACCCTAGCCAGGGCCTTATCATAGCCTGGGATGAAAATTATTAGATCGCGTAGTAAACTCTACATTTAAATGAGCAGTCTATTTCTTGTACGCCTACGGTGGCGACTGGTTACAATTTTGACCACCCTCGGGCCTCAGCTCTTGGTCTATAAGGACCTACGCAGTAAAAAACACAAGCATTTATGTTATCAGTCATAATATATGCAATAAATGTATTTGAATGTATATGTGTATAAGTATGTTTGTATATATGTTAGTATGGGCCAAGCTCTGGCGCTGAGAGCCGAGTTATGGTTTATAGTTTAGTCGTCGTCCATCGCTTGGTAAGCGATGAGCTACTCGTGTGTTTCTGTGTGGTAGACGTACCGCTACAGAGTCGCTTTTACATGCGAGTGGTCCACTGCTAGTTTAGTATTGTTTAACCTCGAGGTAGTACTAGTAGTAAGAGTAAAAAGTATATGATTTAAATAAACGTGTGCACCAAAAGAAATAACTAATGAATGTCTATTCTTTCACTGCCAACCTACTCTGCTTAATCCTCTAACAATAG
>NW_019379788.1:316638-327137 GCF_000648655.2 Copidosoma floridanum | reverse complement strand
CTATTTATTTAATTACCTTTATTCATTTAAAATAAATATAATAACAACGCAAGCGCTAATCAGTACACAACCCGTAGCGTTTACTGTTTCAAATATTGAGTTGAAATAAATATAATGACAACACCAGCGCCAATCGGTAGGTAGGCAGTAATCGCTCCGGGTTGTGTGGTGATAGCCGCTTGTGGTATCTTATTTATTTAATTAATAACCACAGCGTCCGGTAAGCACTTAAGTTGTGAAGGGATTGTCGCTTGTGTTATTTTATTCATTTTAAATAAATAAATGGACCTGTAAGCGTTCCGAGTTGTGTGGGGATTGGCGCTTGTTTTATTTAATTCATTTGAATAAATTATGGCACCAGTAAATGCTACGGGTTGTGTTAGGATTGACGCTTGTCATATTTTATTTATTTAATTAGTAAACAAAGCGGCCAGTAAGCGCGTAAATAAGCAAAATAACACAAGTGCCAATCATTACACATTCCGGAGCGTTAACTAACTGCTTTGTTTAATATTTTAATAAATAAAATGCGACAAGCGCCAATTATTAGACAACCCAAAGCTTTTACTGGTCCCTTTATTTATTTAAAATAAATATGACAACACACCCGTCAATCACTATTTAAATCCTAGCTCTTACTGGTCCCTTTGTTTATTTAAAATAAATGAAATACTCCAAGCATCAATCCTAACACAACCCGAAGCGCTTACTGGTCCCTTTATTTATTTAAAATAAAGGTCATGTTCACACAGGCGCCAATCACCACTGAACTTGTAGCGCTTACTGGTCCATTAATTTATTCGAAATAAATATTATGACAACACAAGCTCCAATCGCTAGGTAGGCCGTAAGCGCTTGGGGTTGTGTGAGGATTGGCACTTGTAGTATTTTGTTTATTCAATTAATAAACAAAGCGGCCAGTAATCGCGTAAATCAATGAAATAACACAAGCACCAATCACCACACATTCCGGAGCATTCTCTGGCGGCTTTGTTTATTAATCAAATAAATAAAATACTACAAGAACCAATTACAACACAACCCGGAGCGCTTACTGGTCCCTTTATTTATAAAAAGAAATCAAATAACACAAGCGCCTATCCTCACTCAACCCGTAACGCTTACTGGCAGCTTTGTTTAATAACTAAATAAATAAAATACCACAAGCGCCAATCACAATCAAACCCGGAGCGCGTACTGGTTCCTTTACTTATTAAAATAAATAAAATAACACAAGTGCCAATCACCACACAACCTGAAGCTTTCACTGGCCGCTTCGTTTATTATTTTAATAAATAAAATACTACAAGCGCCAATCTCCACACAATCTGGAGCGCTTACTAGTCCCTTTATTTATATAAAATGAATCAAGTACTACAAGTGCCAAATCCCAGACAACCCAGAGCGCTTACTGGTCACGTTATTTATTTAAAATAAATAAAATACAACAAGCACAAATGGCCACACTACCCGAAGCGTTAACTGGCTGCTTTGTTTATGATTTTAATAAATGAAACACCACAAGCGTTAATCACCACAAAACCTGGAGTTCTTACTGGTCCCTTCATTTATTTTAAACTAGCAGCCCCCCGTCTCGGCTTCGCCCGAGACTTACTAAATAAAACACCGTAGTGTGTTTACATGTAATGTGAAACATTTTGAGTTTGAAATTTTACACATATTCCTGATACATCTCAAAACAAAAATCTTCTTATTGAAAACATACTTTTTCGGAATCCGTATAGTTTATTTGGTCAAATAATAAGGTGTAAAAATTAAAAAAATTAATTATGCTGAAAAGTACCGTGCGTTCTTTATGCTTTAAAATAATCAGTGGCCATAAGAAGCCGTTGATTTACAGTTTCTCCCTTATAATATACGAGAACGGCTATTTTTCAGAGCTGTTAAGATTTTAAACCCCCAAAAAATTTATGTTAAAAAAAAATTTTTTCTCTCATATCTCACAACTTTATTACCAGAGCAACAAAGTCCTGGACCTTGAACCCTACATATTTATTGCCACAAAAACACAAAAACATTTTCTACTTATTTAAAAATCTGAAGTAGGATCTTTAAAGATTTCAGAGATTGCTGTGAGGGTACAATGAAAAGCTGATCTCTCACGTAATGGACTCTTTAGTTGTCGATTTTGACGCTGCTGTTCCAATTTTGATAAATTTCCTGCGTCAGTTTCTTGACGCCTAAGTAAAATTGTATTTATTAGATACATTTGAAGTTTTTCTTCCACTTCACCCTCTTGCGACTTTTGGTATGCTTCAAATTTGTGTGACCCCTAAAGGCTTTTTTCTGTCAACTTTGTTAAGTTCTAATATATTTGTTGGCAAGGTAGTTCGACGTCCGATGGCCCTAAAAAAGACCGGTGAGCNTTCTCTGCAGCTATATATATAGATATAGCTCGAGAGCAGACAGCTACCAAACTGACGGAAAATTCAAATATGTCGCACAGTAGAACAACTTCTATTAATATCAAGATTTATAATTTAAAATAGATATTGAAGAAAAACTAACACATGAGTCATTACAAAAGAACCTTAAACTTATTATTTTTTAAGTGTATTTCGAAAATGTATTTTTACGTTATGCAATCATCTGCTCTACGTGATTGAAGTCGATTCGGTCTTATCAAGTTGAATTAAATACCAAAAAAACTCTGTTGCAGTATGAATTTGCAACTAGTGTGCATTATTAATAGAACAAATTATTGTGATACAATAAGTATAAAACTATCATTTTGGCGTTTGAAAGTTGGTAACGTGAGTCAGAGCAAATTTAAATATTTATAGGTACAGATATATATATTTATAGGTATACAGCTCGAGTCACTCTAAAGAGATGCGCTCGAATGGGAGAAGGGAGAACGAGCCTTATGTTCACATAAACTGTCATTTGCGGATTGCTTTGATTTACGCGAAATAAGTACCCCTGAGCACAAAGTCAGTTCAAATAATTATAATTATTGAAGCTCACAATTTGTTAGTGCGAGAGTGCAATTAAGAAGTTGAAGTTGTTCTACTGTACGACATATTTGAATTTTCTGCCAGTTTGGTAGCTGTCTGCTCTCGAGAGCGCTATAGCTATACACACACACACACACACACACACACACACACATATATAGCTGCAGAGAAGACTTTATTCGCAATGACTGAAATAATTATTTTACATTGTTTTTCTGTTAGTTTTACAACAATGCAATGGATAATCATCATCGACAATTAAATTGCAAACGATTAAAGTAAGTTTCATAGCCGTATATGGAGTATTTGAGCCAGACAACGAACTTATCCGGACTCTCGCTGCACTATTTAGTTTTTATTTTTTTACAGACAACTGGAAGATCCGACAATTTTTTGCAAAGTGATTGCAAACGTTGCTAACGATTCCGAAATTTTGGGTATTTTTTTCATGTCCCAATTTGAAAGTTATTCGCGGAGTTCCTGGAGCCCAGTCAATGTCAGAAACTGCCTGAGGTAATTCACAGGTATCTTATGTGTAAGAAGCTAAGTAAGTTACCCAGGGTAACTTACCTACCCACCACTGCCCAACGTTGGGGAGGTTGCATCAGCTGGCCATAGACATATAAGAAAAATAGACTGCTCGTTCTTATGTACGATTGTACGGTGCTGAAGGCTGAAGCACAAGTAGAAGGAGACACACAGCATCGAACTTAGGTATCTGTTTTTCCCGTACATTGCCAAAGTTGGAAATGTGCAAGAGAGACAGACCCACGTTCAATGTTGTGTCTCCTTCTACTTGTGCTTCTACGACGTACACAAGAACGAGCAGTCTTTATTTCTCTTAAGTCTATGCTCGTAACATTTAGCTTGTGTAGCGTAGTTATTTAACATAAAGACAGTTCACCGATATTCATATAAAGTCGTTGTTAATAGTGTACAAACCACCGTAACAGTTATATTCATCTATTTTATTTAACAAAAAAATCTTTCAAAGCTTTGCAGTAAAATTTACTGCCAATTTTTCCGAAATTTCAACAAATCTTTCGTACACTTTAACGGTATTTTTTAATTGTGTCTAAGGCGTACATTTACTTACCTTATATTGTACATCCAATAGTCATTTTTTTAATAACAATTATTCAATACAAAGTTCATTCAAAACGAATGTTTTTGCTAGTTTTACACAAAGATAAGAAAGTATATAATTTTTGTATTTATGTTGTAGATGGGGTTAAAACATGTGTATTATTTATCAAGAACGGTTTTTGTCAAAAACAATGATACTGAACGTGCTTGCCGTCTAATGAACAAAATTTTAGGACGTGAAGGCATACTTGATCAGTTTAGACGCACAAGATATTATGAAAAACCGTGTCAAGTCAGGAGAAGAATCAATTATGAAAGATGTAAAGCTATTTACGACGAGGATATGAATAGAAGAATTCAGTTTATGTTGAGAAAAAATCGAGTTGATCCATTTCCAGGGAGCTTCTAGATTTGTCACGTAATGTACAACTAATTGTAATGCTAATAATTGTCATAAAATGTAGCTACAAAGAACATAATAAATACCTACTTACAGAAAATGGTTAGTTGTTTTGTGTGAAAATACTTTATCTTTTAAATTCTGACAATGTTTTTTATCTTTTTCTAGTGTCCGCGCATATATTACTAGTACGTGATTTAAGAGAAATGTTAATCTAGAGCGGAGCTGCAAGGTGTGGCGTACCAAAGAGGACTCATTTCGTGCCGTTCTGCGCTATCCATCGCGACGCCATATGTAGGGTGAGATACGACTACTACAGCGCCAAAGAACCTGTCAAAATCAATCCAAGCGACCAAAGTTAAAACTAAAATCCATCCCACGTACCCCGAGTAGAATTGAAAGTCTTAAACGCATGGTCCAAATCAAGCAACCTGCAAGCCTGGCTGAAGGTGGGTTTGTAATACGGCGCTGACTTGGGCGCAGCTTGGTCTGACTTGGCATGACTTCCGCTCAGTAATCCCCCACTTTCGTCTGCACTGATATTGGATACATATATAAGCGTATAAGTTTGTATATATATCCGCTGCGCGCACACGTCGTACTATTGATATACTTATGTATATAGACATCTCTGTATTATACTGATCTGTATACGAAAGTGGTCGATCATCTCTATGGGTGAAAGTCAGGCCAAGCTGCACCAAGTCAGCGCCGTATTACAAACCCATTGCAGGCCTAGTCAGGTGCCACGCTGCGGCCAAGGTGCGCGGAATGGTAGCCAAGCTTGGGCCCCGTTTTCGCCCACTTTCAATTTCTACTTGTGGGTACCTCATCTCGTAGCGTACATGGTGATGGTGCTGTATTTGGCTCAAAATGCCGTAAATAATCGTAAAAAAAAATATTGGTTAGAAAAATTATTTTTTGCAGTAGTTTTATCTCGAATACCATCCACAACGAATATCAAAAGCTATTCTATTACTGATTTTTGGGTCAAATGTTGTACGGTATTTTGTATGTAAGCTTAAGGAGGCTCCCTCGTGACAGTTCCCCGAACCAAGACCAAATGAATTTAATAGTTAAAAATTTACTGAATCCAATGATATAATTATTTATATCGCTTACTCTGCGAAATTTCGAGATTTTATTAATTTAATGTAGCACTTTCTAACACGTATTCTTATGGTGGATCTCGCACACGCGATGAAAACAACTTAAAAACTCGAATAAATCAACAGTTTCCGTAACAAGAGCGAACACGTTTTGTATAAAAAAAATCTCTTTCAAATGATGCCTAGCAAAGTAAGTGTAACCCTGGAAAATTTCAAGATATTCTATTAAAAATTGATCAAGTTATTATCTTCCCTAGGTTAGGCTGTGTTCTTTTGCGTCAGTGATGCTAAATATACCTAAGTTTTGCAAGCAAATTCGAGACTTCTACAACGAGGGTTGGCATTTCTGCACAAGGGAGCTTCCTTCAGGGAGGCTTCCTCATGTAGAGGTGCCAACCCAAATTGAGATAGATAAAAAACTGAAGTAGTCGGTAGGGAAAGCAACGTAAACATATATGTTATATTTATTCTCAAGTGTGACAATTTGTGCAATTTATTAAAGCTTACCTTTTTAATGTATTATATTTTATTTTCATGGGTATTAAATGTCTCCCAAATTTTTTCATAATATATCAATATGACGGTATTATTACAGTTGAAAATGTAAGCCGTCATTTAATTTACTTAAGCATTTGAATGTGAACTGCGTCCGCTCCTGCCAAGCTATGTGGCGGCTTCACTGACTTCGTAGCAGGACAAGGCTCTGTTTGGAAATGATATACGTTGGTTAAGTTTTTGGTTGGGACCTACCCCCACCCTGGCTTAACTAACCAACCGTGTATTCGCTCATATGTTAACAAAAGTTAATCGTCTGATCACAGTTTGGCGCACTTTGAACGCTTTCAAGTCCTACTCAGCCTCATCAAAGCGCTCAAAGTGCGCCAAAACGTGATCAGACGTTTAACTTTTGTTAACATATGTGCGAACACACGGTTGGTTAGTTAAGCCAGGGTGGGGGTTGGTCTTAACCAAAAACTTAACCAACGTATCATTGCCGAACCGAGTCCATATAAGCTGACTGATGACTTTCTTTGCAATTATTTCAATTTTTAGTCCGTTTAGCTATATTTCATAGCGACGGTATTTGAAAGATGAAGTTAAAATATACAATACATGTATACTCATAATACCCGGCACTTTCGATTGAGGTTGCAAATCTTTATTTTTACTATGTCTGTCATAACCGCTCTTGTTAAAACAGCGACTTCAAGCATTAATTTCTCCAGATTTTGTTTGATAAAGGGTATAAATGAGGCCATCGTTAGATTCGGTGTAATCGAAACTATTACTTCTGATGCGTGTATCTAAGGCCGCGGGCACATGGAGAGCGTAACGCCTACCGCGTAACCATTTGAGCCCAAGAGAATGAGAGAGAGGTAAAATACGCGCACCTCTCTCTCACTCTCATGGGCTCAAACGGTTACGCAGTACGCGTTACGCTCTCCATGTGCCCGCGGCCTAAGCCTCGTGTATAGTCTAAGTATTCTATCTTAGACGAAATAAAAACTGAGATATAAATACTATCGACTGTAAAAAAAATATCGTTCCATTCAGTGCCTCCGTTCAAAAATTGTAGCTGTAAAAAGAGAAACGAAGAAAAATGGCTGAAAATAAGATTTTGTAGATGTTGCCGGAAATTCGTAATTTTTTACGGAACCCCTATAACTTTTGATTAATGGCACTAAATATTCAACAAATTTTTTTTTTAATCGTCAGAGTCTCATTTCAGCAGCCACTTGAGCCTATTTTGCACTGCATAAAATAGTGTACTCCTTTGCCACTAGCGTTCGAAGTGTTCGAAGTGAAATCGATATTCATCGATGTATCTCGCAAAAAAAAACCAACTTACCAAAGTAGAAATTGAAAGTTGGTGAAAAGTGGAGTCAAGCTGGGCCGCCATCCGCCATGCCCCGCATCTTGGCCGCAGTTAGGCACCTGACTTGTCCTCCAGAGGGTTTGTAATACGGCGCTGACTTGGGTGCAGCTTGGCCTGACTTGGCATGACTTTTGCCCATAGATATACTCGCCAACTTTCGTCTGCAGATGAGTATGACACAGAAACGTCTATATCCATAAGTATAAAAATAAGTAGTACGACGTGCGCGTGCACAAAAACACATGAACATATGAACAAACTTATATGCTTCTATGTATCGAAAATCAGTAAAGACGAAAGTAAGCGATTACTGAGCAAAAGTCAGGCCAAGCTGCGCCCAAGTCAGCACCAAATTACAAACCCACCTGTGACTAAGCTTGGTTACTTAATTTGGACCATGCGTTTAAGCTGGGATGCCCACTTTCAATTTTTACTCGAGAAGCAGTCAAGTAAACCAAACGCCGAGACGTCTGAGACATGAGTCTTGATCCTAACAAAACTAGGAAGAAATTAGCTGATCTTATAGATGCGATAGAGCGACACATTACCAATAGTTTTAAATAAGACTGTATAAAACTGTCACGCCTATGTAAACAGCCTCATAGTTTCGTAAAGTTCCAGTGTACGAAAGCTAGACAGACACCTTTTACCATTGAGGGGTCGTCCCGACCTCGAAGTGATATTTAGAGCTTTGGAGTACTATTGTAACTCTATTAAATAATGAAATATTAATTATTACCACAAGCACCTATCACCACACAACCCGGACCGTCTACTGGCCGCTTTGTTTATTAATTAAAAAAATAAAATACCACAAGCGCCAATCACTACACTACCCGGAGCTTTTACTGGCCGCTTTGTTTGTTAATTAAATGAATAAAATACCACGAGCGCCAATCACCACATAACCCGAAGCGTTAACTAGCCGCTTTGTTCATTAATCAAATAAATAAAATACCACAAGCGCCAATCACTACACTAACCGGAGCGTTTACTGTCCGCTTTGTTTATTAATTAAAAAACTAAAATACCACAAACAACAATCACTACACAACCCGGAGCGCTTACTGGTCCCTTTATTTGATGAAATAAATTAAATAACACAAGCGCCCATCCCTACACAACACGGAGCGTTTACTAGCCGCTTTGTTTTGTGAATTAAATAAATAAGATACCACAAGTGCCAATCACCACACAACCCAGAGCTTTCACTGGCCGCTTTGTTTATTATTTTAATAAATCCAATACCCGAGCGCCAATCACCACACAGCCTGGAGCGCTTACTGGTCCCTTTATTTATTTCAAATATATAAAATACTACAAGTGCCAATCCCCACACAACCCAGAGCGCTTACTGGTCCCTTTATTTTTTGAAATAAATAAAAAAACACGAGCACCCATCACCAAACAACCCGGACCGTCTATTAGCCGCTTTGTTTATTAATTAAATAAGTAAAATACCACAAACGCCAATCACTACATCACCCGGAGCGTTTAATGGCCGCTTTGTTTATTAATTAAATAAATAAAATACTAGAAGCGCCAATTTTTACAAAAGCCAGAGCACTTACTGGTACCTTTATTCATTTAAAATAAATATAATAACAACGCAAGCGCTAATCAGTACACAACCCGTAGCGTTTACTGTTTCAAATATTGAGTTGAAATAAATATAATGACAACACCAGCGCCAATCGGTAGGTAGGCAGTAATCGCTCCGGGTTGTGTGGTGATAGCCGCTTGTGGTATCTTATTTATTTAATTAATAACCACAGCGTCCGGTAAGCACTTAAGTTGTGAAGGGATTGTCGCTTGTGTTATTTTATTCATTTTAAATAAATAAATGGACCTGTAAGCGTTCCGAGTTGTGTGGGGATTGGCGCTTGTTTTATTTAATTCATTTGAATAAATTATGGCACCAGTAAATGCTACGGGTTGTGTTAGGATTGACGCTTGTCATATTTTATTTATTTAATTAGTAAACAAAGCGGCCAGTAAGCGCGTAAATAAGCAAAATAACACAAGTGCCAATCATTACACATTCCGGAGCGTTAACTAACTGCTTTGTTTAATATTTTAATAAATAAAATGCGACAAGCGCCAATTATTAGACAACCCAAAGCTTTTACTGGTCCCTTTATTTATTTAAAATAAATATGACAACACACCCGTCAATCACTATTTAAATCCTAGCTCTTACTGGTCCCTTTGTTTATTTAAAATAAATGAAATACTCCAAGCATCAATCCTAACACAACCCGAAGCGCTTACTGGTCCCTTTATTTATTTAAAATAAAGGTCATGTTCACACAGGCGCCAATCACCACTGAACTTGTAGCGCTTACTGGTCCATTAATTTATTCGAAATAAATATTATGACAACACAAGCTCCAATCGCTAGGTAGGCCGTAAGCGCTTGGGGTTGTGTGAGGATTGGCACTTGTAGTATTTTGTTTATTCAATTAATAAACAAAGCGGCCAGTAATCGCGTAAATCAATGAAATAACACAAGCACCAATCACCACACATTCCGGAGCATTCTCTGGCGGCTTTGTTTATTAATCAAATAAATAAAATACTACAAGAACCAATTACAACACAACCCGGAGCGCTTACTGGTCCCTTTATTTATAAAAAGAAATCAAATAACACAAGCGCCTATCCTCACTCAACCCGTAACGCTTACTGGCAGCTTTGTTTAATAACTAAATAAATAAAATACCACAAGCGCCAATCACAATCAAACCCGGAGCGCGTACTGGTTCCTTTACTTATTAAAATAAATAAAATAACACAAGTGCCAATCACCACACAACCTGAAGCTTTCACTGGCCGCTTCGTTTATTATTTTAATAAATAAAATACTACAAGCGCCAATCTCCACACAATCTGGAGCGCTTACTAGTCCCTTTATTTATATAAAATGAATCAAGTACTACAAGTGCCAAATCCCAGACAACCCAGAGCGCTTACTGGTCACGTTATTTATTTAAAATAGATAAAATCCAACAAGCACAAATCGCCACACAACCCGGAGCGCTTACTGGTTC
>NW_019379788.1:262694-304282 GCF_000648655.2 Copidosoma floridanum | reverse complement strand
TGTGGTGATTGGAGCTTGTGTTATTTTATTTATTTAATTAATAAACAAATTTGCCAGTAATCACGTAAATAAATAAAATAACACAAGCGATAATCACCACACAACTGGGAGCGTTTACTGGCCGCTTTGTTTTTCAATTAAATAAATAAAATAAAACACAAGCGCTAATCACCACACAACTGGGAGCGTTTACTGGCCGCTTTGTTTTTCAATTAAATAAATAAAATAACACAAGTTTTAATAACCACACTACCCGAAGCGTTAACTGGCTGCTGTGTTTAATATTTTAATAAATAAAATACCACAAGCGCCAATCACCACAAAACCTGGAGTGCTTACTGGTCCCGTTATTTATTTAAAATAAATATAGTGACAACACAAGCGCCAATCGGTAGGTAGGCAGTAAGCGCTTTGGGTTGTGTGGTAATAGGCGCATGTGGTACGGAATTTATTTAATTAATAAGCAAATCGTTTGGTAAGCACTTTAAGTTGTGAAGGGATTGGCGCTTATGTTATTTAATTTATTTTAATAAATCAAGGGACCAGTAAGTGCTTCGGGTTGTGCAAGGATTGGTGCTTGTGATATTATAGTTATTTAATTAGAAAACAAAGCGGCCAGTAAGTGCGTAAATTAATAGAATAACACAACTGCCAATGACCACACAACCCAAAGCGTCTACTGGCCACTTTGTTTAACAATTAAATAAATAAAATACCACAAGCGCCAATCACCACACAACCCAGAGCGCTTACTGGTCTCTTTATTTATTAAAATAAACTAAATAACACAAGCGCCTATCCCCACACATCCTGAATTTTTTACTGGCCATTTTGTTTATTTATTAAATAAATAAGATACCACAAGCGCCAACCCTCTTACAACTCGGAGCGCTTACTGGTCTCTTTATTTATGAAAATTAATTAAATAACACAATTGCCTACTTCCACACTAGCCGGAACGCTTACAAGCAGCTCTGTTTATTAATTTAATGAATAAGATACCACAAGCGCCAATCTTTACGCAACCCTAAGCCCCTACTGGCCCCTTTATTTATTAAAATAAATAAAATAACACGAGCGCGAAACACCACACAACCCGGACCGTTTACTGGCCGCTTTTTTTATTGATTAAATAAATAAAATACCACAAGAACTAATCACCACAAAACCTAGAGCGCTTAGTGGTCCCTTTATTTATTAAAATAAATAATATAACACGAGCGCAAATTACCACACAACTTGGACCATTTACTGGCCGCTTTGTTCATTAATTAAATAAATTAGATACCAAAGTTCTAATCACCACACAACCCGTAGTGCTTACTGGTCCATCTAATTATTTAATACAAATATAATGACAACACAAGCTCCAATCGCTAAGTAGGCAGTAAGCGCTCCGGGTAGTGTCGTGATAAGCGCTTGTGGTATCTTATTTATTTGAGTATAAAACTAAGCGTCTGTTAAGCACTTTAAGTTGTGAAGGTATTGGCGCTTGCGTTATTTAATTTATTTTAATAAGTGAATGGACCAGTAAGATCACCGGGTTATCTGAGGATTGGCGATTGTAGTATTTTGTTAATTTAATTAATAAAAAAAGCGGCCAGTAAGAGAGTGAATGAATAAAATAACACAAGCGACAATATCCACACAACTTAGAGCGATTACTGGCCGCTTTGTTTATCAGTTAAATAAATAAAATACAACATGCACCAATCACCACACAACACGGAGCGCTTACTGGTCCTTTTACTTATTAAAATATATAAAATAACACGTGCGCCAATCACAACCCAACCCGGAGCGTTTACTAGCCTCTTTGTTTTGTTAATTCAATAAATAAAATACCACAAGCGCCAATTACCACACAACCCAAAGTTCTTACTAGTTCCTTTATTTATTAAATTATTAAATCAACACGAGTGCCAATCACTACACAACCCAGAGCGTTTACTGGCCGCTTTGTTTATCGATTAATCAAATAAAATACCACAAGCACCAATTAACACACTATTCAAAGCGCTTACTGGTTTCTTTATTCATTTAATTAATAAAATAACACGAGCGCCAATCACCACACACCCCAGAGCGCTTACTGGTCTTTATATTTATTAAAGTAAATGAAATAACACAAGCGCCAATCACCACACAACCCGGAGCGTTTACTGGCCGCTTTGTTTATCGAATAAATAAATAAAATACCACAAGCACCAATCACCACACAACCCAGAGCGCTTATTTGTTCCTTTATTTATTAAAATAAATTAAATAACACAATTAGCATCTACATACACAACCCGGAACGCTTACTGGCCGCATTGTTTATTAATTAAATGAATAATATACCATAAACGCCGACACCTACACAACCTGAAGTGCGTACTGGACTCTTCATTTATTTAAATAAATTAAATAACACAAGCGCCTTTTCCCACACATCCCAGAACGCTTACTGGCTGCTCCGTTTATTAATTGAACAAACAAAACACCACAAGTGCCAATCATTACACATACCGGAGCGTTTACTGACCGCTTTCAGTTAAATAAATAAAATACAACATGCACCAATCACCACACAACCCGGAGCGCTTACTGGTCCCTTTGTTTATTTAAAATAAATAAAATACTCCAAGCATCAATTCTAACACAACCCAAAGCGCTTACTGGTCCCTTTCATCATTTAAAATGAATGTCATGACAACACTAGCGCCAATTCACACGGAACCTGTAACGCTTACTGGTCCATTAATTTATTCGAAATAAATAAAATAACAACACAAGCTCCAATCGGTAGGTAGGCAGTAAGCGCTTTGTGTTGTGTGACGATAAGCGCTTGTGGTATTTTATTTATTTTAATAATAAACAAAGCGTCCATTAAGCACCTCGAGTTGTGAAGGGATTGGAGCTTGTATTATTTTTTTCATTTTAAACAAGAAAAACGGACCAGTAAGCGTTTTGAGTTGTGTGGGGATTGGCGCTTGTGTTATTTAATTCATTAGAATAAATGAAGGGACCAGTAAGTGCTCTGGGTTGTCTGAGGATTGGAAATTGTAGTATTTTATTTATTTAATTAATAAACAAAGCGGCTAGTAAGCGAGTAAATAAATAAAACAACACAATCGCCAATACCCGCACAACCTGAATCGTTTACTGGCCACTTTGTTTATTAATTAAATAAATAAGATACCAGAAGCACCAACCCTCCTGCAACTTAAAGCGCTTACTGGTCTCTTTATTCATGAAAATTAATTGAATAACACAATTGCCTACTCCCACACTAGCCGGAACGCTTACTAGCCGCTTTGTTTATTAATTTAATAAATAAGATACCACAAGCGCCAATCTTTACGCAACCCTAAGCCCCTACTGGCCCCTTTATTTATTAAAATAAATAAAATAACACGAGCGCGAAACACCACACAACCCGGACCGTTTACTGGCCGCTTTTTTTATTGATTAAATAAATAAAATACCACAAGAACTAATCACCACAAAACCTAGAGCGCTTAGTGGTCCCTTTATTTATTAAAATAAATAATATAACACGAGCGCAAATTACCACACAACTTGGACCATTTACTGGCCGCTTTGTTCATTAATTAAATAAATTAGATACCAAAGTTCTAATCACCACACAACCCGTAGTGCTTACTGGTCCATCTAATTATTTAATACAAATATAATGACAACACAAGCTCCAATCGCTAAGTAGGCAGTAAGCGCTCCGGGTAGTGTCGTGATAAGCGCTTGTGGTATCTTATTTATTTGAGTATAAAACTAAGCGTCTGTTAAGCACTTTAAGTTGTGAAGGTATTGGCGCTTGCGTTATTTAATTTATTTTAATAAGTGAATGGACCAGTAAGATCACCGGGTTATCTGAGGATTGGCGATTGTAGTATTTTGTTAATTTAATTAATAAAAAAAGCGGCCAGTAAGAGAGTGAATAAATAAAATAACACAAGCGACAATATCCACACAACTTAGAGCGATTACTGGCCGCTTTGTTTATCAGTTAAATAAATAAAATACAACATGCACCAATCACCACACAACACGGAGCGCTTACTGGTCCTTTTACTTATTAAAATATATAAAATAACACGAGCGCCAATCACCACACAACCCAGAGCGCTTACTGGTCCTTTTCCTTATTAAAATATATTAAATAACACGTGCGCCAATCGCAACCCAACCCGGAGCGTTTACTAGCCTTTTTGTTTTGTTAATTCAATAAATAAAATACCACAAGCGCCAATTACCACACAACCCAAAGTTCTTACTAGTTCCTTTATTTATTAAATTATTAAATCAACACGAGTGCCAATCACTACACAACCCAGAGCGTTTACTGGCCGCTTTGTTTATCAATTAATCAAATAAAATACCACAAGCACCAATTAACACACTATTCAAAGCGCTTACTGGTTTCTTTATTCATTTAATTAATAAAATAACACGAGCGCCAATCACCACACACCCCAGAGCGCTTACTGGTCTTTATATTTATTAAAGTAAATGAAATAACACAAGCGCCAATCACCACACAACCCGGAGCGTTTACTGGCCGCTTTGTTTATCGAATAAATAAATAAAATACCTCAAGCACCAATCACCACACAACCCAAAGTGCTTACTAGTTTCTTTATTTATGAAATTATTAAATCAACACGAGCGCCAAACACCACACAACCCAGAGCGCTCACTTGTCCCTTCATTTATTAAAATAAATGAAGTAACACAAGCGGCCTCTACTTACACAACCCGGAACGCTTGCTGGCGGCATTGTTTATTAATTAAATGAATAATATACTATAAACGCCAACCCCTACACAACCCGGAGTGCGGACTGGTCTCTTCATTAATTTAAATAAATTGAATAACACAAACGCCTTTTCCGACAAATCCCAGAACGCTTACTGGCTGCTCTGTTTATTTATTAAATAAACAAAATACCACAAGTGCCAATCATTACACATCCTGGAGCGTTTACTGACCGCTTTGTTTAATATTTTAATAAATAAAATACCACAAGCGTAAATTACTAGACAACCCAAAGCTTTTACTGGTCCCTTTATTCATTTAAAATAAATATCATTAGCACACACCCGTCAATCACCACTGAACCTGTAGCAGTTACTGGTCCATTAATTTGTTCGAAATAAATATAATGACAACACAAGCTCCATTCGCTAGGTAGGCAGTAAGCGCTCCGGGTTGTGTGAGGATTGGCACTTGTAGTATTTTATTTATTCAATTAAGTAACAAAGCGGCCAGTAAGCGCGTAAATTAAATAAATAACACAAGCGCCAATCACCACACATTCCGGAGCATTCTCTGGCGGCTTTGTTTATTAATTAAATAAATAAAATACCACAAGAACCAATTACCACACAACCCGGAGCGCTTACTGGTGCCTTTATTTATCAAAAGAAATAAAATAACACAAGCGCCTATCCCCGCTCAACCCGTAACGCTTATTGGCCGCTTTGTTGAATAACTAAATAAATGAAATACCACAAGCGCCAATCACAACCAAACCCGGAGCGCGTACTGGTCCCTGTATTTATCAAAATAAATAAAATAACACTAGTGCCAATCTCCACACAACCTAAAGCGCTTACTGGTCCCTTTATTTATATAAAACAAATCAAGTACTACAAGGGCCAAATCCCAGAGAACCCAGAGCGGTTACTGGTCACGGTTTTTATTTAAAATAAATTAAATACAACAAGCACAAATCCCCATACAACCCGGAGCGCTTACCGGTCCCTTTATTTATTAAAATAAATAAAATAACACGAGCGCAAATCACCACACAACCCGGACCGTTTACTGGCTGCTTTGTTTATTAATTAAATAAATTAGATACCACAAGTTCCAATAACCACACAACCTGGAGCGTTTACTGACCGCTTTGTTTATTTATTTAATAAATAAAATACCACAAGCGCTAATCACCACACATTCCAAAGCGCTCACTGGTCCCTTTACTATTAAACATAAATAAATTACTCCGAGCGCTAATCCCCACACAACCGTGAGCAATTACTGTAACATTTTTATTTATTTAAAATAAAGATAATGACAACAAAAGCACCAATCACCACATAACCTGTAGCACTTACTGGTCCATTAATTTATTTGTAATAAATATAATGACGAGACAAGCTCCAATCGCTAGGTAGGAAGTTAGCACTCCGGGGAGTGTCGTTATAGGCGCTTGTGGTATCTAATTCATTTAATTAATAAACTAAGCGTGTGTAGAGCACTTCAAAATGTAAAGGGATTGGCGCTTGTGTTATTTTATTCATTTAAAATAAATAAATGGACTAGTAAACGTTCCAAGTTGTGTGGTGATTGGGTCGGTGTTATTTTATGTATTTAATTAATAAACAATGCATCCAGTAAGCGCTCTGGGTTGTGTGAGGATTAGCATTTGTAGTATTTTATTAATTCAATTAATTAACAAAGCGGCCAGTAAGCGCGTAAATCAATTAAATAACACAAGCGCCAATCACCACACAACTAGGAGCGTTTACTGGTCTTTACATTTATTTAAAATGAGTAAAATACTACAAGCAACAATCCTCACACAACGCAGAGAGCTCACTGGTCAGTTCATTTATCCAGAATGAATAAAAAACTACACGCAACAATCCCTACAAAACCTGGAGCGCTTACTAGCCGCTTTTTTTGTCAATTAATCAAATAGAATACCACTAGCGCCAATCACCAAAAAACCTGGAGCGCTTACTGGCCCCTTCATTTATTTCATATAAATATAATACTACAAGCGCTCATCCCCACACAACCCGGAGCGCTTACTGGTCCATTTACATATTTAAAATAAATATAATGACAACACAGGCGCTAATCGGTAGGTAAAAAGTAACTGCTCCGGGTTGTGTGGTGATTGATGCTTGTGGTATCTTATTCATTTAAGTATTAAACAAAGCGACCATTAAGAACTTTAAATTGTAAAGGGCTGGGCGCTTGTTTTATTTTATTCATTTTTAATAAACAAACGGACCAGTAAGCGTTCTGAGTTGTGTGGAAATTGGCGCTTGTGTTATTTAATTCATTTTAATAAATTACGGCACCAGTAAGTGCTACGGGTTGTGTTAGGATTGGCGCTTGTAATATTTTATTTATTTAATTAGTAAACAAAGCGGCCAGTAAGTGCGTGAATAAATAGAATAACACAACCGCCAATGACCACACAACCCAAAGCGTCTTCTGGCCACTTTGTTTAACAATTAAATAAATAAAATACCACAAGCACTATTTACCACACATCCCGAGGTGCTTACTGGTCTTTTCGTTTATGGAATTAATGAAATAACATGAGCCCCAATCACCACTTAACCCAAAGCGATTACTCGTTTTTATATTTGTTTAGAATAAATAAACTACTACTAACGCCAATCCTCACACAACCCAGAGCGCTTACTGGTCCCTTTATTCATTAATCAAATAAATAAAATACCACAAATGCCAATCCCCACACAACCTAGAGCGCTTACTGACCGTTTTGTTTATTAATTTAATAAATAAAATACTACAAGTGCTGACCTCCACACAACCGGGATCGCTTACTGATCACTTCATTTATTAAAATAAATTAAATAACACAAGCGCCTTTTCCCACGATTCCCGGAATGCTTAGTGGNTGTGTTATTTAATTTATTTTAAATAAATAAAGGGACCAGTAAGCGCTTTGGGTTGTGTGGTGATTGGCGCTTGTGTTATTTAATTTATTTTAAATAAACAAAGGGACCAGTAAGCGCTTTGGGTTGTGAGGGGATTGGCACTTTTGTTATTTCTTACACGTTTGCCAGTCACATTTGGGAGCACCGGTGAGAACTTCTGGAATGCCCTCTCTTTCTCTGCCTATTTGCTTCTTCAACACTCTACAGATTGGTATGTTAGTGACAGTAACTTGTATGTTACTGACCGTAATTTTCACTGCGGGAATCCTCTTCACCCAACGCTGGCACCCAACACTGGTGTGAACGCAGCCCTTTTTTATCAGCACCACCGTCGGCCAAGCTGTGAACTATCGCTGATGTAAGCATTTCACGGTGTAAGATAAGACAGGTGGTACAAAGTACAAAGTACCACCTGTGCCGAGTTATAATTTTGTAGCAGTACCAAGTTTTTCTCCAGATGGATCAGTGTCGAAAAGACAGTATATATGTGTAGAATTTATTTATATATTTATATGTATATACACTTAATCGTTTTAATATATATGTACATGAATACTACCTTTTTGATACTGATCCACCTGGTGGAGATCTTGGTACCGCTACAAAATTGCGACAGACCGCACAAAGCATAGAGGTGGTACTTCGTACCACCTGTCTTATTTTGCACCCTGACGCATTTGCATGTATTTATATATAGTTCGCAGCGATATTCCATAGCTTGGCCAGCAGTGGCGCTGATAAAGAAGCGCTCTTAAGGTTGCTGTCGGCCTGAAGGTTGCGGTCGGCATAAAACTTTTGTCCAACGCGGCCAGCGCTGTTGATACTTTCTTATTAGACCCCTATATTCTGTATGTCTTACACTGTGCACCATTCGATTTAGATTTCACAAAAGCATTGAGCACATCGTTTAGATTTAACGAATAAAGGTTTTGCGTAAAAAAACAGCTAGAGTCAGTGTAAGAGAGTTTGGCTAAAGACGCCATTTTCCGGACCGTCCTGTAAAAGAAGCAGTGGAGAGGAAAATACAGACTTTTATGCATACATACATCTTCGCTTGGCTCGATATTTTTTCAGCTAGTCCTCGAAATGGTGGAGCTCATCAGTGACTTTCGGACACTTTAGCCACACTCCCACATACCCACTCTAAAAACAGCCAATGAGAGTGATGGGAATTCGTATCAAAAGTTAATAGTTATTGTTTATCATTGTATATTTTTTAAATAAAAATATGATTTAATTTTTGTTGTGTTATTTAGTGTAGCAAACTACTTATTTAATTATACGAAAACACACTTAATTCTTAAAAAATAAGATTAGCCCGTTTTTTTGTTAGCTGAGTGCGTAATAGAACCTCTTTTTGTCTACATGTGAACGACGCACTTTTTTATCGCTTATCAAGCTTATTAGTCCAACAAACGTACTAGTCAGTTAACATTGCACCAAACAATATGAAAACTTGATGGTTTATAGTTTCGACCACGCTGAATACGAAAAAATATTAAAAAATACCTGGTGCTTGGGGTCTGTGAGAAAAAAGCATCGCAAAGTTTAAAATGTTTGTATCTCAAAAACGGTGGTACCTATACAGTAAAATAGATTACACCATTCGACAGATCTTGCAAAATTTTATGAGATACGATTATTCATTTAAGTTTCAGGACCGTCAAATAGTAAGATAATCACTTACAAAAAGTTTCACAGGTTGAAAGTGCGAGTACGTACAGCTGTGATCTCCCCACCACGCGGCCATGCCTCTCTGCTCTGGGTAGTCATGTAAATACACATAGTTATAACTATGCTCCCTGCCCCCATCAGCAGCGCGGCGCGCTTCTGCTGTTACGTCTGCTCGTCAGCTTATAAATATATACGTATCGAAATATATAAATTAACATATGTTTTGCTGTAAATGAGTGACTTGCGAGGAATAGAAAACATGATGTAAAATACAAATAATCGTACACATGGTGTAAAAAATACTTAAGGTGGGCTCTTCAGCCACCGCACTGATGAGCCAATCAGGAGGCTTGGAACAAGCGACCTTCCATAGTGAATTTTTCACTAATGAGCGTTGAGAGTGCGTTGTTTAACTACTTACTCTTTATTGCTGAAAATTAATACAACTAACTTTGAAAAGCAGTACTAAATTAAAAGCTTCGTACGTACGATAACGTAAATCAGATTACCAGAGGTGAACAAAAAAACTGACTTTAGACGTTAAAATTCTCATGAAAAGAAAAAAAATTGTAAAATTTGTATATTGAAATATTTAATAAACTTTATTTATTGCATATTTTACAAATAATCATATGATTATATAGAATTATATTCATACATAAAACTTTACTGGACGCTTTATTTAGTAATTGAATAAATTTAGGTTTCTGTTTGCTGTAGTAATTGACAAAGTTTATTAAGTAACAATGCGATTGCTTATTATCTGACTATCCAGGATACTCACCCTGTCACCACTTGTTGCGCTTGAATGATTATTTAATGCTTTTCAATAATAAATAATTAATGCTACTAGTAAGCACTCCAGCTTATGTAGTGATTGTCGTTAGCCTTATTACTTTTTTTTGTAAAATAAGTGTGCGACCAGTAAGCGCATCGGGTTTTTTGGGGATTGGCGCTTGTAGTATTTCGTTAACTTTAAATAAATAAATGGACCAGTGAGCACTTTGGGTTGTGTGGGGAATGGCACTTGTGTTATTTAATTTATTTTAAATAAATNCTAGATAGCACCAAGCTTCTTCGTGTTACTGTAGAATCTAATAATCCGATTGACAACGATACTGATTGTAGTGAAGATGTAGATTGTAACTCTGATAGTACGTTTGATCTTCAGTCGCACGATTTTTATGGTCAGCGGACAAATAAAAAATACATTGATAATGTGGTCGGGTATTTAGCTGGATTCACTGTGCGTTATATATTAAAAAAAAGTAAATGCTTTCAGTGCCCTTTGATCTTGACCTCTGATGAAACTTACTCTGCTTTAACAGAGAGAAAAAATCGTGGCAGGTTAATTTTACCGTCGAAAGATGTTATTGACGTCTGCAAGATCATTGAAAGATCTTTTCGATTTTTTTATAAGAAAAAAAGGGTATCTTCATAGAGCTCTCTAAAATTGTTGAACGATCCATTCCAGCACATTTTTTGGAAATCTTACACACAAACGATCCTGGTAAACACCGACGTAACTTACTTAAACAAATAATTTTTACTTATTTAAGAATTAGAGTACATCATTACGAATCTCAAGTCAGTAAATCAAAAAAGAAAGTCCGCAGAGTTTACACTAAGTTAATATTATTTAGAAATGAATAAAAACATTCTATTGTCAAAATTGAAAACATTCTTATATCCTTTGATAATTAAAATATTTTTCATAAAACTGTTGATGTTTAACGTTTATTTAAAAGTCCTTGGTCCATGTATTGTATCACTTAGTCTATATTATTTTGTTGTCAAAATTGAAAGCATTCTTGTATCCTTTAATAATTAAAATATTTTTCATAAGACACTTGATGTTTAACGTTTATTTAAAAGTCCTTGGTCCATGTATTGTATCAATTACTTTAATTATTTACTTATATACATATGTATTCGCACATTGTTTAGTTAGTTTTCAAGTAATATGATCCTTTACTACTTTTATTTCAATTGTTGACAGTTTTTTAAAAGTTATTTCATTAATAAACAGCGACTGTTTCAAAATATTGTACATTGATTCACTATACATACATTACATTCTCATCTTAAATAACTGTAAATAAATTGTAATTATATTTTTCCAAATGTATTCACATTAATTTGTGATCAAAATGTGTACTGTGAAAAAAAAAATTTTTTCCCAAGTTTCGATAACAAGGCCGATCAAAATTACTTTTCGGTGAACGGTACTTAGCCCAGTCGGCCATGGTTACAAGGTGCCTAGCAAGTAACAGATGTAATATATAAGTTCTTTTTCATCAGAGCTTAGGTTACATATATTTTCCTATCATTGGTATAATTTGGCGGGAGTCGCTGCGTTTGCTGCGGAGATTTGGAGAGGTAGGGTATTGGCTATATATCTATGAATAAAGTAAGTGTACATACCCTAAGGTCAGTACACTAAAATATAAAAAAAAAAAAAAGGCTATATATCTGCTCTGTTCCCCCACGACCGCCACTCGTGGACACGACTATACCTATACCTATATATACGGAAGGGGGCCAACCAATCAGAGGCGTGTAAGAGAGAGAAAGGCTGTACTGCTATTTGTCTTTTGTCTCTCTCATTTCGTCTCGCGGTCGGAGGATACAATAAGGTATTTTCACTTGTGACGTCATTCCAAGATGGCGCGATCACTGGGTTTTTTTTTTCAAATTTGCACCAAATGTGCAAAACCAGCTGTGAAATTCACGAGGATGTCCCAACTAATGATAATGCGTTTAAAAACTTCAGGTTTTAATAAGCTATCGAATGAACACTAAACTTTTTACATCTTCACTTGGTAAGCAATGCAGAAAAAACGAATGAAATTATCGCGGGCATAAAGTTGATTAGAAAAACATTTTATTTTTTGTGCTTACTATGATCCAGTTATAACGAATTTGAAATATAGTCAATAGCGATTCCCGATGCATTAGAGGAAATTTTTCGTTTGTTTACCAAAAGTGTAGTTTTAATGAAAATCAGTACAGAAAAAAAGTACTGCAATCAGGCGGATTGTACTCGTCTACTATACATATTTGTATGGTTGCAAGCTTCCTCGCCTCCGCGATGATAACAAAGTCTCATAACCTCTGACGAGCTGTCAAAATTGAAGCAGTTTGTAGCAAAAACATGAATAAAAGTTGTTGTATGAGTGGTTGTCACGATAAATCTGCGAAATGTTGTTGTCTCTTCATAGATAAAGAAATGATTTCATTTCGTTCCTCTGCACTGATACTTTTGTATTTTTTATTATCCGGAGAAATCACAGATGCAATACGAAAAAAAGATTTCGCAGATTTATCGTGACAACCACTTACACAACAACTTTTATTCATGTTTTTGCCACACACTGCTTCAATTTTGACAGCTCGTCAGAGGTTATGGGACTTTGTTGTGATCGCGGAGGCGAGGAGGCTTACAACCATATATATGTATACTAGACAGGTACAATCTGCCTGATGGCAGTACTTTTTTTCTGTACTGATTTTCATTAAAACTTCACTTTTGGTAAACAAACGAAAAATTTCCTCTAATGCATCGGGAATCGCTATTGACTATATTTCAAATTCGTTATAACTGGATCATAGTAAGCACAAAAAATAAAATGTTTTTCTAATTAACTTTATGCCCGCGATAATTTCATTCATTTTTTTTGCATTGCTTACCAAGTGAAGATGTAAAAAGTTTAGTGTTCATTCGATAGCTTATTAAAACCTGAAGTTTTTAAACGCATTATCATTATTTGGGACGTCCTCGTGAATTTCACAGCTAGTTTTGCACATTTGGTGCAAATTTGAAAAAAAACGCAGTGATCGCGCCATCTTGGAATGACGTCACAAGTGAAAATATACCTTATGCTTCCACCGTGTATATATTCTTTAAGAGCAGACGCAACAGCAGGCGCCGCGCCGCGCTGCTGATGGGAGCAGGGAGCACAGTTATAGCTATGTGTATATACATGACTACCGAGAGCAGAGAAGCATGGCCGCGTGGTGGGGAGATCACAGCTGTACGTACTCGCACTTTCAACCTGTGAAACTTTTTGTAAATGATTATCTTACTATTTGACGGTCCTGAAACTTAAATGAATAATCGTATCTCATAAAATTTTGAATGATCTGTCGAATGGTGTAATCTATTTTACTGTAGGTACCACCGGTTTTGAGATACGAACGTTTTAAACTTTGCGATGCTTTTTTCTCACTGACCTCAAGCACCAGGATGTTTTTTAATATTTTTTCGTATTCAGCGTGGTCGAAACTATAAACCATCAAGTTTTTATATTGTTTGGTGCAATGTAAGCTGACTAGTACGTTTATTGGACTATATGCCGAATACGATTGAATTCTTTCACGCAGTGTAAGACTTCTTTGCACAAATTCAAATGAGAAATAGTAGGGGAACTTTCTTTGACGCAAGTCGGAGCTCTTTTCTGCAGGAAACTGCGGTTTTAATTTACCTAGAGCGTTTTACTCGCCTGCAATGTACACTAGACGGACAGATATTCGCGACCCCTACAACAGAAGGTCCTCATGCTGTAGGGGTCGTGAATATCTGTCTGTCTAGTATACGTACGCAACATTCTGTGTGTATGTGCTCTGAAATGAAGAATAATGTAGTTTTTTATGGCTTGCTCAGTCTGTATTTTCATTGCTGGTTGCAATGATTGTAGAATTGCTTGAATGTATAAAGCTATGTGCTTCTTACTGTAAGTATCAACATGCATCTTTCAATTAAATTTTTATCCAAGAATTTGTGTCGATATACACTTGACTATAAAATATACCACTGCTGAACTTGCGTATGAGTTGGATTCATGATTCATGACACATAGGATGCATAATAGGTGACTAATCTAGTCTTGTCAGGCTACTAGTGCATTTAAGTTCCTGTCTACTTCGTATTCTTGGTGAGTGAAATGAAGGAAATTCATTTTACACCTCATTGCACACTGCCACATAACTTTTGTAGGAAGATATTCATGTAATATTAGATTTAAAACATCTATATACATGTGTACATACTCCAGATTGGGTCAGTACACTATAATATAGAAAAAAATCTATGTTTTTCTCTTCCAAAGTTATGTGGACAGTAGTAGGTAGAATAATAATGACATGTCTTGCTTGTTAAAGAGAAATAAAGATGATGTATTTTAGATAAGTATCAAAGAGATAAGGAAGGCAAGATCTAATTGCTGCCATTGAGTGGTGTCTACTATTTCCAAAACATCGAGGCGTGAAAAAAAGCAGACAATCAATGTTGACTCCCAGATGTCTGTGTGCTTAGGTATACTGCATGCATGGAAGTGGATCGCATGTTTAACAAAAGCAAGTGTACTCGTGGAGCTGTAAATACTTATATTTGCTGTTCCAGAGCACGTATGGTTAGTGTTAGTTAATAAATGCTAAAAATGCTTACATGTTCTATATTTAGATGCATTGCACAATATTCAACTAGCATGTGCAGATGAATAGGGCTGCCGTATTCTGTAATTATTGATTAAACTACTCATGTAGACATCTTGTTAATAATAATGTTTGTTCATATTAATCTCTCTCTCTCTCTCTCTCTCTCTCACACACACATAAATACATATATGTATAGTGCTCTATAGTATAGTAAATGAACAACAAAAAACATAGCACATTATCATTTATCATCCAAATATGGTACATGTTCAAAAAATTGTTTTGAATAACTTTTGAACTGCCATAGGCATACAAAAGTAACATGTTGAAGATTATGATGAACATTGATTATTGCAGAATTCAGATTGATTCTTAATAATATCGAAATTACGTTGTATTTTTAATTTATTACGTATACATGCATACTATCGTTCATTCATAACATTTTTCCTGCAGTATATACTGAATATACTAGTATATATACTAAAGCTGTTAGAAAAGTTAATATCAAATTTTACATTGAATATGTGCTTATTGAAATACAGAATTTTACATTTTTTTCCGATCCTTTAATTATGATGAATTGAAAGTTAGTGTTGGTATAAAAGCTTGCACGTACATTAGCACCCAAAAGTTTCAATATTTTTGAAGAAAGATAAGAGATAAGAAGTCAAACAAATAAGCAGCACACAGCTAACTCAGTACAAAAGATGCCTTTATTTAAAAACAGTTTTTCAAAACTTAATAATACCAATTGCTCTGCTCAGTCGACTGTAACGGACTAGTATTCAAGACTCAGTACACAAATTAAAAAATTTTTAAAACTGTTCATAAAAAATATACCAATATTTTTTAAATGTAATAGAAAACAAAGTTAATGACGGAAATAATAAATTATTTTTATAAAATAGAATGAGTTATACCCTAAGAAAGTAGTTAATTCTAGTCTGAGAGAAAACTAGCACATAAAACGTCCCTTAGGCCAGAGGAATGAGAAAAAACGCTAGCACTATTACCTACAGAATGGGACATAGCTAATTTTATTCGCTTATATGCAAGGATGATGGTGCTAAAATAGGTCAAATTTTGTAGGTGAAAAACAGTGTCAAATTAAGAATAAATTGTAATTTGCCTAAATATATTATAAATACAACAAAAAGAATGTCTTTAACTTGTAGGTATTGGAATTTCAAACAATGCGAGATCAGTTGAATTGAATTTGGTAAATAGCTTATGGGCAGATTAACAAACTAGTGTCAAACATAGCCAAATTTTAAGTTATTTTTAATTTTAATTATATATGTCCGATGTACTTAAAAATTTGTGAAAATATGTCTGATTATGGTTTATATTATGATTTTAAATATACCATTGAATGTCAATAAAATTTTTTTCATGTGCTTACGTAAAATCGTTATTTGTTTGTAAAAAAAGCATTAAATCATCAATTATTTTTTATAAGTCTGAATCGAATAAAATGATCGATTAGGGGCTCATTTTTTTTGGAGACCTATATTTTACAATGATACTATAGGCGTAATATTGTTTCATTTCAAGACCGCAAAGTTGACAGAAAAATGTGCTTTTGATTGTGTGCTCCTGACGTTATGATTTATGAGTTGAGTATTGAAGATGAAAAAGATGAAAAATAATGTGAAAAAAGTTTTCATTGAATAACATCAACTTTCTCGTTTTATATCTGGTTAAATACATTCTTATCACACTGCGCCGAAAGTAGGAACTTTCGTCTCGCTACGAAAATCCCTTCTCTCGGCGCAGGATTGATGAAAAACAGAATACGCACCACTTTCAGAAGTTAAGAAATGCATTAGATTTCACGTTAACCACGTTAACCACGTGAAATCTAAGACATTCTTAACCTCGCTCACTAGGTGCGTAATATACTATTAATGATATATTTTGGACCATAATGGATATATTCCCACAAATTTTCAAGTACTTAGGACTTTTATTATGTTATTTGAAAACAAATTGGAATTCGGTAACTTTTGACAGTAATATGTTAATCTGTCCATAAATTATTTGCGAAATTGAATTTGACTGTTTTCGAATTGTTCGAAATTCTAATACCAACAAGTGAAAGAAAGTCTAATTGTTATTTTAATAATACATTTTCGGCAAATCAGAATAAAATCGATTTATTCCGATTTTTGCATAATATATCTTTAATTTGTCATTGTTACTTCCGAAATTGGATCTATTTCAGCACAATATTTCTTGGGTACAAACGAACAAAATGTGCCATGTCCTATCCTGTGCGTAATCAAGCGACAATATAGTTCTTTTTCATCTAATTCTTCTGTTTTAGCTCTAATGGCGTACAAAAGCGCCTATTTGCCACATATCTACCAGTATGTTAGTGGCTTTCTGCTCATAAACTTTCTACTCATCCTTGAGTGTGGTTTTTTTTGATTTCCTGGAATTTTTTGTTTGTTTTGTTTTATCCAAAAATAATTGTCAGTTGGTATCGCTGCTGCAAGTATATGTGCGAGCACCGTCATGTATTTGCATAACTGTAAAAACTGTATGCAAATACAAGTAGAGTACAACGACTTGATTAATACTTTCCGGAATATTTCGAATTATTTCAGGGTTACCTATATTTTGCAAGGTACAATTTGAAAGTTGATATTTTTTTTTTATAAAACAGTTACCATCCTGATATGTAACTCCTACATTATGGTTAGAAAATTAAGATATATTTATGTTGTTCCATAAGAGGATGTGTATAGTGTGCGAACTTTGCGAGCAAATATTTCGAAATTTTCCAAGGTTAGAGACATAAATAAAAACACCTGGATTCAGCGAGTTCTTATCTATCAATTAAACTACCTACGACCTCTTAAGGGTACGATTATATGGAGGCGGATGGACGTCCCGCAAGTTCGGGAAAACGATGCGCGGTCGTTTTGATTTAAAATATGAAAAGCCCACCTTGCATGTTGGTAATAATATTTTTTTTTAATTATTTGAAATAGCTGAACGTAATTTTTTTCAGCTCTACAACCTTTTTAATTTTTTCCTTCCAGACTTCAAAATTTTTTTCATGGTATTTGAAATAATTAAAAAAAAATTAATACCAACATGCAAGGCGGGAGAGCTCTCAGTGGCTTAGTTGTAGAGCGCTTGCTTTCCGCCTGGAGGGCTCGGGTTCGAGACCCCGCTCCGCCACTTCGTGGCATGTACCTCTGTGATTTTTTCCACATGTCCTAATCACTGTGATAGCTCCTAGACAGCTGGTGTAATGCTTACCATGCCATGCTGATATTAAAGAACAACGGTGCCTGGGTCCGATGTGTAATGCACACCGTGCCGTCGGAACAGTAATAATCAACGGTGTCTCGAGGGGGGAAGGTGGGCGACCCTCTCGTAATAAAATCGCTTCGTAAATTGTCATTTAAAAAGCATGAATTGTGGCGTTTCGGAGTCTAATGTATATCCATAGCCATTAAATAACAACAACATGCAAGGCGGGCTTTTCGTATTTCAAATCAAAACGACCGCCCCTCGTTTTCCCGACCTTGTGGGACGTCCATCCGCCTCCATGTAATCGTACCCTAAGGGAGTTGGGTCGCTCCTGCAGGGAGTTGAAGGGGAACACGTGTATGTGCATAAAGCGCTGTGATAAAGTCTGCTGTACTAACCTAGCCTAAAAATATCCGCCCTTTCGATTGCGGAAAATGCATTTGTGTTAAACCCGCCAGTACTCGTTAATGTTTAAATAATATACTTAGAAAAAATTACAGAATATTCTTCGAGGTATCTAGTGTCTTATGGTATCCGCTTTGAGGGCAATTCCGAAATCGCGCCCCCACTGGACACTTTGAGAACGATTGGTTGTGATTAGAAAAGGTAATTATTACGAAATCAAGCTTCCGGCTCTATTCACCAGATGGCCAACCTTTAAATGTCGCTTCTCTACAAGCATGTGGAAATCAATTTATAGTACTGTCCTTTTCTAATCACGACCAACTGTTCTCAAAGTGCTCAGTGGGGACGCGATTCCGGAATTGCGCTCAAAGTGAATCAATCATATAGCCTAAATACTTTCTCTATGGGATATAAAAAATAAGGAGTGACCCGATTGTGTTCAAATTTAGTGACAACATCCATGCAATGTTTCTTTACAACATATAATTTTTTTGAAACATTTTCATCGTTAAGTAAATTGCGACCCAACTCCCTTAACTCCCTCTGCTGGAACCCCTTGGGCAATGGTTCAAAACAGAAAGGGCTATATATAGGTGAATAAAAGAGAGACATTATCCTTTAAGCGATGTATGTATATATTCGAGAAGGTGTACGGCTGATGTAATTACTGTAGGACAAGACACCAAGCAGCTAGTCGTGTATATTATAGAATAGTCGTTTACAGACTGATTAAAGTTAAACAGACATACATGTGACAAGATACTGAACTCATGGACTATGTACCATACGTACCAACGTATGAGTTAGTGATAATTCACTGTATAAATACATATACGAGTCATTTCACAAAAACTGCGATATTTTTACGTCCTAATTGCGATTTTTGAAATTAAATATTTAGAGTTTTTTAATTATTTTTTCCAGTTATATAAGGTCCAAACTAGTTGGAAACTGTTGGACCTGACTCTACGATCATTTAGTAAAGCCTATGTTAATTTACATTCATTTTTTAAATAATTTAAAACGAGCGTTACGGCAATGACAAGTATGTCATTATCGTAACGGTACTTTTTTGCGATTGTGAAGCCTCAAGATAAAATTTTTCAACGAAACCTTGTTTGTCACATCTGCACCCTATTCGCTCCGAGAATATATTTGGAGGGGCTAAAACGATATGCACCAACGCCCATGGTGTCGATTGAGTGAAACACAGGGGGCTACCAGGGCATCAAATGCACGTTGTTTGTAGATATCTTTAAATATCTAAAAAAGTAAGCATTTACTCGTGATACATGAAGCGTAAAGCATATAGTGAACTGAATTATTAGTAATTACCTTTTTATCCCATGTAAATCAAAGCAGGCGTTTTTTTTACAGCCGTTAAAAGTATAAAAAGCCTGCGAGAGTATGATGTGCATATAGTGTATATAGTCCATCCAAACGGTTAATTGATAACTTGGCCAAATTAAATCATTTGTGGTGCGCAATTCAAAAGTGGCAAAAGTAGGCTTACAAATAAAATGTTTCGTACTTGAAAATAAAAATTTTTTTTTTTGGTTCTAAATTATCAGATAAAGGTGCTCAACACCTGAAACTTTTAGGTAATACAGTTTTAAAAAATTAAAAAATCAATGTATAGCTGCCTGAAGCCGTAAAAAAAGAAATTTTTAAATGCTTCACGTTACGGTAATGACATTTTGGTATGTTTTTTCAACCTTACGGTCACGCATGAAAATTTTTCGATATAATCTCAATTGTGACTTTAGGGAAAATTGGCTTACACTGTTTAAAAAAAGGTCCGACACGAAATAATTCGGTCCGTCGTTTTTAAACATAAGTGTCATGGAATATTGCATTTTTTGTAAAATGACCCATATACTTACAACATGTTCCCTCAATTAATAAAAGGATTCAAAACAAAATGAATAATTATTTCCATGCAAAAAAAAACGTTATAACATTAATTAAATTACATTGTGGAAAATGGTTATGTAATAGTCTTTCAATAGCTTAAAGCAGTTTCCTTCTTAATATCTAACTTGCACTATAATATTCAAGTTAAAGAAACATAATACTTGGACTTTCTTTAGCTTTGGCACAAACTTGATTTATATTTTATTTTCTTCAACTTTCTCTATGATGAAATGATGGTGCTCAACAATGTGTTTTGTTCGAGGGCTATATTTATAGTTTTCTCTGCAAAATTGATCGCCCGCTTATTGTCACTGTAAATGGTAATCCCCTTCAAAATAGCTTTTAACAAAATTAAAATGTTAGGTGAGTTTGATGTATTTTTATATTTTGTAAGAAATTTCTGAACCTTTATACACACAGGCAATAAATAGTATTCTTCCTAATAAATCTGTAGCCTTCAAAAGTTCTGATATCAAAATATAAAAATGGTAAAGTTTTTTTTTTTTTTTTTTTGCTGCAGTATACATTTTTGTACGACATTCGTAGTATAATACTGTTTTGTACTCGTATTTTAACAAAATCAAACTAAGTAATATTGACTTTTGACTGGTACGTCATGTAAACCTTAAATCAAATATAACTTAGTTTGATTTTGTTAAAATACGAGTACAAAACAGTATTATACTACGAAAGTCATACAAAATGTATACTGCAGCAAAAAAAAAAAAAACTTTACCGTTTTTATATTTTGATTTCAGAACTTTTCAAGGTTATAGATTCATTAGGAAGAATACTGTTCATTGCCAGTGTGTATAAAGGTTCAGGAATTTTTTACAAAATATGAACTCAATATATCAAACTTACCTAACATTTTAGTTTTGTTGATAGCTATTTTTAGGGGGATATCATAACTTTTCAAAAAAATACCATTTTTAAATGTGTAATTTAAAAAACTTAATAACATTAGATATCGCTCATATTAGAAAGTACTGGATATAGAAACGAAGTCTGTACAACATAGCTGTACGGTGATTTACAACCGTCCCACTAAATTTCTACTTAAATTTGCTTTAATTAAAGATGTTTTGAATGTATAAAAGAGTGCAGAGGTTAATTTTTACTATTACTTTATGAATTCACCAAATGAAATTAATTGTCTTAAAAAAATACAGTTTCAGGATTTTTATCTAAGATGTTTTTTCTTTTTCTTTCTTTTATCAAACTACTTGTTTGTAACAATTGTTTTTATTGAATGATTTCTCATACTACTACTTAGAAAATTGATTATATGATTATTAACTACCCTAACTGATGAGTTGAATAAGGCTTAGGTTTACAGCTTGTTATTCAGGGCACTCCAGGAAATAATTAGAGTTTCCTATTTAATCGATCACATTACGTTGATACTATTACAGCTATGTAACACGATTTATTTCAAATAGCCAAAAAAAGTATACTAGAAAAATAATAAAATTTTTTACTAGTAATTAATTTGTTAATTATAAATTTTAATTTAGATACTGAAATTGATGTACTCACACAAAATTAAAGGTTAGGATACTAGGATATTGAAGTATTCTAGATATTTAAATTTTTATTCATATTTTAAATTTTCCGCCGATTAGATATACTACCTTAACAACACCTTATCTTGTCTGTTGTTGTTTAAATGGCTGGATACATTTTACATGCTTATAAACGCGTACATACACATTTGACTTCGATTTGCCACATATATTTCATTATTTGTATTATTGATCATTTAGGGGACGATTTTACTCTGAGAGAGTCATATTCCCTCCACCCCCTCTTTTGAGGCATCGTTGTTTCTTTCTATTCACTGCATATCTGCATGCCACGATAAAATGCTATGTGCAAGTAGCCTATTTATATGACATGTTAGTGAATAGGTCGTATAAATAATATCACTTAGTTACCGGGGAGAAAGTGACGGAGCGGAGTCTCGAACCCGAGCACTCCTGATGGGAAGCAAGCGCTCTACCACCTTAGCCACTGAGAACTTCCAACACTGCACGCTATCTACTGTGAAATTAGGAAATACCTGTAGCCAATATCACACTTTTGGAAGCTCTGCTTGATATTAAGAACACGCCTATCCCAATCGTACGCAGGAAAAATTTGTCTTGCAGCTAACTCAAAGATAAGACCATTTCTCGGAGACTGAGCCTGAAAAAATCTTGTTTTGAGCATTTTGAGATACACATGTCTTGTTTTTGTTGTTCTAAAGACTTTTTGACGTATTTTTTTTTTAGCAAAGCTGTGAAGTAGGATGAAAGAGACTGAATCAACCCAAAATACATCAGGCATATCGGCAAAAGTAATTATTTTTAGGTATTTAAATATTCGAGTATGCAAATCTGAAGTAAATAGTAGTTTTTTCGCCGAGGCTTCGTCTGTTTTCTTAAACTTACCTCGCCGCGCTCTCGTGCGACTAAATAGGCTCCTCAGGTTAAATACTTCTCTTCATTAAAGAACCTGAAACTGGCGGTCGGTGAAAAATTACTGAAAAAGTTTTAAACAAATTAAATAGACAAAATATCCATTTTCTGTGGAAAATCGACTATAACTTGGCCCAGAATAATCCCAAACTTAAAGTTGAACATTCATACTCTCCTGTTAATTAGTCACTGGCACATGTTATAGCCAATACGAGTGAAAAGTAATTCAAAAAGTTTCATATAAATGAAATAGCTTACAAGTCGATTTTCTGTGAAAAATTGACTGCAAATCTGCCCAGCATAATAGTTATATGTAACCTATTGGATATTAAAATATCGTCACAATTGAAGAAGCTTAGTAATAAAAACAGCATGTAAAAGTTTCAATTATTTATCAATTTGCTAACTGTATATCTATGTACATAAATAAATATATTCATATTGAATTACATCATGTATAAAAATACATCACATTTCTCGGCCAAGTTAAAAGTGATATTTGTTTCAAGGTAAGCAATGTATTTCTGTTGTATTTATAAATAACTTTTTAAATAACATTTCATCTTAATCATACAAGTATTCACTGCTGTTTCATTGTTGTAACACTACGTAGGCAAAATTTCACACTGAGAAGAGTAGTGTTAGCAAAAGTGTTATAACTATAATAAAAATAACTGTATTTTAAAGGAAAACTAAGACATACTCGCCATATTATAAAAATTACCATGCCACATAGCAAAACTAGTTTATATTAAAATTTGCTATTCTACATTTATGTAAGTTATTTGTATTCGACAAATACTATAGTAATTTTTACTTTGTTCAAAAATAATTTTCATATTAAAGTCAGCAAAAATATATAAATATATTTATGGGTGATTCTGCCGTAACTTGCTCAGATCGACTTGAAAAATTTTTTAAAAAGAAGATGGTTAAAACAAATTTTTTTCATGGTATTTATTCTGTACACAATATCAGTAACAAATATCCAAAGCGATGCAACTACCGAATTTGCTGGTCAAAAGTTACACGAAATTTTATAAAAGTCAGTTTTCATCGATTTTTGAATAATTTTATCTCTTTCTAACACATGTAGCTAAGCTCCTTCAACAGTTAAAATGTTCTTACTGAACTGAAATGAAAGCTGGGATCAAGACCTATTGATTAAAAAAAAATTTTGTTCGGTTTTGTGCTTTCACTCGAAAGTTACAGCTATTTCAATTAGAGCGTAAATATCGCTAATAATGTGATTTTGGCTGAAATTCAGTATTTTTCATAAAATCACTATAACTTTTCATTCGGGGCATAAAATTCAAAGATTTTTATTTCAATCATTAGGATTATATTTTTGCTTTCATTTAAGCCCAGATAAAGCCACCTAATGGAGTGCACCACTTGGCTTCCAACGTTGGAAGTAGCACCACCGTTTTTGCATTTATGTAGCGAAAAGAGGCCAATTGGACGAAACCCCAAGACACGTGTCTCGTCTTTTAGCCTAACAGTGATGAAAAAAAAGGTTGGTTGGGATTGATTATTCTAAAATGAAAAAAAAACGGCACTTTGAGGTGAGGTAGGGTTGGAATGAAAAAGTTTGGAATGCAATTTTCAATGTTTGTAGTGCTCGTACGACTCATAGACGTATTACAATGACTTTTCCACCCATACTTTAATTACTAGCCTCAAATGCAATAAGAAACTGTAGTTTGCATACCTGCACACGTACACCGAGTCGGAATGGAAAATTCGACTCTAAATGATCGATTATCTCAATGAAGAAATTATTATATCGGTATTAGACAAAATGTCAAGTAAAGTGGACAAAATTTAAAACAATTTGACGTTTTTAAAGTTTTGGATTTCATTACGGCACATGAGTATGAGTACCGGGCATGATTTGAGCAAGTTACAGCAGAATCACCCATATATGTTTAAAGTTTCTTGTACGGGCATACAAGAGTTAATTAATGAAGTTTATTTCATTACCAAAAGCACTTTTCATCCATTATTAGTGCAGTAGAATGAAAATAAAATCAGCAGTCTCAGGGCCTATTCATAGTGAGTTAGTTATTTTTTATAGGCCTTTTAAAGAAACATACAGTCATTACACAATTTACCTGGTAAATTAGATAAGAATATTTTTTTATGGTACATAGTTTTGTCTCTACATATCATTACTTACTGATATTAAATTCTAAATCGTTCGACTTATCAACTAAAAATGCCCAATAAAAACTGATCAAAAATACGTTTGTTGGTTTCTAGTTAGTTTTTGCACTTCGAAAACCAGATAAAACTCAACAACGTTAAAAACTTGATTTTTCTCATATCTATTTTTTTACTAGCACAAAATTGAACATACGTAAATCTGCAATTCTCAGTTCCTTGCATTCAAACGGCAACACTAAATTGTAAGGTTTAAGTATTTAATGTAAAGTGTAATAAAGAGTTCATTATTTTTTAAATTAAGATTCCAAGTCAAATAGTTGAACCGTACCGTTTTGCCATCCGAATGATGGCAACTAATGTTGTACATTAATTTATGTTTAATCTTGTGCTGTTGAAAAAATTGATATGAGAAAAACCAACTTTTGTACATNTTAACCTGTGGAGCCTATTTAGTCGCACGAGAGCGCGGCGAGGTAAGTTTAAGAAAACAGACGAAGCCTCGGCGAAAAAACTACTATTTACTTCAGATTTGCATACTCGAATATTTAAATACCTAAAAATAATTACTTTTGCCGATATGCCTGATGTATTTTGGGTTGATTCAGTCTCTTTCATCCTACTTCACAGCTTTGCTAAAAAAAAAATACGTCAAAAAGTCTTTAGAACAACAAAAACAAGACATGTGTATCTCAAAATGCTCAAAACAAGATTTTTTCAGGCTCAGTCTCCGAGAAATGGTCTTATCTTTGAGTTAGCTGCAAGACAAATTTTTCCTGCGTACGATTGGGATAGGCGTGTTCTTAATATCAAGCAGAGCTTCCAAAAGTGTGATATTGGCTACAGGTATTTCCTAATTTCACAGTAGATAGCGTGCAGTGTTGGAAGTTCTCAGTGGCTAAGGTGGTAGAGCGCTTGCTTCCCATCAGGAGTGCTCGGGTTCGAGACTCCGCTCCGTCACTTTCTCCCCGGTAACTAAGTGATATTATTTATACGACCTATTCACTAACATGTCATATAAATAGGCTACTTGCACATAGCATTTTATCGTGGCATAGATGTATTCCACAGGATTGATGTATTTTTATGATTAATTTTGAACAATTTTTGTTGTTAGGGTTCATTAATTGTATTCAGAGGCGTCTTTGGATATATTGTCGTCTATCTGCAAAAAGTGAGTAGAAATTACTTGCTCCTTCGCATCCAAGACTATCTAGAAGATACTGAGCAGAATACAACTGGTCACTTTTTTGAGGTTAGGGACAATGCATCGGGTTTCAAGCTCAAGCCTTGGTCTTCGTGTTTTCCAGAGATGAATATAGCGCTAAAAAAAACTCTTTTTCCGATCTTCATAACTTGTTGACACGCTCATTACAACGTCAAAACAGCTTCTCGGGTCACTTTTTTGAAGTTAGGAACGATGTATCGGGTTTTCAGCTCAAGTCTTGGTCTTCATGTCACTCAGGAATGTATATGGCGCCAAAAAACTCTTCTTTCCTTCTTTAAACTGTGCTAGAAGCCTTATTACAACATAAAACTACTTCGTTCGTCACTTATTTGAGGTTAGGGTTGTTCAATCTCATTTGTAGTCATAGGGGGAGGAGCAATCAAGTTGATATATCATAATTGCACGAAAATAATTCGTCATCATATCTCTAAGGTGACCTCGGTAGCTGATATCACATTTTTTTCACTTATTAATCACTTTTTTATGGTTAATTGTGGTTAAACATGTTTGCAACTCTAGTTCGGTCCATGGTCATGTCTAGTGATGATATCAAAATGTATCTGACCTTTTTACCCGTCTTTCAAAAGCTTTACAGAGCTGAATAATAAAAAAACCTGATTTCTAGGATACTCCCACTTGTTTCTGGTCGCCATATTGGTCCGCCATATTGGATTATTCTCGATCGCCACACGGCATTTGAAAATAGAGGTCTTGAGCTAAATTTTAAGCCCTCATACGCCTCGAAACGCCTCACCAATTTTTGTCGAGGGGGGGTCTCACGTCTATACAGAATGCCCAATATATATTCCTATCTTATATAGTAATTTTGAAGGGTTCTACACAACCGCCCTTAACCCCTCCTTGACCACCCTCGACCCCCCCCCCCAGCCGATCTCTAGATAAGGTAAAACTTAAACATTTGTGACGAAGTCGCAGCGTCCAGCACGCACACCCAGAGTCACGGCTGTGGTAACCTCTAGGCGTTATGTGTGTGTGCTCGGCGTGATCGGGAAATGGCTCTTAGGCCATGGGTCGTGCGCGCGCGCTTGGTGAGCGGCTCTGACTTGACTCGGGCATGAGAGGTGTGGCTTGTTGGTTGGTGGCGGGTATGTTGCTGGTGACAGAGCCTCCACTCATGAGAGAGTAAAACGTTCTGAAACACGAGGACTAAACCGGTGGAGGCACTGGTACGACTTGCTGGTCGAAACCCATAAGCCAATAAAGATTAAAGAACGACTAAAAAAATAAAAGAGGGCGCTATTGTATAAACAGCCAATCAGCAATCGTTGATCGACGGTAGGTGATCGATCAAGGATTGTTAGTAGGGATTTTTCGAGGTATCGAGCAGGAAAAAGTAGCTGGAAACCAGCAGTTGGATTTTTCAGCACCAAAGCTTACTGTGTGGCTCTCGATATCGTCTGGTTTTGTTCTCTAAGGGTCTAGTAACCGGAGAGGAACTGGAGGGTCTTTGCTGGCTGGGTTCGATCGGGTGGCTGAGTGAGTTGGAGAGAGGAGAGAAGCCGGAGCCGACATCCAGGACCAGGAGTTCCTTGATATCGACGGTCAAGAGTAAGTTAGTGAGTATGTTTTGGCTGTTTTTTTGGGGTTTGTGGCTGTACGCGACGCGTGGTAAGAGGAAACTTGGGTCGCGAGGTGCACTTCGTTCCCTCCTCGAGCGTAGCTGGTAGTGACTCCGGGTCGCGAGTAGTGGCTTCGGAGGAAATTAGTAGTGGCTTTCTGGGGGGGCATTGTTAGTGGCTCGTTGGCGGGAATTTAGTGGCTCGCCCAGTGTTAGCTACTCGATCAGTGAATAAGTTTTCTAATAACTGCTGTGCGGGGCACTCTGGGTTGTGGCGTCGGAGTACGATGGTCGCATCAAAGAGGCTGAAGCCGCACAGTAGCACATGTGGCATTGTACTTGGGCTAGTAGTGTGCGTGTGTTAAACGGGCTGGGTACTACGTTACATAGTTTTTACATCATTTATATTGGGTTAAATTTTTTTTTAGGTCCCTCCACCCCCACCCTTCTCATTCCCCCGCTTGATTTTAAGGAGCCCCCAGCTTCTCCTCCATCCCCTCAGCCTCCCTCTAAATACGGTAAAGTTCTATCAGTTTTAAGTATATTTTTATGAGGTTAAATTTTTGTTTAGCTCACTTCACCCCCCCAAAATTTTATCAGCAGCATCTCCTAGCTCAACGTTAATATTTTTTGTTCAAATGTTATAATTATTTTGGCTGTATAATTTGCTAGTACATTTCCATTCTGTCACTTTGTAAATACTTTTATTGGGTTGAATTTTTGTTTCGTCCCTTTCCACCTACTCTCATAACTCTATAACCCAACAACTGGATAAAATATACAACTTTGAAGAACTCCTCTAGTCCAGCCGCGTGTCTCCATGAGGTAAAATTATATCGATTTTCATGTCTTTTCTAGTTATATGACTATTTGCACCTTTTAACTGACCAACGCTGGCTTGCTCGACACAGTACCTATGGAGCTATTATTTCTTATTCACACAGATGCGTTGGTCGTGACCAATGACTTTTTGCTTCTTATTTAGGCGAATAATAAATCAGTGCAATATTTTTTCTTCTCGAGAGCGGGCGTATCGAGTGATGTGAGATGTCAGAAAAAACATGTATACTACTTTATTACTAAAAGTAAATCGCGTATCCCTTGTCATTCCTTAACGCTTGCTCACTCATTTTTGATACTGTAGGTTGCCAACGAATGTAGCTATTATTTCTCATTTACATGCATGCAGTAGCTGTAACCGATGATTCACCGCTTCTTACTTAGGGTATAGTGTACGAGCGTAATATTTTTTCTTTTCGAGAGCAGGCGCATCAAGTGATGCAATATTTTTTTTTCGAGAGCGGGCGTATCGAGTTGTTGGAGAGAAAACTTATACTCTTTCATTGGGAAAAGCGAACGCCCTTTTAACTGATCAACGCTGGCTTACTCAATGCAGTATCCTACCAAGAAATACAGCCAGCTTATGAATTTAAGTTTGAGATCACTAGGATAATAACAAAAATTTTAATTTAATACACATATTTGTAACAGCTTCAAAAAATACAAACAATTTTTTGATAGTCCTATCAAGGACTGATTATTGACTTTTTTTTTTAATGTATCATATCCATCTTTCTTCGGATGAGAGCGAATATTTTCGGAATAATAATTTTCCTTGACTTTCGGTTGAGATGCCTTAACGTACTTTTCTATAAGAGGTTTTCGGCTATTTTGATCCTCCTCCTCTTCCTTACTGAGGCTCCCGTATTTTGGTTTGCTAAAGTACGGACCCATGTTTTTTTATGTTGACTGCTCAATTGTCACTTGAAAACTGAAGCTATACGAAAATTTTCATTAGCTTATAAGAAAGCACTAATGTCTTTGTACTACACACATTCATCGTTTTTGACATCAACATTATTATTAGTTTCACAGTCACTATCGATATTAGCAGTATTAGGTATTATTCTAAGTACGCAGCTGTATTATCTTCATAAACGTAAATTCAGTTAGCATTTTTTGCTACAGCGTACAAGTGCTGCTGTAATTTTCTAATGGAACAATCACCCTCGAACCAGTGAAGTCCATGCACTTTCTTCGACCGATGATTGTTATTTTAACGCACATCTATAGGTAAGACAGAAAAATAGCACGGAGGCCGCACAATCTAATGACTGATCACCGGTTTCATAAGAGACACAACAGCCACTTCTTTGGATAAAAACTGTCGAGAAGCGTCGAGAAAACCTTTAATCTCTATAACATAATCCGTTCATTAATCCATTTTTTTATTTTGTAGCTTAAAAACGTTGTACTAATTATGACGTAAACGCGTATCCGTCACATTTAATGCTGCATCATAAACGAAGCAGCACTCTGCGCTGAAATTTATTTATATACGTACTCTACTGTGCAAGAGTGTGTGTGTGTTTTAATAGAATGAATCATTGATTCCTAATGTTTTAATCTTGAGCTAATTTTGAGGGAAAGGCTAGACCTAGAGGAAAAGAGCACACACGTTGCAAGACTCTCGCCCGTTTCTCCACGGTATCGTCGGCTAACTTCGTTAACGCTTTAAATTATGTGATGACGAAGCTTGGCACAATGTATGTACCTTGGTGCTTTGCAGATCTCAACCGAAAGTCAAGGAAAATTATTATTCCGAAAATATTCGCTATTATCCGAAGAAAGATGGATATGATATATTTAAAAAAAAAAAAAGTTAATAATCAGTCCTTACTGGGACTATCAAAAAATTGTTTTTATTTTTTGAAGCTGCTACAAATATATGTATTGAATTAAAATTTTCGTTACCATTCAAACCATTCATATATTATCCTAGTAATCTCAAACTTAAATGCATAAGCTGTATTCCTTAGTAGCATACTGCATTGAGTAAGCCAGCGTTGGTCAGTTAAAAGGGCGTCTGCTTTTCCCAATGAAAGGGTATACATTTTCTTTCCAACAACTCGATACGCCCGCTCTCGAAAAGAAAAAAATTGCATCACTCGATGAGTCTGCTCTCGAGAAAAAAAAATATTACGCTAGTACACAATACCCTAAGTAGGAAGCGGTGAATCATCGGTTACAGCTACTGCATGCATGTAAATGAGAAATAATAGCTACATTCTTTGGCAAGGTACAGTGTCAAAAATGAGTGAGCAAGCATTAAGGAATTAAAAAGGATACGCGATTCATTTTTAGTAATAAAATAGTATACATGTTTTTTCTGACATCTCACACCACTCATCATCGCCTCTCCCCGCGACCCGGCCGTGCTATAGCTTGGCCACACTAACACCTCGACCACTGCATTCGATGCAATTTTATTGAAAGGAAACGTTCGCCTTTGTCGAAAATTTAGAACTTGTATTAAATTTTCATTTACTACGGGAACAACCGCACTTTTAATAGTGGGTTTAAGATCGTTTTCTGGAGTTTGAGGTTCCACTACTTTTTCGAGTGGAAGCATTTCGTCAACTGAAAATCTTTCTCCAAGACGTATTTGAATTCATATTTTTTTTTATTTTTCGATCGTAGCATACGTTAGGTATGTTATTAGCTGTAAGACTATCAAACTATTCGTAAATACAGTGCAACAAGAAAAACAAGCCAAAGCCATTTGAGAAGCGGTTTTATTTAGAGAAGTGTTGCTTACATCCCTAGGGTCTAACTTGCGATAACACAGTACTCTACTATAAAGTTTATAGGGCTGTGTAGAAAAGTGCATGATTCAACTAAACGCTTACTCTATATATTTTATTACACGATCACTTGGATTAGTGTAAACACTTGTACATAGGCGTACGCATGTGTACATTTTCATGCGTGTAGGTAAATGGTCCCATCTCAAACCTAGTCTGGAGAACAAGCTGACACTAGATGAGGGGGGAGCTCGGATAAGCTCGTGCAACAGCATGGCTGACCCGTGACCTATCACCAGCACGTGACTCCCCCTCCGCGGCAGCCGCCCACTCGGAGGGGGAAGCCCCATACTCTTGTGCTATAGCTCCCCCCTAGGGGAAGGGGGTAGGTGGGCCATAACCCTCCCAGTATACCTACTCTTGTGGTATCAAAATAATACAGCGTGCGTGGATAAAAAAGCTGTGCAAGAGAGAACTCAATCTCCCACAAAACTCACGCGGCACGCGCAGAGAGAGAAGTAAAACTGCAGGAAAGGGGAGGTGTGTTGGAGTCGCCACGGTGATTGCAGCACAGGTGTGTTGGAGTAGCCCTTGTTTATCTACTGAGGAGCTATGAGAGAAGCTCGCATGCACCTTTGCAGATGATGGGCTTACCAGACAAGTGAATCTACTGATATCACTTACATCAACAAAGCTCCATCATTGCGCAACTGTGGAAGAGTATGTGGATACTGTTGTAATGTGTGCCCATGAATCAGCCCACTGGGTTACCAGTGCCTGATAAGTGGCTCCATATCATTTTACTAGCTGGCCTACTGGAGCAGTATAAGCTTATAATAATGACATTAGAAAGCTGCGGCAAACAGATAAGTTATGATTTTTTTAAAATTAAACTACTATAAGAAACTAAGATCGTGGGTACAGACAGTGCTAGTGAACTTAAAGGTCATTTTTCAAGTGTCACAAGATAAAAATCTCATAAAAACTGGCAAGTTCAAAAACTAAAGAGGGAAAAAAAACATTAAGTGCTTTAACTGTGATGAGTTCGGTCACTATGCTAAAGATTTCCCATTGCCTTCAAAAAAATGAAGTCACGCTTTTAATGCCGAACTTGAAAAAGACAAATACAGTAATTGGGACGGTTAAGTATTCGAGGTCTATGTATTGAATGTGCTACTCAACCAAAAATACGCAGTGAATGTCTCATTGCTTCCACAGCATCGGGGCGATTGTGCAAAAGGGGAGCATTTTGGTATACAATAATAAACCCACTGTGAGTTCTTGGAAATCCGAAATCGGTCAAGTCAACTCATTAATCAAGAAAGACGGTGAGGTAAACAAAGTTGTACTCGGTAATATCCTTTACGTGTCTGGTGCAGCCACCAATTTAATATGCATAATTTACTGTCTGATAAATCGACGTATAAAATTATTTCAAAAAACCCATTAAACTCTCTACAAAAGAGAACCTCTAACATTTTAAAGAATCTCAACTCTAACGGCTTCCTTTCTAGAACATACCATCCCAACGCTTTGTCGCTCACAGATACAACTCTAGCTAAATGTTATGGCTTGCCGAAAATTCTCAAGGTCGATGCCCCTTTACGTCCTATCGTCTCTCTTATCAATAGCCCTACATATTTTCTAGCAAAAGTAATTTACGATGAGCTCAAGAAGTCAGTCAACATTCCAATATCACACATTAATAATATCTTTGAATTGAAAAACAAACTAAAAAATATAAACCCACTACTAATTATAGACTAATGTCTTTAGATGTCAGCTCCCTATTTACTAATATTCCTCTAGAGTTGGTACTACGGAGCATCGATCGACGTATTGTGACCATAATGAATAAATGTCGATCCCGGTTGATGAAATTCGACAATGTACAGAATTTTTGTTCAATAATACTTTTTTTACTTTTAACAACATTTTTTATCAACAAATTTTCGGCACGCCAATGGGTTCTCCTATTTCACCTTTGTTTGCTGACCTTGTAATGGACGACCTGGAAAATGATTGTCTCTCCATCTTAGAAAATAACTATGACATTATTCCTTTTTTTTTTATTTCCGTTACGTAGATGATGTATTACTTTTTATTAATGTTGACCATATTGACCAAATTTTAAACATTTTTAATTCATATCATCCTAAACTACATTACAACTATTATTTTAATTATGACTGGTTTGAAAAACCTACTTCTTCCGGACGAATCTTAAATCATTTTTCTGGTCATCCAGTTAGCTATAAGAGAAATATTGTTTTTAATTTAGTTGATAGGGCGATCTTACTTGCCAGTACACGTTTTCACGGTGTAAATATTGCTAGGGTGAAAAACCTGTTGATAAAAAACAATTACCCTTTTAGCTTTATAATAAAAACATAAAGGTCAGATTAAAAAGACACAAATATAGTAATCATAACAGAAGCACTACAAACACCTACCCTCTCTGCAAAATTGGCATACCATACATTGACAATAATTTTGAAAAAATTTCAACCATGTTAAAACCCTACAATATTCACACTTACCCTCTTATTAACAATAAACTGCAGCATATCGTCCGCTTAGGAAAAGATACAACGAATAAACATAAACAGACAAATGTAGTATATAAGTTTTATTGTAAAAATTGTCCTGCGTCATATGTGGGTGAAACAAAGCGAGCGGCGGAGGTCCGCATTAGTGAACATATGAAAAGTAAAAACTCTGATTCCGTTGCTTGTGCACACCAAATCAATTTTGACCATGAATTCGATTGGGATAACTTTAAAATCCTTGACAAAGAATCCAATTACAAAAAAAGAATTATTTCCGAAATGCTTTATATAAAACTCGACAAACACAACATCAATAGAAAGGAGGATGTGCTTTCCTTTAATAGAGCATAACTTCCTTTACAACGAAAGTTTAAATGTCCCGATCGAGTTCATCGCCCTTTACCGTCTACTTTTGCGGCTCCGCCTATATAAGCGCTGGCTTGTTGTTGTAATTTATTGTCAGTCGATAGCACGACAGGTGACGAGTAAGTCAACCAAACTTACGAATTCTCGCGTACCTGCGATAACAATTTACATCAAAATTTATTGTATTTTGTGTTTGAGTCTTCCAGATCACTCATTGTGTGTTTTTAATTTTAATTTTGTAGCCTGATGAGGCTGACGCATATTGTCAGCGAAACGTTGTGTATTAATAAATCAACGCAAGAAAATTTAAATACACTTTACTTGTATTTATTTATTTTCTCACATTTCGCCCCCAACGGATCACTGATCACTTTGAATTTCCAAATTCACTGGAGGGCACTGATATATACTAACAAACCAATTTAATATTAGTCAGCAAGTTGGTTTTAATTTAATAGAAAGACTAACTGAAGCTAAGCTCAAGATGTTCAGAAGTGACAACAAATGAGTACGTCAATGATTAACTGAAAATCTATTTAAAAAATGTAGATATCAAGCATAAAACGACAGTAGCGTACAATCCGCTGCAGAACAGTCGAGCAGAACGTGTCAACCAAACTTTTCTTGGGAAGGCAAGATACATGCTGACTGACAGCAGCCTGGACAAGAAGGTTTGGGCCGAAGCAGCAGCAACAGCCACCTGCACAACCGTTTACCCAAGAAAGTTTTATAAAGTAAGACACCATATATAGGTTCCAAGACAAATCTAAGTCCTCTCAAGGTGTTTGGCTGCAGGGCTTATGTATTGCTGCTGTATCAGAGAAGGACTAAAATGGAACCTAACACCAATAAATGAATTTTTGTTGCATACTCACCAAACCAAGCAGCATACAGGTTGTGGATCCTGTGGCTAGCATGATGCTGGTTGCTCAAGTCGTCAAATTCATAGAAACAAAAGATTCGGAAAAAGGTAGTAACCAGGTTTGCTTCCATGCACGAATGATTAACATAATGATTATTAACAAATCAATCTCAGGACATCACTTCGGTTCCTAGAATGTCCTGTAGTAACGATACTGTGGGTAAGAATATTCAATCTAAGAATCACAGGCCATCCAGAACCCGGAAAGCTCCTAAAATATGACTGTGTAGTCTACACAGTAGTGTAGCTAAGGAAAAAGAGTAGTTAGAAGCTGTGACAAAGACTATCCATAATAATAACACAGCAGCGTAGGGAAAACAAGTAAATAGCAGCCAAGTACGGAATTTAGTTATATACCCTATCAAAGAGCCGTTGGTTACATACTCTCGCAATAGTTTATTATTATCACATGGTACAGCCAACACGGGTGTAGAGTTATTAAAAATTCATAAACAAATTCAAAAAGTAAAAAACGATTTTCTGTTAAAGTCGACTATTATTTAGCCCAGAATAATCAGAGACACTTAAAATTGTACACACACACTCTAATTTGTAAGTTTATTCTCACATGTTATAGCTAACATGGGTAAAAAGCTATTAAAAAAGTTATAAATAAATTTACTAGGCAAAATATCGATTCACTTTAAAAACCCGATTATAACTCGGCCCAGGATGATCATAGACGCTAAATATCAAGCACACATACTTTTATAACAACAGTCATTCATTAGCACATGTTATTGTCAAAACAGGTTGAAACGTATCATAAAAGTTGTACCTAATTAAACTGATGTGAATCGATTTTCAGAGATAAGTTTTTTATAATTCAGATTAGTATGATTTGGGGAATCTTTAATTTGCCATAAGTACTTTTACAACCTATTCGAACGAACAAAAGTAAAATACTTTTGGAAAAGTTAGGAATAAACTCAACGGAGAATAATCAGCTAGTTTGTAAATAATTGTTCACAACTATTCTCAGCTTTATTTGAGGTATCCAAACTGAGAAAAGTGGTGATATAAAAAGTATTATAACTATACTAATGATAACTATATTTTTCAGGTTAGCTAAGACATACTAATCTGATGACACAAATTATTGCGTTTAAATAATTTTTATTATATTTTAAATAGTTATTATTATGTAGAAGCCCTATAAAAATTACTACATGGCATAATAAAAGTTACTATGTCTAACATAGTAAGAATTGTGATAGCATCATTTTTGCTATACAACATACTAAATTTTATTGTAATCGTTTTAAAATGTTCCACATTCTAAAGTAGAATTTGCTATATGTTATGTGACATAGTAAAATTTCTCATTCTACTGCAAAGCTAGTCAGTCTAGTAAAAGCTTTTAGAAAGCTATTCAGTCTAGTAATAAGTTTTTAGAAAACTTAAAAGAAAATAAGCGCACCATAGCACTACCTCAACGGTGGTGTGAAAATGTGCTAATGTGCTAGAAATCAGGAGCTTTCTTAAAACTGAAAGGAGAGCTGAGGCAGAAGATGAAAATAGTCATATAACTAGAAATGACATGAAAACCGATATAATTTTACCTCATGGAGACACGCGGCTGGACTGGAGGGAGTTCTTCAAAATTGTGTATTTTATCCAGTTGTTGGGTTATAGAGTTATGAGAGTAGGTGAAAAGGGACGAAACAAAAATTCACGTCAATAAAAATATTTAATAACTGACGGAATGGAAATACACTAACAAATTATACAGCTAAAATAATTATTACATTTGAACAAAAAATAATAACGTGGAGCTGGGGAGTGGTGAAAACAGGCTGTTTAAAAATTGGAAGAAGGCTGAGAGGTTTTCTTAAAAAGTGTAAGGAGAGCTGAGAGTGAGGGTGCAAAAAGTAATTGAAATAAAAATGACATGATTACTGATATAATTTTACTTCAATAGGAGATGCTGAAATTTTGAGGGGGGTGAAGTGGGCGAAACAAATATTTAATCCAATAAAAATATACTTAAAACTGATTGAATTTTACCTTATTTAGAGGGGGACTGAGGGGAGTGGAGAAGAAGCTGGGGGGGCTCCTCAAAGGGTCAAGGAGGGGTAAAGGGCTGTTGTGTTGAACCCTAAAAAATTACTATGTAAGATAGGAATAAATATATATACGAGCGCTCGCTGGCTCAGTCGGCTTGGTCGTGGAGTGGCACGCGGGAGACCGTGGTTCGATTCCCGGCCAGTGTGACTTTTCGGGCAAGTACCTCTGTGATTTTTCTCATATGCTTTTCTACCACCCAATGCTCCTCGAGGAGGGTTTTAGGCGAACTTCTCCCAGCAAAATTGCCTAATTTCCCCCTACCCTCCTCCCAGTAATGGGAGGCCTCCCTGCCCTCTTCCTTTCCTTCTCCCCAGTACTAAGTGCCCATAGTAGTGCCCTTATCAAAGAAGCCGGACGTAGAGCACTATAAAAAAATATATATATGAATATATTTCTCTGACCTTCATATAATAATTATTTTTAAACACAGTAAAAATTACTATAGTATTTGTCGAATAGAAATAACTTACATAAATCTTGAATAGCAAAATTTTAATATAATCTGGTTTTGCTATTGTAACATCAGTGTATCAACATTTTTTTTTTCCCCCTTTCTTCAAAATTTTCCGTTCCGATTTTAGAACACTAAACGCAGGGGCCAATGTGCATCTGAAAAGAGGTGAAATCACCTACAAGACTGCTCGTAGCTAAGGTAGTACGACCATGCATGAGTCACATACATGCATGCTGGCCCATGCTGACCGGAAAAGAAATCAAATGAAACACTTTTCAAAGCGTAAAATAATAAAATAACTTTGAAGAACTAACAGATGCAAAAGGTTAACTAGGAACAGTTGCGCCGGTAGATAAGAACTAAGACAAGTAGACTAAGATAGAATTAATGTATAGTTAATAAGCAACCACAATATAAGTAATAATGTTAACTACTGTAAATCTAACGAAGCGACATTATTAGTTTTCGCTCGTTTTTGATACATAAGTTGCCAAGCTACTCTCTTGCACCATATAATTTTTATACTATTCGCAAAAACCTAATTTTTGTAATCCGGACAAATGTTGTTACTTTTCAATATGTAAAGGAAAGCGGGAAAGTTGAGCCAACAATCAATAATAGCTCCTTCCCCTTTTCCTGACTCAGATATGTCGAGAGAGAATTTGTACGACCGAGCCAATATAAGTAACAGAATTTTCAAATCCCGAGGGCACCACGTGCCGACATCCTCTCCAAAGAGTAAGTAAAAGGGAACATGAGGATTGATCCCACTACTAACATTTCAAAATATATTCGTGGCTAACAATAAATTAAAATGACCGACAAGCTTAGTTAACAAACAATGGGTCACGACGAACACCTGATTTGTGTTTGGACCACAACTACAGCTGCTTCAGAGATGAATGGTTGGACCGCTGTTAACAATTACTCTTTCTGACTATCAACTTGTTCGATTAATGTATCTGGCAACTCAAGCAACTATTATAGTTATTAATGTGTAAAAATTATTATTACTAACCCTATCATTAATATAGCAACACAGTGAACGATTATTCAGTCAACACCTACACAAAATATTGGGCAATTTTCACTGCTCTTTTTGCAATAAATTTGATGGAATAAACGAACAATGCTTAGTCTAAGTAAATTTTAGCAATATGTTATTCTAAGGTTAATATTAAATAACATGGAAAATCTGTAAAATCTTGATGTAAAAGAGAAAGGAAGGGTGCAAGTGAGTGAATCACCTTCCCCTCTCTTGACGCATGTAGGAAAGCTAGCCAGAGGTGGGAAGTGCCAATTTTGAGCGGCTAAACTAGAGCAACTCCAGCCAATTAGATCTTCGGCTATTGTCTTTTCCCCCAAAATTTTCGGTGGCAAGCTTTCCTGCGTCATTCTCCAGCCAGCGCGTGGTTGAGGCCCGCTACTCCTTATAAAAAGGCCCAGAGGCTCTGAGAAAAGCACTCGACTAGGCTCGACGATAGCTCTTGAAAGTAGACTGAGTAGTAAGAGTCCGCCTCTGCTACAACCCATTCTACTGCGAAGCGAGGCACAGTTACAGTTTAATTTCACCCTCGAACGGTTGACTAGATTGCTAGAGTCCGCCTCTGCTGTCTCATGGTCCTCCACGAGTGCGGTTTTAAATCTTCGATCTCGGACGCCCTGCGCTCGTTCACTCCGCTGTACGTTTTTACCGAAAATAAAAGTAAGTCAAATTTGAATACTAAAGTGACAACTCCTTTTTTTCCTCTCGGTTTCGACGTGGACGTGTTTTGTTATAGTTCGACATTCGGTATAGGTAAAATACCACGCTACGAGATTAAATAAAACAATTGTTCCTCACGTAAAGTCTAGGGCAATCACATTTACTCCGGATGGTACTGGTGGATCCTAGACCGGTCGCGAACTTAAACCATTTTACCCCCTTGCGTAACCTCTAGAGTGTAACTACCTTTGCTCGTTACGGTACTGGTAACCTCTAGATCACGAACGGAATACTATTCGACACATCACACCAGGCATCCTCGATAAATCCAAGGCGCGCCGCGAACGAGTGCATCGCATTATTGCTCGACAACCGTGTCGACTTAATCAAAACGGCCGTCCTCGCCCCCTTTCGAATACTTGAATAAAAATATAACTACCTTTTTGCCCCGCATCCCACCTACGCGCCCAGAGTCCCGAGTTATTAAGCGAAAGCTTAGACTCGAATAATACGTTGCGCTAACGTAACACTATGTAGCATAGTAATTTTTATAATATGGCGAGTATATCTTAGCTTTCCTTTAAAATACAGTCATTTTTATTATAGTTATAACGCTCAGGTTTTCTGACTGCAACTTGGGTAAAAAAGCTCAAATATTTGACGTTCAATATGTTGTTTGTTAAATAATTCTAATTGATATCTTTACCAATTTTATATTTTAAATATTTACTATTCGAATCGTTCCAAACTTTAGACACATGGACGAAAACTATGACCTTTTTTAGCTTGGATGAGATCTATATTTTTTTACCACATGGTACAGATTTTTTTTCTATTTCAACACAAATACTAGAATATTTTGTGATAGTTTATAGTATTAGATCAGCTATTTTCTTAAATTGAAAATTCTTTAAAAATGCACTAATGAATCAATACACTAACAGCGTAAAAAAACGTTTCTTATAATTACGTTAGACGATACCGATTTTCACCTCATTTCATTCAAACGTTAAAATAATGTATCCATAATCTGTCAAAAGTATAATGTACGTGTTTAAACGCTGTAAACGTATTTATTTAGCAACCTTCAGATGATGTTTTAATAATACCTATGTAGGTAAACAGTGGCGGTTCTAGCACACTTGCCACTCTTTGCCCCCGATCTGTGGCGACTATACGCTTGAGCAGCCCCGAGCTGCGGCAACTATGGTCGAGCAGTCTGATTGCTACCCGACAATCTTCAAGTACCCCGAACTACTGCTGCTGTTACCTGATGAATTGCTACGTGCGCTACTTAAGTCTTACGAAATCTTGTTCAGCTTGTGCACGTCGTAGTTATATGCATGCAAAATTTTTATGCAATCAAGCGTACAGTAACTATACTTTAGCGGCCCGAGCTGCTCCCGAGTACCCCAAACTGTAGCTGCTGAAAGATAAAAGTATGGGAAACTGGCGCTTTCTCTTCTTCACTATACCCACCTCAGCTTGTGGATAGAATAAACTCGCCTGGTTTTGACAGCTCCTTATAACGACATATCTCCTCTACTATCAGCTGTGATCCATCCATCGATACTTGCTCTGCATTTGTTGGCTTAACTATGGCTTCTTATATCTGATTAGCTCCCTCCTGTAGTGGTCCTTTCCTCTCATGGGTCGCTTCCACCTCCAATATGCTAAAATGACTCCACGGTAGGGTATCTGTATGATCAGACTGATAGATAAATATCGTCATCATGTGCACTTAACACGATTTTTATTTCTCTCTCTGTTAAAATCTAATGACGGCGCGATCTAATATTTTTTTGCTGACAGTAAGGCAAATAACCCTATTATGACCGTAAATTTTATCACACTTGCTTCATTAATTTTTTTTTTCTTAACTGTGAGCTTTAACAGTAGAAATTTTGGTATAAACTGGTGCGCTATAAATTTACAATTATTAGTCTAATTTTTAAGTATGGTTCTTAATTGTTAAAATATTTTGTTTTATAAAAAGATTATAAGACCAAAATGTACATAATTATGAAACGTTGTACCTATTGTTTCATATTATGTCCCTATTTATAAAACTTTTTAAAAAACGTAAATTTAGTATAATATTTTAAGACAA
>NW_019379788.1:228136-244980 GCF_000648655.2 Copidosoma floridanum | reverse complement strand
AAAACAAAAGACTTAATTGGAAAAATTTTTAAGGGCATGAAAACGGTCGTGCTAAGAGATAAGAAAAAAGAGGGCCCTAAGCAAATAATTGGAGGAAACGAAGCCTCAGAATCATATATAGAGCCCCTGCGTAGTGATGATAGTGGAGAGGAAGGGGATGAGTCAGATAGGGGGCCCGCTGGAAATCAGCTTGAAAATTGGAGAAGGGAGACAGAGTTGCTCTGGAGATGGCCAGAAAGGGAGGGAGCAGAAAATGAAAGAGAATTCCACAACAGAGATAGAAGGAAAGCTAGATCGATGCGGGAGTTCAAAAATTTTAAAAACAACCAGGAGAGGTGGGAGCAAACAACAGGTAGACTTACGCACAGATCGCCGCATCACCGGGAGTATGAGAGGAATATAAATTACTCAATTAAAAAATTGAGCACAATAATCCCCACAATACCAATACTTACAGGGGACCCAATAAATCTAACAGCGTTCACAAGGGTAGTAAGGGCAATAGGCCGGCAGGTGGACGATATAGACGTCCTATATTTTTTGCTGTCCAGCAGGCTAAAAGGTCGAGCGGCGGCACATTTAAACGATAGAATCACACAGTTTGAGTCTATAGAAGAATTTCTCGAGGAGGTTACAGAAAGATACGGGGCCATCAGTAGCACAGAGACAGTTATGGCGAAAATTAGGTCGGAACGGCAAAAAGATAAGGAATCTGTAGAAGAATACTTCGCATGAAAAAGTTGTTCAACAGGGCCATGGGACTTCAAGAAGCAATCCTTGAAGTTTCTGAAATGTTAAGGCAGAAATTTAAAAAAAAATTTTCGAAAAGAGGCAGTGACCCAATATATATTAGGCCTTAATCCCCCATACAACCACGAAGTTTCAATGCATCAGCCCATAACGCTAACAAAGGCCATTACATTGGCATTGAAAGTCGGGGAAATGATGGCTATGAAGCCACCTTGAGTAGACAGCAATAAATATGAGAGATGGGAAATATAACCTAACAAAAGGGAAGACGAAGTGAATAAGTGTAACTATTGTGGCCAAATTGGGCACAAAGCAGAAGAGTGTCGTTCATTAAAGCATGACATAGAAAAGGGGCTGCTAGTGAAGAAAGGTCGCGGTGAGAAGACCAGAGCACCGTACTATACAAGGTACCAGGACAGGGGTGAAGAAAGAAGAGGTGGAAGGTTACAACTACGGCGGGGATGGGAGAGATTTTGAAAAAGGATATGCTTATCGCGAAAATAATAACAACAATAACAATAGTAATAATAGATATTATGAGCTGAATGGCAGAAATTACGGCCAAAGAGACAGTGGTAGGGATAATAGCCGAAATAATTATGGCTGGAAAAATAACGAGCGTTATGAGCCTAGACATACAAACGGGGCACAAGACGCGAGGAAGGCTGAACCCAGACAGGGTGATACCTCTAGTAAACAGAAGCCGAATTTTTAGAACGATGCTCGGAGTGCTCCCCCAACATCGAGCATCCGGAAAAAGTGGCTACGTATTGTAAAGGACCAAAAGTAAATGATGGAAAAATTGGAGAGAAAGAAGAAACCTTTGTAGTGGGAGGTGTGGGAAAAGGAGATGAGTCAAAACAAAATTAAAACTCGTCAACAAATCAAGCCAAATTAAAAAAAAATCTAAAAGATAAAAATATATCGATGAGAAAAGAGGACAAGAAAGAAATCACGATGGTACTAATTAATTATGCAGCAGTAGGACGCAGACCGCCAACAGTAACGCTGGAGAGTGAGGATTTCCGAAATAAAAGATCAGATTTCCATGCTGACACGGGTGCTGAAATGTCAATACTAAAATAAGATGATATAAAAAAAAATTCGCCATTGGATGAGAATGTAAAAGTAAAAATAATTGGAATAACTTATGGAGAACGTGAAACAAAAGGCACGGTGGATGCAATGATCCACGGTATGAAATTCACTTTTCATATAGTCCCGCAGGATTTTCCGATCGAAGTAGACGGAATCCTTAGATGGGATATGTTTAAAAAATACAATGGCGAGGTGAGCGCAAAAACAAATACACTTAGCCTAGGTGGTGTAAAAACCCCACTGAAGTTGGCAGAATATTTTGAGATAGCAGCGAGATCCAGACAGGTTATATGTGCAAAAGTCAAGGAAGAATTCGGAAAGAATCAAGTTGGATTTGTGCCACTTCAAGATGTGAGAGAACATGTGCATTTTGGAGACTTTTACGGCATTAATAATAAAGGTAAAATATATGCGGAATGCGTGAATTTTTCAAACAAAAAAAGGAGAATTACAGTACCGGAAGTGGATCTAATAGAGTGCAAAAAAGTGATAAAAAGAAAAATAACTGGCAACTTGGGGGACGACGCCAGAGAAGAAAAAACTGCATTTGTGGGCCTACTCGAGGAAGAGAAATTGGAAGAAAAAAAAATAGAAAGAAAATACAGGTTGAGATATAAAAGCGTAGATGGAGATAAAGAAATCGACACATTTGCGGAAAAGACTATGATATGAAAAGTGTCGAAGAAAGAATTGAAAAAATTATGATACTGATCGACACTGAGGGCTGTAATGAAGAAGAGTTACAGCACGTAAGAAAATTAATATCGATGAATCCTTTTGTGATTGAGTTGGATGGGAAACCGTTAAAAACAACTCATTTAATTAAACACAAAATTGAGACTACAACAACTAAACCAGTCGTGGTCAGAAGATATAGATACCCGCCCTCGGTGAAGGAAAACATCAGGAGAGAAATTCAAAAATTGATGGATTTGGACCGTAATAGAACCGTCAACGTCCCCATATAACTCAAATATATGGATAGTGCCTAAACCATCAGGACAAAACGGCGAGAAGAGGTGGTGACTATCCACGGATTTCAAACAACTGAATGAAATAACTGTTGGAAGCTGTTACCCACTACCCTTTCAAAGCGGCATATTGGAGCACTTTGCGGCCGCTAAGTACATCACAGTAGTTAATTTGAAGAGTGGATTCCACCAGATGAAAGTTCAAAAAGAAGAGGCGCATAAAACTGCATTTTCGGGACCCAACGGGCACTATCAATGTAAACGTATGCCAATGGGGTGCTCAGAGTCACCAAATATATTCCTAAGGGTAATAACGTTAGCTCTAGCCGATCTACAAGGGCGAGAAATTGAAGTATACACGGACGACATCATGGTGTTCGCAGCAACTCTCGAAGAACACGAGAAACGCTTCAAAAAATTGATAGAAAGACTGGCAAAAGCAAACATGACCATAGAGCCATAAAAATGGCAATTTTTAAAGAAAGAAGCAAAAGTCCTTGGTCACGTGGTTGGAAATGGTAAGATAAAGACGGACCCGAAGAAGATCAAAGCCGCAAAAGAATATCCAAGACCGACAAATACAAGGAAAATTCAGCAGTTTCTTGGATTCATGGGGTATTATAGAAAATTTATAAAAGATTATGCAAAGATAGCGCGACCACTCTCTACAATGACAAAGAAGAATACGGAGTTTAAATGGGGAAAAAAAGAGGAAGAGGCCCTTAAAAAACTAGTGGATGCGCTATGTTCGAAACCTGTATTAACAGCACCGGACTTAAGTAAACCGTTCATTGTAACAACAGACGCGTCGGATTATGCCATCGGGGCAATCCTAAGCCAGGGAGAGATAGATAAGGATAGACCGTGTGAATATGCGTCACGGTGCCTCAAGGGTAGTGAATTTAGATTTCAAACGCATAATAAAGAGTTGCTAGCAGTAGTTTTTGCAAAGGAACAGTTAAGACCTTATCTGTATGGCAGGAAGTTCACGGTGGTTACGGATCACGAGCCGTTAAAACATTTTAACTCGTCCAAAAAATCCGACATGCGGTTTAACAGATTAAAGGCAGAGTTGCGTGGTTATGATTTCGACATCATTCATCGCCCAGGTATCTCAAACAATGCACCAGATGCTCTTTCAAGAAACCCAGTCACAAAAAAGGGCGAAAAGAACCCAGAACTAGCGCGAGTAGAACCGTATTAAATGGCAGATGAACAAGAGAAGGAAAATGGTGTTGTAAGTGATGGCCCACCAGCGCGTATATTCAAAATTAGGGCAAAATCAAAAATACGGATTGACGGTAAGTTTAAGAAAATAGTAGTGGAATCAGATTCAGATTCATTTCATAAAAAATCCAGGGAGAAAAAGACTAAAGTGGAATTGTGTTCGGAGGAATAAGTTGAGGACAAACAACAAACTGAAGAGAAAATATTATCACAGGGGCCACTAAAGAATAGATTGGGACATATGAAGAAAGAGGAGGGCTAGATAAAAGGGGAACAAAAAATGAGCACACCTTATGTCGTCATAGACCACCAAACAAGGCAAAAGCAAAGGAAGAAAAGACAAAAGCAGCTCGACACTCTAAACAGAATTAGACAGAACTTTTCGGTCACTCCTGTAAGAAACACACAGACTAAAGAAAATATAATAGTGAATTGGGAAAAATGGCCAGAAGTTAAACACAATAAACCAGAGGAAATTAAAATATGTTTGATGGGATCAGAGCATGGGAAAGAGAGAGACAACAGTAAAGAGAGAAGCTCCAAAAGTCGTAGTACTTCGGAGGATCGAATGTACGGGGAAGAAACAGAATCAGAAAATCCACGACAGGAAAGGCAAAAAGAGTGTAACTATTTTGCAGAAAAGGATCTCAAAAAGCTTAACGACCTTCCCAGCATGTTACAAGAAAAGACAGATAGACTCAAAAAAAAGTTTTCGTCGACATCAGAAAAAGAGACGTAGAGGGAAAACCAGGAGTCAGAATAGCAGCAGTGATTTAAGTAAAAAAGGTGATTGAAACAAAGAAAAAGAGGGAACAGTAAGTAGGGAAGATAAAAGTGAGGAAGAGAAAAGTGAGGAAGTGAAAAGTGAAAACAAGTCCAGCAGCGAAGGAGCTAATCTTTCGTGGGATAATCAGGGAGAAAGGCTATCCTTAAATCATGACAAGACGTCTGGGGCGTTCGATAGTTTGAATGATGAAGAATCAAGCAAAAATAACTAATTGATTTCGAACGATGCACTTAATGATCAAAAACGCGGATCAGACGGAAATTGTGCACAGCCATGAAAAGAGTGGGATTTAATAGATGTAAAAGGCGATGGTAAATGCCCTTTTTTATAGTCTTATTGTACTGTTCCATCTGGACTTGACAGCAAAGCAGCTAAGAAAAATCTTACTGCATTCTGAACATATTAAAAACGGCGTCGACTCGAAAAACACTAAGGAAATTTTGAGAAAGGATTATGAGTTCGGGGATGGAGAGTGCATTCTTGTCTTTTCTCAGGAGTTCAAAAAGAACATACGTGTGCACTACGTAAACGGAGATGGACCTTCAATGTGTCATCACTTTACAGGAATAAAAGGAGATGAATACGAGCACATGCGGTATGTGCCAGAGCACTATCAGGCACTCTGCGAAAAAGGACAAAGACGTTATAAATCGATAGATGAGTTATACAAAAATTTAAGTGATAAAGACAGTAAGATAGTACGAGGGGCGAGACGAGAAACATTGAGGAAAAGGAAAGAAAACAAATTCCCATATACGAGACAGAAAATCAAGGGTAGAGTTAATAAGAAAATAAAGGAAAACAACGAAACAGATCACTAGACGAGTGATGGGTCGGATTTTGAATCAAAAGAAAAACGAATACCAAAGAAGCGCGATCCGCCACCACCCCCACTGGAACCACCGGATGAGCCAAGCCTAATAGTGGAACAAGAAACACCAAAAATATCGGATGATGAAGTAAGCAATGAAAGCCACGAAAAAGAAATTAGCGATAATGAAAATGGAAAAGAGTTACTTAATGATAACATGGGGGCAGATGATAATGCCGAAAGCACGGATGATGGCAAAATCAATATAAGTATACCAGGTTTAGATAGGTACAGAGCTTGCCGGACACGACTACCAGTACAAAAACCACCATGGAAGCCAGAGGATGATAATTATATACCACCATTCCAAAGGCTCAAGAAAATAAACGAACACCCATTTAGATACATTGACAACTTAGCCTTCTGTACAATAACAGAAGACATACTGGACACAGAAGCCATAGACGCGCTTCACGAGAGAGGTTATATAAATCCAACAGCCATGAATAAAGACAATAGGAGGGTTGGCGAGGTCTTTCTATCAAGAGCAAGTAAAGTATCAGTAATGCAATTATACGTGAAAGAGCACTTTGACAGTGCGGGATTAAAATCGGACATTAAGAAATGCATATCGTTTTTAAAACAGCTCATGTTGTTGAACAAGTTGACGTCAGTAGGTATTATACGAGATCTAGCATTACTAAGCGTATCACAGTGGGACTATTTCGCAGAGCAGTTTGAGAACACCTTCGAAAATACAAAAATGTCGGCGGTGTTATACTTGAACAATTTAGTAGTACCATCAGTGGAGCAACGATTTGATGTACTCAAAGAATACCGCGAGTCATCAGTAGGAGGCCACAGAGGTATGAACCAGACTTACAACAAAATTGTGAATGATTATTACTGGCGAAATATGCAACTGGATGTACGTCAGTTCGTGTTAGGTTGTGAATCATGCCAATCTAAGAAACTTGTTAGAGTAAGAACAAAACAGGCTCTAGTTGTAACGGATACTCCAGCTAGGCCATTTGAATAAATATCAATTGATTTTTACGGCCCGATAAACAAACCATCGGCACATGGCAATAGTCACATATTGTCAATTCAGGACTGGCTCACGAAGTATATAATTCTTGTACCAGTAAAAAGAGCGTTGGCTTTAGAAACAGCAAAAGCACTTTTAAACAGAGTAATTGCCTACTTTGGCGCCCCAGAAAAAATGCTGTCAGACAGAGGTGCACATTTCCAAAACAAACTGTTGGAAGAGTTCGCAAGAGTATTTAAAATAGACAAAATGGGAACAACAGCCCTCCATCCACAGAGTAACGGCGCAATAGAACGAATGCATCATACAGTAACGGAATATTTAAAGGCGTACGTAAATGAAAACGACTTTTGGGACGATCATTTGGGCATGTGCATGTGCGCTTACAATTCGACAAAACATTCAGCAACAGGGATAGCGCCTCAAGAAGTATTGCTGGGATACCTAGCCAGAATCCCATCTAGCTTGAAAAAAATAATGAATGAACGAACGTATGATGAATATGTAGAGGACGTAATAAAAAAAATGACGCGGCTAAGGACAATAGCAGCCATGAATCAAGTTCAGGCGAAGTACAGGTCCAAATATTATTACGACAAAAAATTGAACCCAAGATTTTTCATGAAAGGGGAAATGGTCTATGTTCTTATAGAGCCGAGAAAGAAATATGAGGATTACTACGAAGGACCATACGAAATTGTAAGAATAAATTACAAGAACCACAATATAAAACTGAAACGTGGCAATGAAACAAGAATTACACACGTGGATAAAATCAAGAAAGCATGCGTTATAAAAACCCAATTGTTAAATAATAGGGAACTCGAGGAATAAAGCAGGATAACAAAAACAAATCACATAAGAGTAAGAAGCAAATAAAAAAATAAGATATCAGAAGCAACAAGACCAAAATAGTGTACTTCTCTCGTAAGCGTGACCTTCGGACGACTTACAAGATCAGCATCCATTCAACTGTATAATCAAAAAAAAGAATACAAATCTTGTGTTTCAGGGCTGGAATCATGTCGGTGACACAGCAACCTGGAGAAATAGAGGAAATTAAAAGAAACCCTAGAATATTGGTGGAGAGCTTGGGCCCAATCCAAGCAGTCGCATCAACTTGGTAAATGATATGGTATGTAGATTAGAAGGACATTGTCGAGGAGGTAAATTCGTTTTTAGACGCGAAAAGGCAAACAAAATGGAAGTGCAAGGTGACGGTGAAAAAAGAACACGAATGTATAGAACAAGTAGAGTACATAACAGAAAAAGTCCTTAGAGCCTTGGATAGAGTAAAAGAGGAATATAGAACAGTAGTAGGCCAAAAGATCGGTGATCAAATCAAGTCGGTGCTAGCGCTGCAGGTGGGTGTGACTGACGTGGAAAAAGAGAAAATACAAAAGCTAGTAGAGGCGATCCCGACTAACACAATGGAAACAACTAAGTACTTAACGGAACAAATTAGAGTCATAACATATGGAAACCATGAACGATACCTTCATGATATAAAAACGTTTAAAGATAAAGCTGGGAGAATAACGGAGGAAGGTTTAAAAATGTTTGCAGAATACTTCAGCGATTATGACAGAGTTACAGGAATGGTGGGCGAATTTGAACACTTAGTCGAGAAACTTATAACAAAATTTGGAACAACGGTGGACATAATATACTTGGCGAGTCGGGGAACGACACATATACCAGATGCGGCATTGAAAGCGATTTTGGAAGCAAAAATTTTGGCAGAGCAGCTGAGACCAGATCTACAGTTCCCAGTAAGGGAAAATACAACTACAGAAGAGGAAATTGGAAAAATCTCAGGAATAACGACCATGGCATTTAACGTCAGAATAATATATTACATATGGATACCACTGGTTACGAAAGACAATTTGGATCTTCTTAGGATATCATCATTACCAGTGGAACAAAAAGGCTTAAATACTACGGATTTAGTGGCATACTTGCAGCTAACATACGAATACATAGCGAGCAGTGTTAGTGAGAGAAGATTTACGCTAATACCGCAAGAGGTGATAAAACCATGTAAAAGACTAGAAAGTACACGAATATGCACACAAATAGAGCCAACACAGGAGGTTGAAGAGGATTACCCCTGTGAAATACATATCATATTGGAGATTGTAGTGGAGAAACCAGAAGCATGTCCAATAATATTGGCCAAGTTAAAGGGCACATTTTGGACACGTCTCCATGCTAAAAACCAACATGCCTTTACCACCACGGGAAAGGACAAAGTCCACATACAGTGTGAACACACCGAATATAAGACACTGAAGGTGGCGGATTCTGGGGTAGTCAGCTTAGCAAGAGACTGTATAGCTCAAGCATCGGATACAAGACTGGATCCAGGACAAGAAGAAGGTGAAAATCGCATAATGAATCTTGAAAGCGCAAACCTAAACTTGGATTATATAATACAAAAGGTGAAAGGGACTGAAGCAGGTATGTTGTTGGAACTAATAGAAGCAGTGATAAAAAGAGACGGACTACAGGAGCTCGATAACCAGGAGCACGGACTTGATGATAGGATAAAAACAGGTACAAAGCTAGTGAATATACTCCAATGGGCACACGAGTTAGTACAAACAAAGGAGGAATTCTCAAATTGGAAGGAATACGCATTAATGGCAGCGGAAATAGCACTAGGAGTGGCAGCTGGATCTTTTGGATTTTTCAAATGGAGGGGGTGTCCAATTATACTTAAAGGTTTGAGAATGATTACAGGCGGACGGAAAAGGAACAGCGGAAACACCAACTCGGTACTACAAGACTTGCCAACCCAAAGGGCCATGGTTAACGCACGAGAGGTACAAGTGCTACTGGGCGAGTGGGTAGGATCAGAAGGCAGAAGACAACTGGCTCAGTTAACAACTAATCCGCGATGATCATTGAGGTCGACGATGTAATAAAAAGGCTTATGCATAAGATGTGTACAGATTTAGAAAAAAAAGAGATAACAAAATGAAAAAATTTTAAAANTGTAAAGCTCAACCAAAAGTGTTTGTAAGAACAAAAAAAAAAAAAAATTTCACTGATGCAAAATTTACTTTTCTTTGTTAAACCAAGTATAATTAATTTTTTTTTAAATAAATACTTTCATAATTCAGTTTATATTCTGGTGTTTTTATACTTCCAAATATTTGATATTAAAAACATATAGCACGTAATATCCTTATACCTACATCTTTTCTTTTTGTATTAGAGTGTACTAACCTACAAGGGTATGTTCATATACCTGCACGTATAGGTGCTGCCAACTTAACATAGTCCTTTTATTATTTTTGTTGTAACTGTAACAAAAAAAAAGGTTGTGTTATTTTTAAGGATCAGAGTCATGTTTAATTCTTATCTACAACAGAATGTTCATTTAAAGGCGATTTTGATACAATATTATGTAGCATATTGTATATTTCTTTACGATTACCTTTATTACGTCAGGCAAGCACACGGAAAAAATACGCAGTAGCGTGCCCTGCAGGAACACTGTCCCGCTCAAACACACTGAACACCGCACGCCTATTGCCTGAGTGCGCTGCTCGCCACTTCAAGGCTCACAGCGAGCCTTGACAAGGTGAGCTGACTGGCTCAGCTGACTGCCAAGTCTGCCACCACTATTATATGTGGTGTATATATGTATACACAGATCAGCTCCCGCTCACCAATTCAGGGCTTGCTCCGAGTCCAGAGCTTGGACGAGCAGTGACCCAAGCTATAGGGCGCGCTGTCTTTTTTCTCAGTGGCGAGCCGCCGTGCCAGTCTTTTTGCCGTGCAAGCATCAGCGATCAGTGACTAAGCTATTTTTTAGTACAGTTAATTAACAAAATATATTCTTAAGCGAATAAGCATCGGTAATTAGCAACCCAAGGGATCCTTAATTTTTTTGATTAATGAAATATACTTTTAGGCAAAAAAGCATCGGCGACTAGCAACCTAACTGTGTTTTAGTACAGTCAGTGAACAATATATCCCCATAGGCAAGCAAGTATTCGTGATCAGCAACTCAATTACTTTTTAGAATAGTTAGTTAACAAAATATCTTCAGGTAAGCAAACATCGTTGATGAGCAACCCTACAGTTTTTTTAGTATTCTTTTTTAAGAAACATTACCTTAAGCAAGCAAATGTTGGTAATGAGCAATATAAATGTTCTTAGTATGATTTATGAATAATAGGTGCCCTCAGACGAGCAGTGATGGTGATTAGCAACCCAATAGTTTTTGCATAGTTAGTTGACAAAATATATTCATTGGTAAGCAAGCACCAGCAAATACTAATCTAATTGCTCATTACTACTGTTAGTGGATAAAATATATCCTCAGGTGAGCAAGTATTGGCAAATAACAACTAAAGCTTGTGTTTTTTTCATATTTGATTTGACTACTAGAAGAGTAAGCATCATTTTATTCTCTGAATAACACATGAAAACCGTACATAGTAAAAATAATCAGAATGTATGTAAACATTTATGAATAAGACTTTTAATAGTAACAGTACAATAGTAGTTATGAGAAATCGACGTCATAAGATTTCAAAGTGGAGCAGACACTTATGTTGATTATACACACACACACACAAACGGTTGATGGTCAATCATTCTTTAATTGTGACGTATACGTATGAGCTCTGTACATAGGTGCCAGACAGTAATTTAACGCTTGTTATGGCATTACAAAATTTGCCACAAAGGTAAATAAACTTTGCTGAGGAAACTGACATATTCTTTTCTTTTGAGAGTAAGCTTAGTTGAATTGATATAAATCATTTTAGATATTATTCTTTTTCTAAAATTCGACTGTTTGTCACAGATTTTGTAAGATTTCCAATTAAAATTATGTTATAAACTTGAAATATATTCAGAAACCACTGAATCCTTTTTTTGTGTATTCATGTTTCTTTGTGTGACGTATCAAATAATGTTTTGTCCCTCTGACATATTTAAACGGACAGTCACTGCAAAAGAACTTGTACACAACCCCGGTATTTTTAAGTATACTGGTTTTGTCTTTACCTAACTGTATAGTTTTATTTAGGGAGTTTTTCAATTAATGGCAGAACAGAAGTATAGGGTTATTGGGTTATTTTTAATTAAAAAAAAAAAAAAATTATTGTTATCAAACGGAATTGATATAGTTCTTTTTAAGGATCTGTGTGTATATTTACATGACATTGTGACGTACAGTACCTTAAGCCTTTGTAAGTTCGCGCCCAAGACTCACCTCTCACGGCGCATGAGCAGTGGATACAGAGTATGATGATCACCTTTCGGTGGCGGGCCCGAGCGTTATCAGCTCTCCCGCTTCCTCTCTCTCCGATCAACCTTCGAACCTAACGCCACGCACGTGACTGCTCTCGCTTTGAGACACTAATAAACGGACATATACTTTCTTCCACGTGTATTTAATCCCCTTACACCCCCAAGCTCCACAATTCCCACGTCAATGAAGGTTGTAGATAACCCAACCCCCAATTTTTGGCACTCGACGTGTAGCGAGTTGTGTACGACAAAGTGATAGGAAACTTTTGTTTTGTTTTCTTTCGTCGTCGGGAAGCACCCACAGTGCAGTGTAAGTGGAAATAAAAAGAATTATCGTGAAAAGAAAATTGAAATGAAAAAGAAAATTAATAGAAGAAACAGTGAATAATAACAAAAAAGAAAAATACAGTGTTAAGAAGACACACGTGGCGAGAAAGTGGGAAACGAGCAAGTGTCAAATACCAGCGCACAGCAGCCATCCAGGAGGCTGGCACCGTCAAGAAATAAGACAAGGGAGAGCCAAAACACGAAACTACACCACACCACGCACCCTCTAGTAGCAATATTTTTCTTTGGATACTTTGATTACGGACACGGAAATGCTTTGGATTGTACTACTTACAATACTGTCCAGGTAGATAAAATTTATATAAACGGTAAATAATATTACTGCTGGGCGATAAGTTTTAGCAAATAGGCCCATAACAAAAAAATAGAACCAAACAAACAAACAGAAAAAAAACAACAAAAAAAAACAACCAAGCAAAAAAAAACAAACATAATGCAGTCGGGAAAAATTGATAACGTAGTAGGTGGGGTGGTGGACCACTTAGCAGACGCGGAGGTCGTAACAGACGAGAGTTTATGGTTACAATTTTGCAACGATCCCGAGGCGGTCAAAGAATTAGAAAAGTCGAACAAAAAAACAAAAGACTTAATTGGAAAAATTTTTAAGGGCATGAAAACGGTCGTGCTAAGAGATAAGAAAAAAGAGGGCCCTAAGCAAATAATTGGAGGAAACGAAGCCTCAGAATCATATATAGAGCCCCTGCGTAGTGATGATAGTGGAGAGGAAGGGGATGAGTCAGATAGGGGGCCCGCTGGAAATCAGCTTGAAAATTGGAGAAGGGAGACAGAGTTGCTCTGGAGATGGCCAGAAAGGGAGGGAGCAGAAAATGAAAGAGAATTCCACAACAGAGATAGAAGGAAAGCTAGATCGATGCGGGAGTTCAAAAATTTTAAAAACAACCAGGAGAGGTGGGAGCAAACAACAGGTAGACTTACGCACAGATCGCCGCATCACCGGGAGTATGAGAGGAATATAAATTACTCAATTAAAAAATTGAGCACAATAATCCCCACAATACCAATACTTACAGGGGACCCAATAAATCTAACAGCGTTCACAAGGGTAGTAAGGGCAATAGGCCGGCAGGTGGACGATATAGACGTCCTATATTTTTTGCTGTCCAGCAGGCTAAAAGGTCGAGCGGCGGCACATTTAAACGATAGAATCACACAGTTTGAGTCTATAGAAGAATTTCTCGAGGAGGTTACAGAAAGATACGGGGCCATCAGTAGCACAGAGACAGTTATGGCGAAAATTAGGTCGGAACGGCAAAAAGATAAGGAATCTGTAGAAGAATACTTCGCATGAAAAAGTTGTTCAACAGGGCCATGGGACTTCAAGAAGCAATCCTTGAAGTTTCTGAAATGTTAAGGCAGAAATTTAAAAAAAAATTTTCGAAAAGAGGCAGTGACCCAATATATATTAGGCCTTAATCCCCCATACAACCACGAAGTTTCAATGCATCAGCCCATAACGCTAACAAAGGCCATTACATTGGCATTGAAAGTCGGGGAAATGATGGCTATGAAGCCACCTTGAGTAGACAGCAATAAATATGAGAGATGGGAAATATAACCTAACAAAAGGGAAGACGAAGTGAATAAGTGTAACTATTGTGGCCAAATTGGGCACAAAGCAGAAGAGTGTCGTTCATTAAAGCATGACATAGAAAAGGGGCTGCTAGTGAAGAAAGGTCGCGGTGAGAAGACCAGAGCACCGTACTATACAAGGTACCAGGACAGGGGTGAAGAAAGAAGAGGTGGAAGGTTACAACTACGGCGGGGATGGGAGAGATTTTGAAAAAGGATATGCTTATCGCGAAAATAATAACAACAATAACAATAGTAATAATAGATATTATGAGCTGAATGGCAGAAATTACGGCCAAAGAGACAGTGGTAGGGATAATAGCCGAAATAATTATGGCTGGAAAAATAACGAGCGTTATGAGCCTAGACATACAAACGGGGCACAAGACGCGAGGAAGGCTGAACCCAGACAGGGTGATACCTCTAGTAAACAGAAGCCGAATTTTTAGAACGATGCTCGGAGTGCTCCCCCAACATCGAGCATCCGGAAAAAGTGGCTACGTATTGTAAAGGACCAAAAGTAAATGATGGAAAAATTGGAGAGAAAGAAGAAACCTTTGTAGTGGGAGGTGTGGGAAAAGGAGATGAGTCAAAACAAAATTAAAACTCGTCAACAAATCAAGCCAAATTAAAAAAAAATCTAAAAGATAAAAATATATCGATGAGAAAAGAGGACAAGAAAGAAATCACGATGGTACTAATTAATTATGCAGCAGTAGGACGCAGACCGCTAACAGTAACGCTGGAGAGTGAGGATTTCCGAAATAAAAGATCAGATTTCCATGCTGACACGGGTGCTGAAATGTCAATACTAAAATAAGATGATATAAAAAAAAATTCGCCATTGGATGAGAATGTAAAAGTAAAAATAATTGGAATAACTTATGGAGAACGTGAAACAAAAGGCACGGTGGATGCAATGATCCACGGTATGAAATTCACTTTTCATATAGTCCCGCAGGATTTTCCGATCGAAGTAGACGGAATCCTTAGATGGGATATGTTTAAAAAATACAATGGCGAGGTGAGCGCAAAAACAAATACACTTAGCCTAGGTGGTGTAAAAACCCCACTGAAGTTGGCAGAATATTTTGAGATAGCAGTGAGATCCAGACAGGTTATATGTGCAAAAGTCAAGGAAGAATTCGGAAAGAATCANAAAAAAAAAAAAAATAAGCAGTTTCCAAAGAGATTGGAACTCCTGACCTTCTGCACGCTGGCCAAAGCCCTTATCCACTCTGCTATGAGCATGCCTGACATAAGGAACTCGATTACTTCGTTTTGTCGTACAGTTCGTTGCTTATTTCCCAAGCTAATTTTTATTTACTGTGTATTTATTCGTTTGGTTTGATTATACATTAAATAAATAGATAATTTATTTAATGAAATATATTGTTTAGGTACATGTTTCGAAAATTTCGAAATTAGTATATATTAGCAGAGCAGCTTGCATACTATGTAATAATAAACATTTATTTACTCATTACTAATTTGTTACTTTTAAAATGAATAAATAATAACTATACAAAGAATATAGTTATACAATAATAATGTAAAGAGAGCAGCGCAAACAAAAACAATTATGTATACACAAATAACTTAGAATTCACAGACAACACAACACAAATATACTCGCACACACAAACCAATATGGCCATCGAGGACGATGACCACTTGACCTTGGACGTGTGACGTACAGTATCTAGAGCCTTTGTAAGTTCGCGCCCAAGACTCACCTCTCACGGCGCATGAGTAGTGGATACAGAGTATGATGATCACCTTTAGGTGGCGGGCCCGAGCGTTATCATCTCTTCTGCTTCCTCTCTCTCTGATCGGCCTCCGAACCTAACGCCACGCACGCGACTGCTCTCGCTTTGAGACACTCATAAACGGACATATACTTTCTTCCACGTGTATTCAATCCCCTTACACCCCCAAGCTCCACAATTCCCACGCAACAACATATTGCACTTGTTTATTTGGTTTTTTTCCAATACAAAAAATCATTTCTCCACTGTTAAAAAAAGCATTTTTTATGTAAAATTTGACCTAAAATACGATGGTTGTACATAAGAAGTGCTACAAGATGGGAAACATTGTCAAAATTTGATTTAAACATTAAAATTATTTGTAACTTTATAAAATTCTCATAACTATTTTTAGAACTATTTATGTCTTAAAGCTTACTCTTTTATCTTTAAAAAAAAATTAAAAAATTTCTCTAGCTTAAAAAGAATCGAAGTTATTAATTTCTGAAAACAAGTCTCCAAGGCAAAATTTACAAAAATCTCAAACTTAAAATCTCCTTTATTAAAAAAAAAAAACATTCTCAAGTACACGTCGCCCAACAAATTTTTGGTTTGTAAGAGAACTACCTTACAAGTGATTCTGCCGTTAGTGGCCAATTTCGTGTCCAGAGCTCATGCTACTACAAGAAACTAAAATTGAATGTTCAAATTGCGTGAAGTTATATTGAAAGTGTTAAACTTTCTTGGAAAAATAAGATAGCTAAGAAATTATAGTCATAGTGTCACGTCCGTACCCTATCCCAATCTCAATTTTGCTCTTAAAAGCTCCTACTAGAAAAAAATAAGCTTGTCTGCCATGTCCTCGCACATACATTGTCAATTATAGACGTCGTATGTTACATTTATGTCATTATAACATTAGTTTTCAAACTATAAGCGAAAGTTTTAATCAAATACCAAATGTCTTACGATTTAAACGGACATGTCGGTTATAACGGAAATCACTTTGGAAACCACACTGTTGCATTTCGTAACACTTTTTAGTAGTCACATTTTAGTCTCACATCATAACAAGACAAGCGTTCAAGCTAAAGCTGTCAAAAGTTTCAATCTCTTTAACTGACACTTATTTTAATTTTCAATTTTCAAATCTACAAAAATTTTGGTCACTTATGCCCCCCCCCCCTTTGGC
>NW_019379788.1:212343-228059 GCF_000648655.2 Copidosoma floridanum | reverse complement strand
CTTATGCCCCCCCCCCCTTTGGCGCCAGCACTCTGTTACTCATACAGGCAAGGAAATTTTTTTCTTGTACTATTTATTGACGACAGATGTTTTGTTTGCGGGAAACTGTTTATGTTGAGTGAACGAGTCAAAATAGTACTTCAAAGCTTCAAATATCACTTCCATACCTGTCCCTTCCGTATTTCTCAAAGTATCTCTTTTTGTAGCTTTCGTGTGTCATAACGTTACGAAACTTTTTCTCCAGTAATGTCAAGATAAAATATGAGACACGTGTCTCGGTGCCTGGTGTATTTGGCCTTTTTCGTGAGATACATCGGTGAATATCGATTCCACTTCCAATACAAGTAGTGAAGGAGTACAATATTTCAAGTGGTCCAAATAAGGCTCAATGACTGCTGAAACAAAGCTGTATTTGTGGGAAAAAAATAGTTGTATTTAGCGCCAACAAACAAAAGTTACAGAGATTTTTTCAAAATTTTGATTTTCTGACTAAAATCTATGTAATCTCATTTTTAGCGATTTTTGTTGCTCCTCTTTAAACAGCTGTAACTTCTAAATGGAGACACCAAATGGAACAAAATTTTTTTCAGTCAATAGGATTTGATCCTGTCTTTAATTCAATTTGAGCAAGAATACTTTAACTTCATAAAAAACTTAGCTACACGCGTCAGAAGCAGACTTATTTTGATCGAAAATTGACTTATACAACATACCGTAAATCTTTTGACCCAAAAACTTTGTAGTAGAATTGCTTTAAATATTTTTTGGGGATGGTATTTGGGGTACAACTTCTATAAAAAATAATTTTTTTACCCAACTTTGTTTTTTAACGATTCTTCAAGGTATTTTGAGCCATTTACGGCAGAATCACCCACATACGTTATTAGGTATTATGTTCAAAAGTGGTTTATGAAATAAATAAATAATTCTACATTGGATACGTTTGTTAATTAAAGTAATGGGATAGTCATTATGAAGCAGAGACTGTCTTACATAATATATATGTCGCTGTGGAAAAATGCATGTGATAAAAATATTGCGCGGTTTATTGAATTATAAACTTTATTCTTTTTTAATGTTAGTGGGTTGTTAGAAAAAAAATTTAAAGTTGGAGTTGTAGATTTCTCTTTTCAATACTAGTTGATGATAATGTAAGGATTTTGTACAATAAGAGTTACGTCCAAAGAACTATTACTATTACTACTTTAAAGTTCACAAGTGAATTTTAGTTTTGCATGATAATTGTTCAAAACAGTCACAGCAATGCTGATATGTTTTTATGAATACAAATTATGGTGTCGTCTACATAATGGAAATAGAAAAGAGGTATGTAATCATAACAATTGTTTAGTTTAGATTGTCAGCTATTTTTACAATTTTCCATAACTAGTTCTGCAAATAACAGAGGAATTGGTTAGCCCAGCTGTTTGCTGATAAAAAATATTATTAGAAGTAAAATATTTATTTTTCTTACCCTGGGCACAAAGTGCAACTGTCGCTTTCCGCCCGCAGGTCACAGTTTGCGCCTAAGACCAAAATTAATTTACTGGGCGCAAAGTGTGCCTATGGATGCAACATTGCACTTTGTGCCCTCGGTAAGAAAAATGTTGTATGCGACTTGGGCACCAACACACTATCTTTCTATTGCACTTAGCCGATTGTAGAGTTAAACAACTAGAACTGAGAGAATTTTCGGTATGAAATTTGTTACAAATATTTCTACTAATTAATAAAACAGGAAACAAGATAAGTTTTATACCTACTCATTTTCAATCAAAGTAAAAGAAAAGTAGCCAACGATTTCGCAATAAAAAAATTTAAAACATGAAATAATATGTCTATAACTTTACTTGTAAATACAGCTATAAAAAAAGAAAAATAAGTATTTATATAAAAGACAACTTTTAAAACACCCACTGTGGTTTTCTCTGTGACAAAAAAAAAAAAAAAAGATCAAGTCAAAAGATGTTGATTTATAGAATCATGGGGTTATATTATCGGTTTTTTCTTAATTTGGACGTCGGATTCATGATCAGCAACTCAAAAAACCTACTAGAGCAGATTTTCGTTAAAATCTCCTTTATTAAAAAAAAAAAACATTCTCAAGTACACGTCGCCCAACAAATTTTTGGTTTGTAAGAGAACTACCTTACAAGTGATTCTGCCGTTAGTGGCCAATTTCGTGTCCAGAGCTCATGCTACTACAAGAAACTAAAATTGAATGTTCAAATTGCGTGAAGTTATATTGAAAGTGTTAAACTTTCTTGGAAAAATAAGATAGCTAAGAAATTATAGTCATAGTGTCACGTCCGTACCCTATCCCAATCTCAATTTTGCTCTTAAAAGCTCCTACTAGAAAAAAATAAGCTTGTCTGCCATGTCCTCGCACATACATTGTCAATTATAGACGTCGTATGTTACATTTATGTCATTATAACATTAGTTTTCAAACTATAAGCGAAAGTTTTAATCAAATACCAAATGTCTTACGATTTAAACGGACATGTCGGTTATAACGGAAATCACTTTGGAAACCACACTGTTGCATTTCGTAACACTTTTTAGTAGTCACATTTTAGTCTCACATCATAACAAGACAAGCGTTCAAGCTAAAGCTGTCAAAAGTTTCAATCTCTTTAACTGACACTTATTTTAATTTTCAATTTTCAAATCTACAAAAATTTTGGTCACTTATGCCCCCCCCCCCTTTGGCGCCAGCACTCTGTTACTCATACAGGCAAGGAAATTTTTTTCTTGTACTATTTATTGACGACAGATGTTTTGTTTGCGGGAAACTGTTTATGTTGAGTGAACGAGTCAAAATAGTACTTCAAAGCTTCAAATATCACTTCCATACCTGTCCCTTCCGTATTTCTCAAAGTATCTCTTTTTGTAGCTTTCGTGTGTCATAACGTTACGAAACTTTTTCTCCAGTAATGTCAAGATAAAATATGAGACACGTGTCTCGGTGCCTGGTGTATTTGGCCTTTTTCGTGAGATACATCGGTGAATATCGATTCCACTTCCAATACAAGTAGTGAAGGAGTACAATATTTCAAGTGGTCCAAATAAGGCTCAATGACTGCTGAAACAAAGCTGTATTTGTGGGAAAAAAATAGTTGTATTTAGCGCCAACAAACAAAAGTTACAGAGATTTTTTCAAAATTTTGATTTTCTGACTAAAATCTATGTAATCTCATTTTTAGCGATTTTTGTTGCTCCTCTTTAAACAGCTGTAACTTCTAAATGGAGACACCAAATGGAACAAAATTTTTTTCAGTCAATAGGATTTGATCCTGTCTTTAATTCAATTTGAGCAAGAATACTTTAACTTCATAAAAAACTTAGCTACACGCGTCAGAAGCAGACTTATTTTGATCGAAAATTGACTTATACAACATACCGTAAATCTTTTGACCCAAAAACTTTGTAGTAGAATTGCTTTAAATATTTTTTGGGGATGGTATTTGGGGTACAACTTCTATAAAAAATAATTTTTTTACCCAACTTTGTTTTTTAACGATTCTTCAAGGTATTTTGAGCCATTTACGGCAGAATCACCCACATACGTTATTAGGTATTATGTTCAAAAGTGGTTTATGAAATAAATAAATAATTCTACATTGGATACGTTTGTTAATTAAAGTAATGGGATAGTCATTATGAAGCAGAGACTGTCTTACATAATATATATGTCGCTGTGGAAAAATGCATGTGATAAAAATATTGCGCGGTTTATTGAATTATAAACTTTATTCTTTTTTAATGTTAGTGGGTTGTTAGAAAAAAAATTTAAAGTTGGAGTTGTAGATTTCTCTTTTCAATACTAGTTGATGATAATGTAAGGATTTTGTACAATAAGAGTTACGTCCAAAGAACTATTACTATTACTACTTTAAAGTTCACAAGTGAATTTTAGTTTTGCATGATAATTGTTCAAAACAGTCACAGCAATGCTGATATGTTTTTATGAATACAAATTATGGTGTCGTCTACATAATGGAAATAGAAAAGAGGTATGTAATCATAACAATTGTTTAGTTTAGATTGTCAGCTATTTTTACAATTTTCCATAACTAGTTCTGCAAATAACAGAGGAATTGGTTAGCCCAGCTGTTTGCTGATAAAAAATATTATTAGAAGTAAAATATTTATTTTTCTTACCCTGNAAGAATTGAGCATATATGACAGATGGGAGCGTGTCTTTAAAAATGTTAATACTGTAAGTGGTAGAAAGTTGTTTTAAAAACAGCAAAACATTTGATAAAAGCACACAATATTGTACTTGCTAGCTTACACATTTTTTTTTTTGTATTGTGATATAATACATTACAGTTAATCGAATATTTAATCAATATTAAAATATCAATTTTAACCACACTTAATGAATGTAGGTATACTCATTTCAACGACAATTGCACCACCTTTGTATACAATATCGTTTTATAGAAGGTAAATTTATATTTATAACTATATTATCTGCCATATAGTTTTATATTACTATAACTTCTGACTTAGGTACCCAAGCACCCACCGTCTACTGGTTAAAATTACTCTTCACCCGTGTTGGCTACTAACAAACTATCAAAAAAGTACGTACGTTAAATTTTAAGTGCCTGGAATCATGCTGGGCTAAGTTATATATGATTTTTCAGTAAAAATCGATATTTTGAGTATTTAAGTTGTGTATCACTTTTTAAATAACGTTTCACTCGTGTTGACATTCATATGATTTTATATTAAACTAATAAATCATTAGGTATTCTTAAATTTAAGTATCTGTGTTCATGCTAGGCGAAGTTATAGTCGATTTTTCACAGAAAATCGATATTTTACTTGTTCAATTTATTTATAACTTTTAGAATAACTTTTTTCCTGTGTTAGTGAGAATATATGCCAATAACCATCTAAAGAATATGAATGATTAGTTCAAGTGTCTAGGATTGTGCTGGGCCAAGTTATAGTCGATTTTTTTACAGAGAATCAATATTTTCCTTATTTAATTTTGTTTATAATTTTAAAAATAACCCTTCACTCGTATTGGTAAGAATATGTGTTGATAAGTTTATACATCAAAAGGGTATGTAGTTTTAATTCTAAGTGTCTGGGATCATGATGAGCCAAGTTATTGTCGATTTGTTGGGAAAGAAAAGCCGGATAATCTATTGGCTTCTTTCTTTAAAAAAAAGAACTTTTATCCCGTGACAATTAAGAAACTTTTCGCTTATTTAAAAAAAATATGAGACAGATGGTCAGATGGAAAATCAAAAACAAAATGTGTAGCAGTCCAGGCGAGATGGGGACGCCAAACCCTTTGTTTGCCTGCCTTCCTCTGCTACCGTGCACATGCGCGCGAGATTCTTCGTCGTCCCATTTCTTTCGGTGCTGGAATCTTGCATTGATCAGACAAGCGGGAGTTTTAATCCAACATCTCGCCCACCTCGTTATTAGAACGATAATAGTCCGAAATGAATCGTGCTTGCAGCCTGCTGTGACGAGAAAGTTACGCTGACGGGTTCGTAGTTGGCCCACCTGACTATGAGGGGACTGGGTCGATAGGTAGTGAAGACAACTTGATGATAGGGTGTGTGTGTGTGCCTTTATTGGTCATGATAGTGGCAGAGCGCACCAAGCTATCGTGATCAGGATGGACCTCGACGACACGTCTGAGTGGTCACCGGCCGTCGGAGCGAATCAGCGATGGATCGAGTACTACAACGAGGTCGTTCACATTGAGATTAGTCCTCGGGCGTGTCCACTTGGCTCGTTGCCACAGAGTATGTAGATACTCGTGACTCCAGCGCGACCAAAAATGATCTCGCAGTCCCCGGACGAGGTTCCAATGTGTGGCATGATCCAATTTTGATGATTCAGCAGTACCAAGACGCGGGATCGCCTTCAGAGACTCACCTATGAGAAAATGCTCGGGTGTCAGAGGCTCGAGATCCTCCAAGTCGCCGGAAAGCGGCACCATTAGACGACAATTGAAAGCCATTTCTATTCTGACAAGTAATGTGCTGAACTCTTCATAGGTGAGCATGTGGGGTCCAATGATGCGTCGAAGGTGAGCCTTTGCAGACTTCACCTCAGCCTCCCCAAAAAAGGGAGGAGCGGGTAGTGGAATGAAGTGCCAAGTTATACCCTCCTTAGCAAGAGAGCCATGCACGCAGACTCAATCGAACTTAGCCTCCCGGTGAAGACGGTTCAGCTCGTGATTAGCGCCCTGACGGTTGGTACCATTGACGCTCCAGATCTCTCCGGGCAAGCCTTGATGTCCGACGAAACGCGTAAGAGCTCCGAAAAAGCTCTCCGTTGAGAGGTCTCCTACGGCTCCGAGGTGTACGACCTTGATACTGAAGCAAAAAAAGAGGGCGAGATAGCCCTTCACGGTGACGAGACCTCGTCCCTTAAAGTGAAGGAGAGCAAATGGTCCCGCATAGTCCACGCCTCAAATACTAAATGGTCGTGATGAGGTGACTTGCTGGTCTGGAAGGGCTGTCATTGCTTTGGATCCTGGACGTGAGCTGAGTGTGAACACAACACATCGGCGTAGAACAGAACGGATACGGGACCATCCTCCAACGATCCAAGCGCGCTGAAGGACACATGCGTTAGTTGACCGAAAGCCAACATGCAAACACTTTGTGTGCGCCCACTGTATTATCAACTGAGCGAGGTGACTCAGTCCATCGACTATGAGAGGGTGCTTTTCGTCGTTAGTAAGCAACGAGTGACATAAACGACTTCCAACTCGCAAGCAACCTTCCTCATCAATTATAAGCTGCAGGAAGTGGAGGTGGCTGTCGGCGCAGACGAACTCCTTCTGTTTTAAGCACTGCATTTCAATTTCGAAGTCTCTTGGCTGACTTAGGCTCACACAGGTGGAAAAGGCCTGTTGGTAGTCTGCCGCAGTGATTGGAGCGTTGAGTGCAATGACCAAGCCTCGTTTGATCATAATTAAACGTCGGAGACTCACAAAGCCACGGAGTAGGTGATTTAAATTGGAGAACGCTTCAAAAAAGGATACCCTGGTGCTCAGTCTGTGTCACCCCACAAGCCACTGTTTGCTCAGGGGGGTTGGGGGTAAAATCGTAGCGCTGCTACTGTTGCCGCTGCTGCTGCGTCGGCCATTTCTCACCTTTGAGCTAAAGCGGTCCCGACTACTAGAGTCTGGACTCAATGAAACTCGCATACTCAGTCCCATGGGTATCAACATCAGCTGGATTATCTCCGGTTGGAACGTGACGCCACAGCACGCTAGGGGTCAAACTGTGTATGTGGTCAACGTAGTTGTCTACAAAATCATTTTCTGTTGGGTCTGTGGCGCAGAGCGCGTCACAAACCACGCAGGAGTTAGTACAAGCGTGGCAGATGCTAAATGGCAACCTGATACTGTCGGTTACGAGGCGAAGAAGACTCGCCATGATGAGGGCCGCACGAAGCTCGAGACGAGGGATAGTCATCTGGGTGGCCGGCTTTTCAGATGGACTTAAGCTCTTGATAGATGCTAGTTTTGTCTTGGCCTAAAGCAGATGAGTGAACACCTCGCCAGCGCCGTCAGCAACTCTAGCATAAATATAAGCAGCCATAGTGCGGCGGCTGGTATCACCAAATACGTGCAGCTGAATCGTGGACGTTGAACTGCTACCAAGCCGTCGAGGTATGCTGATGTTCTGTATGCCCTGAGCGTGTCTCAAAAAATCTTTCCATTGTCAGGCCCATGGCCAGGAATAGGCTCGTCTCATCCAAGCCCTGCTGACCAAAGATCCTAGATTATAAGTTTGGCACGTACAGTGAGTGGGGCCAACCAGCTGGTCGGGTCATAAATCCGGGCCAGGTCAGGTAGAGCCGATTGCTTAGTTAAGAGGGCAGAGCTGCTGGTCGGCATTTGAAATCGATGTTGATCGTTGACTGGATCCCAAGCCATACCAAGCTCGTTGACTGAACTGTATGTAGCCAGGCGAAACCAATCGGGTTGCAGTCGATCGACTGGATCGATATCTTTGAGGAGCTCTGAGTAATTTGAAACCCAAATTTTTAAGGGCTGGACCGCCCGCTTTCAGGAAGTGGACGAGCTGGCCTCGTCGCATCATCGCCGTGAACAAACCATTGGCTCCGACTAGAAAGTTGTCCACATACAGCTCCCTTTGTACAGCTCGGACTGCTTCCGGAAATCGAGCCCCCTCGTCTTTGCAGAGCTGATGTAGGGTCCGAAGAGCGAGGTAAGGAGCGCAAGCCTCACCGTACATCACAGTCTCTAGGGCTTAGTGCTTAGAATCCTCCGTAGGCGATGGGCTCCAAAGTATCCGTTGGAGGTGGATATGGTTGAGGGTGATCTTGACCTGGTGGTACATCATTTTGATATTAGTACAAAAAACCACCTGGTGAAGCCTCCAGCGAGTAATTATCACGGCGAGATCAGTCTGCAGTTTCGGTCCAGCATGCATGATGTCATTGAGGCTATGACCCTATGACCCTATATGACCCGAGAAAGTTAGCCTTGAAGCGTTGAAGACGGTTCTGAACTTTTTACCACCGTCACTGTGCTGCCAGATACCGTGGTGAAGAATGTAGCACGTAGGCACTGATTTGTCGTGCAGCTCCTTCAACCCAACAAGTCTTATATGACCCAAGGCAAGATACTCCTCCATGAAGCCTCGGTATGCCTTACCAAACTCTGCCTCTCTCTGCATCCTCCTGTGCATGGTGGAGAGTGTGAAAAGAGCCAGGGGCAGACTCTCTCTGAGAAAGTCTAGACAATGTGCTTGGGAGTGGCACGATGTACCGACTGTCGGGGTCACAAGAATGATCATCGATAAATATCCTCTTACACTCAGTGTCAGCCTCTGAGCGTCTCTTCACTTGTGGTACATCTTCGAGAGCCCAAAATCGTCGTACCAGACTGATGAATTCATCCTGGCTCGCGTCCTTGTTGAACGTGTTGAGAGCTGTGCAGGTACTCGAAAAAGTCGTCTCTTTGAGTTAAGAAGCCCCACCAGTGAGCACCCAACTGTATATAGTGTTCTGCACCAAAACTTTCTCAGTACGAACGATTCCAGGGACGAGCCACTGGCAATAAATATCAGTGCCAAATACTTACTGTATGGCACGAGCGCAGCCAAACCGGGAATCGGTAAGTTTCAGTTTGCCAAGCTCCGGGCCCAGGACAATCGAAAGAGATCGCGACGGACTGATGACTACGATGTGCTTGAGGATATATGCCTCAACATTGAGCGCTTGGTCAGGTGTCGGCCCCTGAAGCTGTATCAGCCCTCAACATTGCGAAACTTACATTCGATCACCCGAGACGCCTGACACTTCGGCGTGTGCTGGTTGTAGTTTGACGTTTAGTCTACGTGCGATGTCCTGACTGAGAAGGGTGCTTTCTGAGCAGGGATCGAGCAGGGCACGTACTACCTCATGCGCACTGCGCCTGCTCGCTCTTTCGTGAGGCAGCATGTGGTGTTGTCCACCACAAGCTTGGCAGCTACATAGTGACGGGCAGGTCCGTACAGAGTACCTTGTCCTGAGGCAGTTAAAGCATAATGACGCGTCGATGACAAGTTTACGGCGTCGAGCCGAGAGCCTTAAAGGCGCCACAGTGGCCGACGTAGTGTCGTTGGCTGCATGCAGGACAGGAACTGTCGGAAGCAGTTGTGGCAAAGATACCGACTCGTCGCGGGCCTCGTCGCGATCACTGCCCCCTTCAGTCGATGTTGCTAGTTTTTTCGCTTCCAGGGACTTGGGCGTGAGGCATCTTCGTTGCAGGAAAGTAGAAAGTCCATTATAGGTTAAAAGACTGTCAGAATCAGTCCAATCCTTCTCCCTGAGCTCGTTCTCCCAGTCACGGCGCGTAATCGGGTCCATACAGTTGGATGCCAGCGTGATAAACCAGTCGTCCCACTGGTTAACCGACCTTCCAAGGATTCCAAGCTGATTACGGTGCTGCTCAAGATTATCCAGTAGTTCCTGCAGGCGAGATGTGGACTCTTCCTTGATGGGCCGGAGGTGAAGCAGAGCCGTAATGTGATCCCCAATCAAAACCTTACGATCATACCGAACCTCCGAGGCCTTCCATGCTAACTTGTAATTATCGCTGGTGATAGCAAAGTTGTTTAAGTCCCGTTTACTTCGCCCTCAAAATGAGTTTTGAGGTAGAAGACCCTCTGTACATCAGTGAGACGGAAATCCTTGTGGATTAAAGAGATGAATAAATCTTTTAATATCTCCCAATCCTCTCGGAGGCCGCTGAACTGAGGCAACGTGATTTGAGGCAGTTTGGCCCTACCAACAGCCTGGTCAAGTCCCGTGGAACCGTTGTCAGCTGCTCATAATCTAAGCCGTGCCCGTGCGTCAATGAGATGACCTTTTGCCGTTTCCGTTTCCGTACCACGTTTCCGTTGATGAAAACTCATTTTTGGCAAAATACTCCTGCTGTTGGTCGTCTTCGTATAAGAGTTGTACGTGATTGTTTGTTAAAGACTCCTAGTAGCCTTGAAGCCTTGAAGGAGGCTGAGTCGGCTGTCGATCAGCCCCTCTGTCCAGCTTTCTTTTGGCTGACTCGTTATGAACGTATGCGATTGCTCGATCATCTTGGTGAGAGCTTGCTGTTCCTTCAGAAGCCCCTTACCTGAAAGCAGGATTACGATATTGCATTACTATCTGGACGTGCTGTGCGTCTGTGATGTATTGAGATCAATTTCCGCATGCGAATCATGATTTAAATATTTTTCGAAAGGAAACCTGAGAGAAAGAGAGAGGGACTCATCTCGTCTCCAGTGTTCTCTCTTTCGTAACCGGTCACCATAACATCCGAATCTAAGACAATTAGATTGATGGGTAGACGAGGAGAGAGGGTTAGACGGTTGTTCGATTTTTTTGTCCGCCATGTAAGGTTAGATTGCAACCGCCAATCGTGTCCACCATGAACAAGGCAGCCGAATGCAGCCGTTGCACCGGTGTCGTGCCGTATTCATATTTGAGAGAAAATTCTCGTGTTTGACGTTGCTCTAGATGTCTTTATCCAGCTCGAAGTACCAAAATGTTGGGAAAAAAAAGTCGGATGCTCTTTTGGTTTCTTTCTTTATAAAAAAAAAGACTTCTAACTCATGAAAATGAAGAAACTTCTCGTTTATTTAAAAAAAAATACAAGACAGATATAACATAATAAAGAATGATATGACAAATTTGACCTTGATATTATTAACTATGAATTGCTTTTTTTCTTGTAATATATTTACATATGCAACAACAGTTATTTTTTTTTTCTTTTTAACATCAATAAACTGCTGAACAATCATAACATTCATACATTATGAAATAAAGAAAAAAGAAAATTTATTATTTATGTTACCGAATTAGTTTGATAGACTAGATTTGTATAATTATTATGTACGTACATTTTTTCTACACCTTATCATCCGAATGCGAATCGTTTTTTCGAACAGTAATAGGATTAAAAAATTGAAGGATCTCCTTTTTTTGAATGATATGGGCTTAAAGCTGTACAAGCATACACAAATAACTTGAAACAATAATTTGAAAGGAGCATGCAATTTGTCAATAAACATCCCATTACCTAGTTTACAATTCCAAAACATATTAAATAACCTTTTTTCAGCAACTTGTACTTTTTTTTAGATCATATTTTTGTGAGCTAATCCGTGAAAAAAGTCATGGTTTTACATGATAAAAATGGTAAATATGATATTATGTTGATCATAATTGTATTAATAATAGTTATGACAATCATTGTAATGATGATTATAATGATAAAAAAGGGAATACTACTAACAGCGATAATAGTAATCATGATGATGACGACAATTGTAATAATAATAAAAATGATAATTTTATAACTCTTTAAAAAAAGTTTCTATATTTACAAATACAGTTTATATTATTCTTATGGCATACATGTTATTGATTAAAATTGTTTTTATTTTTTTTAAATATTGACAAAGAATACATTCTTTAATATTAATAAATTTTTTTTTTCACTTATTTTTATTATTTTCAAGCATTTATTGCATTAAAAATATTTGTGACGTTGTATTTTTCTGTAAATTGTTAACAAATGTACATCTCTATTAATCATTAAATTGTATTAATATTAAGAAGTAAAGAGATCTTGGAAAATTATGTCAGTCTAATGACTATTCGTTGTTAGTAAGCAACATGCTAAAATAAATAGATCATTGTCTTAAAAAATCTAATTAATGTTGCAATAGAGCTGGTGTCAACGTGAGTTACGATTGACGAATAAGGATTCATAGTATTTAATACCAAAGTTATTTAATATTTATTGATTAACTTTATTACTCAATCGAATTTGAGTCACACGCTTAGAAATAAGCTAACGCTATTACTTTGGTATTAAAAGAAACAATTTTCGTTGCACAAAAAAACCAACACAATTAACGTTCTAAATGACAACTTTAATTAACTACATAATATAGGTAGATAAACACACATATTATTCTTATTTTATGAGGTTGATTATTTTTGTCAACTGAATAATATTATTTTTATATTTCTGTTGAGTTTCTAATAAATCGAAACCACTTATTTTTCGAGATTATAGAAATAGATTAGGGAAATATTATTTAAATCGGGTGGTGGTGGAAGAAGGAGGAAGCGGGGACAGTTTGCTTAACTATAGTTGGATAAAAAATCACGTGAAAATCAGCAAATAACTGTAAGTTAAGGGGGAATTAGTAACGTGGAGGGGCGAGCAATGGGATGGAAGCTAACACTTACTTTTGTCCATATAACTGTATAATGTAGGGTAGTACATAAATCTTTCTGTATTTTATAGTTCTTTAGGCGGACCTTTCTAAACTCTGTGCTGCATTTTTTCTCCCCCCGCAAAATAATAGATCATTTTGTTTTCTATTTTATTTTGTAAAGTTAATTTAATTTTTAACCTCACTGACCATCCCAGCCAGATTTAACGATCCCTGCAGCTACCGTCATAACGACATCTACCACCCTATATCATGCAGTTTTTAAGGTGGATTTTCATTACGCTACCTCCCCGCATATCCAGCTGCTCGCCGTTCCCCTCTTTCCCATCTGCCCGCAAAGTGAGAGAAAGTTCTATTGCTATTGCTGTTATTTTAATCTAATTAAATGATGTCTATAGCCAGCCAAGCCCCCTCAGGTCCTCTCAGGCCTTTGTAGAATGTGAGGAGTACCCTAAAGTGCTATGTGTTTGCTCATAACTTTTTTTTCCAAAGCCCGTCTGTTTTGAATCCATACTTTTTTATGTACATATACTAAAAAATAGCTATGCAATACTTGAAAGATTTCATTATAGACAACCATAATTTCTATTAGTTAAAATTTCCAGAACAAAAACTTAAAATTTGTTTTTTTTTTATTATTGCTAAGCACGATCATTGTATGGGAGTGCCTTATAGTTTCGTCAGAAGAAACAGTGTAACTGCTTTTAAATTGTCTATTGTTAGTATAAAACAAATTTCGAACCTAGTATGAGGGTGATCTAAGTGAGTCACATGTTGTATGTGTGGATGTAGGTATTTACGTTATCTAGTTTTTTGACTAACTCAAATAAGTATGATCCAAATAGGCTGAAATATTGTCAGTATTTCCGCGTGGGATGTCTTAATTGATAATTTGGGCAAGTTTTATGAAAAAGATAAATTTTGACAGCTTTTTTAATGCAGTGCTCTGAGACAAAATAACCAGCCATTTTGCGATTATTACTTTCGCGTACATATTACAGGTCTGCGTTTGAAGACAGAGTTGTAAATTTTGTTTTACTACAACTTATTATTGTATAAAGTAAAAGATTACTGTTCCTTTCTTAAGTGTTCCGTTCGAAATCAAAGAATTTTTTTTATGAAAGTGATTACAGATAAAATAAATTTCAATCCAATTCTAAAAAGTCTAAGAAAAGTTTTTTTTAAGGTCATCAAAGGTATACTAGTGTTACAACAGAACACCTGGCAATGACTCGCTTGGTGCGTTCTCAGTGAAGGTCATCGAGTCTACTGCAATGCATAGTGAAACAAATTGTGAACGTATAGACTGGCTTTCAGATATCGCTTGTACTGATCATGTAGTAAATCATAATGACATTTTCGATAAATTAAATGGTTCAAGAAAACCAGGTGTGGGCCTCCGGACCTCCGGTAGAAGTGAAACTTCCAACTGAAATGTTATTAAACTCGGTATAATAAAAACTGAGAAAATTAGAGTATACCTAGTTTCAACAGATCTTGAAGAATCCCGTATTAAAATAGTAAAAATTTTAATATTATTAGGTATTCGAGCTCGCGCGTGCATATAATACATATACCTTAATATATTACTTATGTTATGATTCGCGCATTGTAAGTACCTCCATGTTCGCTATGATATATGTAATACATGTACGAATTGTTGGTCATGTAATGCAGAATGAAACAAAAATTCTCACTATACTGTGCCGAAAGAAAGTACTTTGTCCCATTACGCGGGACAAAATTCCTTTTATTTAAAATGAATATTCGTACACTTGATATGACATCATATGTGTACAATAAATTCTTGTTGGAATCATTGTATCCGATAACTAAACATTTTTTTAAATTTTGGCTACCATAAAAGTAGAATAATCCATTATATCTTATTGAAATTAAGGAAAACAATAGACATATAGTCATTTTACATGGTAAAGTTGTACTTTTTAATTCAATTTGTTTTCGACGATTATTTATCATTCAATATTAAAATTTACCTGTGCTTATAACTAATGTCTACTAATCTTAAAAGTAAAAAGAATATAGATTTTGGNATAAATAAAAAAATTTATAGGTAGGATATGAAGGTTCTTTGCCTTTGAAATATGACTTATTAATTTCAGGATTATTACGATTATTTATATGAACCATGTAACACATTTTTGCACCTCAATATATATTTTCTATACATGGAATTATTTTTGGCCTATCTGGACATCTTTTCTAGATACGACTGTTTCTAATTTTGAGAGGTTATGTTGTAACAAAAATTTTTCGAAGGTTTTGTCAAAGTCCATAATAACTTTCCAAACATGCCAAATGAAACATACTCAATGAAAAAATTGTGTTGACCATTTCTTCTTAAGACACGGTCGAAAAATAAAAAAATTGAGGTTATGTTTGTGCATAGTCTAACCCCTCTTTATTTGTGCACCTCATGTAGATTCTCCTTTAGGGAACCCGTAGAAATTGTTATTTTTAGCCAATTTTGCTTCCCTTTCGAGATACAGCGTTTTTTCTTGTTTTTAAAAGTTGAGTTGTCGTATTATACATATTTAATATTTTACGTACGTTTTTTACATACATGGTTACATTCAAAAAGATAAATAGAACAAAAGAACGATTTTTACTATGTTTTTAAAAGACTTCAAAGAGAACAAGCGATATTTTGTGTCAGACATTATTTACCTGACAATACTTTAGCTGTAACAGAGGCCTAGTTTAGCCCGTATTACAGCCACGTTACGATTTCCATAATGCATAAGTAGGTATACCTACTACCGATACGGTGGTGCAGCGGTAAAGTTGGAGTCTCATCGATCTGGAAAGTTATGCAGCATTCGCCGCGATTGGTTGTCGGATGGGTGACCGCTCGACCATTACACCGTTCGCTTGCGCTGGTCATTTTTCGGATCGATTGACTGTCTACTTTATTCATATGTAGAAGTAGAAAGTATATATATATATATA
>NW_019379788.1:182010-202181 GCF_000648655.2 Copidosoma floridanum | reverse complement strand
ACATATAGTAAGTAGGGGGGAGCAAATAAACAGCCAGAGACCTATGATCAGTGACTTAAAAAACACTAAAAACGAGGTATGACTTGGGTACTAAATTACGTATATTTTTTAACATTTATGATAGTAAAACATTCTATAAATAAGTATTTTTTGGGGGGATCTGAGGAGGAGCGGCAGGGAGCGGGGGGGAGCTTACTCAAATATAATTTGATTAAAAATGATGTAAAAGAAGCAAATAACTACGTAAATTGTGGAGTAGCTGAGGGGGAGTGGTAGGGCTGAGACTCACTTTCGTCAATACAACTATATGATGTGGGGAGATATATATCAATACATATGTGCACGGCAGCGTTCGCTCGCTCGCTTGCTTGCTCGCTCGTTTCACGGATTAAATCCCCATAAAAAGTGCGCCTAAAGAAGTTTTATTTCAAAATCCATTTGATGTAAATAAAAGGGGTGATAGAAATTTAAAAGTGACAAAAATAGGAAAAGTTTAAATTTTTTTTAAAGTTTTTGATAAATTTGCTTGAATTCATGTGTCGAATGTATTTCACATAAAAAATATGACAGCAAATTTAATTACTCGTGGTAAAGTAACGGATGAAAATAAAGTTGTTGCGCAAAATAATATGGCAAAAATTTATCATAATGAAGGTTTGCTATTAGCTGCATCGTATAAAATAGATAAATTATATAAAATGCAAAGTGAAATTCAAAATGATGGTATGTTTTTGCTGATTACCATTAGTTCTATGAGTACTGAGAAAAATGATAAAATTATTTTTTTTTAAATGGTATCGTATTTAGGGACATGTGAATTTTTAAATATTTAAATACGCTATGTAAAAATGAATTGGCTGAAGAATTGTATAAAAGAATTGAAAATGATTATACGAAATGTGCTGTTTGTATTGAACATAAGATGCATAATTTAGCATTTGAGAATAACAGACAAAGGGCAAAAGATATTTTTTGAAATAGTTCCCACTAATTTAAAAGGTCCTTGTAATACGATTGGATTTAATAAGGAAAAATATTATTCAACGTTCATCGATGATCATAGTAAAATTGCTAGAGCGTATCCGACTACATAAAAACTTAAAGTTTGTTATTGTTTTATTTCATATTTCAATGGAGCTTAAAATTGAACAGCAAAAGGAATTGATAAATTAAGATGTGACAACGGAAAAGAGTACATAGCTAAGAGATATTTGACTTAATAAAATAAAAAGGAATAAGTCTAGATGTATATCTACCATACGTGCACGAATTGAATGGTGCTGCTGAGAGATATAAACGTGTATAATGGAAATTGCTAGATGTTTATTAAGAAAGGCTAGGATACATAGAAGGTTTTAGCAGGAAGTCATTTGGTTGGCAGCCTATGTAAGGAACAGGACACTTGCAAATACTGTTGAATTGAAAACACCTTGTAAAATTTTCTTTGGTACTAAACCTGATGTGAAGCTTTTAAAAATGTATGGAAGCAGAGTATTTGCACGTGTGCCTTAACAGAGAAAGAAGTCTTAATAGGATAGGAAAGCAGATTTAGAAATCCTTGTAGGTCATAAAAATGTTGAATACAGAATTGTGATCAAAAATAGAGTTATTGTTGCAAGACATCTTTATGACATTGAAAAAGATGAATATTGTATTGGTTTAACAGATGATATACTTGAAAAAGGGAATGAAAATTTTGACAATAAAAAATCTAATTTCAGCAAAGGTTTTAAAAATTTCAAGTATGAAACCGACAATAATAGTACCGAGAAAGAAAACGAATGTACAAATCAAAACGAGAACAATGTTAACAGTAGACCGAAAGTCAATGTAAATTGTCCAAAAAGATATTATGATAGTTATGTGTATAATACTGTTTATGTGAACTATTGTAGTGCCGAAAATTCTAAAAGTTTTGACAAAGCAATAGGAAATTTTAAATCTGATAATTGGAATAATACGATATAAAGAGAAATTGATTGTTCAAATAAAAATAAGACTTGAATATTGGTAGATAAGCCAAAAGATAAGAAAGTTTTACACGTAAAAAAAGGATGAAAATAAATGGAAAGCTAAGTTAGTAGTTAAAAGGTTTTAACAAAAAGGAATCATTAAAAATATATTTTTTCACCAGTAGCAAAGATGCAAACTTTAAAAATTTTACTGACTTATTGTTGTCATGTTAAATAATTGATCAAGTGAATGTTAAAACTGCATGTTCAAATGTTAGATCGAAGGTGTACGTGAAACGATCTTAAGGCTTTAAAATAAAATATAATAAAATTTAAGAAGTGCAAAAAGCATTGAACGGTTCAAGAGAAAGAGGTCCAGAGCTTAGTTTGAATGTTTTAACGAATTTATGAAAAAACCTAGGATTTAAAAATGGTAAATCAAACAATTGTTTGTATTTTATAAGTAATAGAGAAGATAAAGTATATGTTACTTTCTTTGTTGATTATTTGTTAATTTGTTGTAAAAGTCAAAAGTCCATGGATATGATGANAAAAGACAAGTATTTGGGAAAAAATATTAAGCACGATCATTGAAATAATAAAATGTTTTTGAGTCAGAAAAATTATGTGGAATCTTTGGCAAACAAATTTAAAGATAGAGCATTAAAAAAAAGAAAAAAATGATTTGAAGTATAGAAATCCGATTAGCAAACTTTTGTATATTTTCGTTCAGGAACAAGACCTGATACAAGTTACAGTGTAAATTTTAAGTTTATATTCAAATTGTTACAACGAAACACATTTCAAATATGCAATAAGAATTTTGAAGTATACCAAATAGAGATTGGAAGTTAATGTACAAGAAAAATGATAACGTTTGATTGATAGATTGTTTAGTTGATTCAGATTAGGCAGTTCATAATAGGGATAGAAAGGCTACATCTTGTTAAATAATAAGAATGTTTGGTAACGTAATTTATTGGGAATCACGTTAACAAAGTAGTGTAACAAAATCGTCGACATCAGCTGGATATGTTGCGTTGTCAAAGGCTGTAAGTAAACTAAAGTTAGTAAATGATTTGATAAAAATTTTTTATTTAAAGTTAAAAAAATCAATTAAAATTTGTGAAGACAATTCAGGAGCTGTAAGCATAGCAAAGTTTGGTAATTTCACTAAAAATTCAAAATATAAAGAGGTATTATTATTTTATTAATGAAAGTTATTTAAAAGGATCAATTTATATAATAAAGATTAACTTAAGAAATAACATTGCGGATATTCTCACTGAATCTCTTGGAAGGTGAAAGTTAAAAAAAATTTAAAAATATGTTGAGGCTAAGGAAATAAATCATATGTACATAAAAGAAGTTTTATAGGTATAAATGGCAGGGGGCGTATTGAGTATAATGTACATTTGTACCAGCGTATACTGACGTAATAGAGTGTAGGGTGAACAGACCAAGTTACTAGTTAGATTACGAGAAATCCCCTAGCAAATGTACTATATCAGTTATCATAGTAACCACATCTACGTACTATACTCTAAGCAGTCAGTCTGTGCCTACCTGCCTGACAAAGTACTTATCTCTCTCACTACAATAAATTATTTATAACTAAAGACGCTTATACCCGAGTTACTTTCCTGCACTATACTTCTATCTATCTCCTATTTTGGTTTGCCCTGGTAGAGTTGAGCTGCCCGTAAATGTCTAGCTGTACAGGCTACCTACCTCCACATTGGTGACCCTGACGTGATTGTTTTCTCTATCCATGCTATTAATCGTAATCGTCTTCTGAGATCAGCAACACTTTTTATAAAAAAAGCCCATAAAGCCTCAATAGTATCGCAAACTTTCATCCATGTCGCAATTTTCTACTCATATTGAGCATGTAGCTGATTCTTTAAATTTAGTTGCTGATACGTTATCATGAGTTGACCTAATTTTTTTTCCTATAGAATTCAATCGCTTGGAGCTGGCTAATCTTCAAAAAGCGGATGCTGAGCTTTAGGAACTTCTGAAGGAACCGGAAAAGCATCAAGTGGGGCCAGAAGCATCACCGTGTGTTTTGTGATGTTACTGGCGACGTTCTTCGTCCGTATAGTCCATAAGCTGTTGTTCTTGGTTTGAGAACCCAGATATGTTCGAATGTAGGGGCCTCTCCAGCCGAATTTTTGTACGGTTCTGTCCTACGCGTTCTGGGTGAATTTAGTCTTTAGGATGAATTTACCCCAGATCCTAATTTTTTTTTGAAAGAATACAGTGATCACATTAGGAACGTTAAATCCGTCCCTGTAACTTATCGTCATAAGCCACGAGCATTCTTTTTCAAAGATCTGAGAACGAGCTCGCACGCATTTCTAAACGCGCCTCTAATCAAAATTTTCGGGCCTCAAAAAATTCTTGCTCGTGTTTCTAATCTCAATTGTAAGATTAAAGTAATCGGTTATTTGAATCACACATTTTCTTCCTGGAGATTTGAAACTTCCTTGTCTATCTGCAACAGCGCCATTTTTTAGAATGATCCCAAGATCTCTTCCAATACTTAAAGACATATTCTGCTCCAAGGAAAACGGTAAGAGTTGACGAAAGCGTAGACCAAGTCAGAATTATTAAATGAGTAAAAGTAAATTTTTTTATCTCTTTATTGTAAATTAATAGTAATTGCCAACACAGTCTCTATGAACATGTCATTTATTTCTTTTTTGCGTTAATTATTGACATAATTAAGGAGTACTGTGGAATGAACGGACCAAGTTACTAGTTAGAGTAGGGGAAATCCCTTAGCAAATGTACTATATCACTGACTATATCGAACGTATTTAAACACTATTCTGTAAACAGTCAGTCTGCGCTTACCTGTCTGCCAGGAAACTTGTCTTTCTTACTACGATAAATTATTTGTAACTAAAGACGCTCACACCCGAGTTATTCTTCTGCACTCTCTCCTATCCTGGTTTGCCCTGGCAGAGTGGAGTTGCCCAAAAACGTATAGCTATACAGACTAGCTACTTCCACAAGAGATAGACTAGCGACGTCATCTCTAGGCAACTGTAAGCGTACAGTTTTGTGGTCACTTGGTGCTCTGACAAAGCAGACTGGCTAGATTTTGGCTGGCTTAACTCACTATCTGTAAATAAGTTATTTTATCCATATTAAATCCTACTAACGATTACAAGTCATGTTTGCTTATTTTCCATGATTCGAAAAATAATTCTCATATATTACTGGTTACACAAAGTGATTTCAAAAATGAATTAATTGAGCTAAAAAAATGTTTACATTAATTTCATTTGAGAAACGAATAGAAACAGTTATGCAAAATCAAAATTTTGAATTTAAATGATTTTCAAAAAATTGAAAGATTATTTAATAATAAAATGTATCAAATACTAATGGTCCATAATGTTGTTATGATTTATGTAATGGCTTTAAATAAATTAAAACTTTTTTTTTTTAAAAGTGCGCCTTATATTAATTGAAATTTTTTTTCGTAAATAACATTTTCTACTTTTTATGGAAATATTTTTACGTTTAACTTGCATAAATATCTATTCTTTAATTTTGCATCTTAATAAGAACACGTTAAATTTTTCATAAGAAAAATAACTCTAAAATAAAGGATAATTGTTCTTATTGATATTCATAATAATCGTCTTTAACACAATTCGATTATAAATAATACTACAACTAAAATTGAAGTACCATAATCAAGATATTTTCAAGAATTTGTAATTAATAACATAACTTTTTCCTTGAAAACAATATGATTATCTTAATTTTTCTTTTAATATATGTGCAATTGAACGTAATGGACCTGTACATTCGCATTATAATATTATTTCAACAAATGAATAAAGATATTTTACTAAGCTCTCAACATTCATGTAATGCGATTAAATTTCATCTCATGGAGAGTTGGTACTCGAAGTGTGCTGTGAGGCAGAGCCCCACTAGTGTATGTATTTTCCTATATTATATAGTTGAGTGTGCAGGGCATTTCCCATATCCTCCCCTAAAAGCACCCCCTACTGCCCCCTATGAATTATGGGAAAATTTTTGTAAGTACTCTGTTATTATAACCCAATAAAAATCGAGTCTAGCCCCTCTATCACCCCCACTGCCCTTCTGCTATCGCCCATGCAATTTTATCGCCTACCACTGCCCCCTACACGGTTTGTTTTGCCCTTCACTGCACTTTTACTGTCTGCGTGGAATCATTCTTAAAAAATTAAGTGTATAATACTATTCCTCGACCTACTTTTTCTTTTAGAAATCATTGGTACATAGTTTTTGAAAAAATCAACTTTCTATTATGCAGCGTATACTGACGTAATAGAGTGTAGGGTGAACAGACCAAGTTACTAGAATAAAAGGGGTGATAGAAATTTAAAAGTGACAAAAATAGGAAAAGTTTAAATTTTTTTTAAAGTTTTTGATAAATTTGCTTGAATTCATGTGTCGAATGTATTTCACATAAAAAATATGACAGCAAATTTAATTACTCGTGGTAAAGTAACGGATGAAAATAAAGTTGTTGCGCAAAATAATATGGCAAAAATTTATCATAATGAAGGTTTGCTATTAGCTGCATCGTATAAAATAGATAAATTATATAAAATGCAAAGTGAAATTCAAAATGATGGTATGTTTTTGCTGATTACCATTAGTTCTATGAGTACTGAGAAAAATGATAAAATTATTTTTTTTTAAATGGTATCGTATTTAGGGACATGTGAATTTTTAAATATTTAAATACGCTATGTAAAAATGAATTGGCTGAAGAATTGTATAAAAGAATTGAAAATGATTATACGAAATGTGCTGTTTGTATTGAACATAAGATGCATAATTTAGCATTTGAGAATAACAGACAAAGGGCAAAAGATATTTTTTGAAATAGTTCCCACTAATTTAAAAGGTCCTTGTAATACGATTGGATTTAATAAGGAAAAATATTATTCAACGTTCATCGATGATCATAGTAAAATTGCTAGAGCGTATCCGACTACATAAAAACTTAAAGTTTGTTATTGTTTTATTTCATATTTCAATGGAGCTTAAAATTGAACAGCAAAAGGAATTGATAAATTAAGATGTGACAACGGAAAAGAGTACATAGCTAAGAGATATTTGACTTAATAAAATAAAAAGGAATAAGTCTAGATGTATATCTACCATACGTGCACGAATTGAATGGTGCTGCTGAGAGATATAAACGTGTATAATGGAAATTGCTAGATGTTTATTAAGAAAGGCTAGGATACATAGAAGGTTTTAGCAGGAAGTCATTTGGTTGGCAGCCTATGTAAGGAACAGGACACTTGCAAATACTGTTGAATTGAAAACACCTTGTAAAATTTTCTTTGGTACTAAACCTGATGTGAAGCTTTTAAAAATGTATGGAAGCAGAGTATTTGCACGTGTGCCTTAACAGAGAAAGAAGTCTTAATAGGATAGGAAAGCAGATTTAGAAATCCTTGTAGGTCATAAAAATGTTGAATACAGAATTGTGATCAAAAATAGAGTTATTGTTGCAAGACATCTTTATGACATTGAAAAAGATGAATATTGTATTGGTTTAACAGATGATATACTTGAAAAAGGGAATGAAAATTTTGACAATAAAAAATCTAATTTCAGCAAAGGTTTTAAAAATTTCAAGTATGAAACCGACAATAATAGTACCGAGAAAGAAAACGAATGTACAAATCAAAACGAGAACAATGTTAACAGTAGACCGAAAGTCAATGTAAATTGTCCAAAAAGATATTATGATAGTTATGTGTATAATACTGTTTATGTGAACTATTGTAGTGCCGAAAATTCTAAAAGTTTTGACAAAGCAATAGGAAATTTTAAATCTGATAATTGGAATAATACGATATAAAGAGAAATTGATTGTTCAAATAAAAATAAGACTTGAATATTGGTAGATAAGCCAAAAGATAAGAAAGTTTTACACGTAAAAAAAGGATGAAAATAAATGGAAAGCTAAGTTAGTAGTTAAAAGGTTTTAACAAAAAGGAATCATTAAAAATATATTTTTTCACCAGTAGCAAAGATGCAAACTTTAAAAATTTTACTGACTTATTGTTGTCATGTTAAATAATTGATCAAGTGAATGTTAAAACTGCATGTTCAAATGTTAGATCGAAGGTGTACGTGAANTTCTAATATATTTTATTTAACCTACTGATTTGAGTATTTTTTAGTTTTCCTTTTTTCTCAAACTTTAATTTATTATCTAAAATGAAGTATTCGTGAGTGTTTGAATATTTAATTAGTATAGCAGAAGCATCAATTATTTTAATTTAAACTAATCCGTAAGTAGTGTTTGATAATTGTTTGTAGAACTTCTGATATTATTGCCTTGAAATATGATTTTCATTTATTTATAATACAAAAAATATATTATAAACCTTTTTGTTATCATTTTATTCTTTACCACTGATAAGCTGAAGATGATTTTTTAACAAAAACCATTTTAATCTTACTGTGAAAGGTATAGTTTATATCTTCTTATGTACTTCTTATTATTTATACAATTTAAGTTTTTTTTTAATACTAATTATATTTTCTATGTTATACTTAGCTATTTACCTAATAAGATTTAACGTCACGTGATTAAAGTCTTTTCATTCGTTCTGTAATTGAATGAACCTTACAAAAAGAAGGTATTTGAAAATAAGTTTTAAAAAATGCAGTTTAAAAAGAAATATTAAAAATTGTATGATGTAAGATAGCTAAATAATTGATATTTTTGGATTTAAATAGATCCAATGGTTTATTCGAAAAAACCATTTCAAACATTATTTCCGTGAGATCAAAGTAATAACTGAAATAGAAAATTGTTACAATTATCCGGAGTTAGATAATTTTCATTTGATTTGTTTGTACTTTTGGATTCAATTGTCATTTTAAGAGTTAGTGTATTACTTTATGAAGCTAAGATCTTGAAGTATTATTTATGGACTCGAAAATTAAACAATTTTTGATACATTTACTAGTTTAAAGGAAGGTTCCAAATATTAGATAGCAAGAAAATTAATGATTTTTTACTTTTGACGTGATGAAAGTGTGGGAAAGTTATCGTTGTAAATAAAAATTGAAAAATGGAACAGAAAAATATTGGTAAACATAAATCAAATCCAATAACAAAATAATTAAAGCGTGAAAAGTGCTTGCAATATTACTTGTCACCTTAACATTTAAAACCTATCTTCTACTCCAAGGCCTATGGTATGAAGGATTACAATTCATTAACTGGGAGTTAGCATTCGCTGTGTGCACGGGGGTAAAGCTTTACTTATATATATACTAGTTGGGTTTCGTCCCCTGCGCGCTTCACACGCCAACTTAAAAATTATTTATCGTTTAATGTTGCTCCAGGTAATAAATATATTTACACAGAAAATGTATTTTTACTATACAATAAAGTTTTAGCTTGCAAAACACGCAGTAAAAAACAACTGCTTTTATGTAAGGGTACATGACTTAATTACTGCGCACTTTAATTTCTGACTGTGCTGAATTCTTTATTTCTCGATACTTTTAGATGTATAATAAAGTATTTTTATTTTATCTTTATGTGCAACATCTTATGCAATTAATATGACAAACGTTTTTCTGTTAGGCTAGTTTTTTTTTTAATAATTGTTTTTAGTGCCTACATCACTTCCTTGTATTACTGTACACGGTTATAAAATCAGCACCAATTACTGCGCCATCAATTACTGTGTGGGTATCTCCGATAGGTTTGCATGTTGAAGCCCAGACCCAATTACTACGAACGGTTACGGGATTTTGTAGGTCAGATTCGCTTGAAATCATTCAGTTAATCAATTACATATTCAATAATGTAAAGTATGATTCTCGATAAAACGTTATTAATGTCTAAATGTGTTACAATGTCAGAGCACACGAATTTTCCAGTTTGCTTATCTTATTTTGTATTACTGGCGAGTGTGCAGTAATTGGTGCCTGCACAATAATTTGGTCATTCCCCCTATTCTCCATTTTTATAACTCTTTCCGATCCTAATAATTCTTCTGTGATAGTATGAGGAGCACTGTTTGGTGCGACTTGTTTGTAAATATAATGATATATTGTGCATTACCATTTGAAATCCTGCATTTAATGATATGCTTTATGTAGAGATGTCTTTCACCCTCAAGAAAATTTCTAGTCAATTCTGAGGATTAGACAACAGATTTTAAATAAACCCTTTTTGAAGCTATACGTAAATGTTTTTACTTATTTAATCTACAAAACTATTTTAATTTCATAATACTCTGCTTAAAATACAACTGATTGTAACACTCTTTAATAATTATGTGTCCATCTAGCAGGTAAATAAATATTTATTAATTTACTTACCTAGCTCTGTAAGTTAACTCATAATATTAAGCTGCTTTATTGAAGTAACACTTTTACGGTTTGTGTTATTGCATAACAAAAAGTAACTTTAATTTATGTATGCATTAGTACCATGTCATACAAAGACATAAGAATTGAAATTTTTTCTATAGTGTGTCCCTAATATTAACAAAGAAAAGCTCATCCCACCACAAACTTTATACTTTTTTAAAAAAGGACTAAAATCAACATAAATTGTTGTATGATTTTACTTTTAGTAATATAAATGTAATAACTATCTCTTAACTGTTCGTATGTATACGGCCCATCTATTTGTCTCCTAGGCGGTGTCGAAAAATAGATGAAACAAACTATTTAAAAGCAAATACTCAAGTTTATTGAAGGTCAGTAAAAGCGGTAGGGTGTCTTGATATAAAATAATGTAAGTCAAAATAACAGAGAAATTACTTAATTTTATCTAATCTTCCTTATGTTTCTTATTGTGTGCACTCATTGCACATTTATTGTTATCCATGACGTAAATTTTAAATTTATGAAAATCCTAAATAGTGCCATTAATTAATACGGCAGCTTCGTATAAGCCTCCTGAAAAAAGAAACATATTCTTTGTTGAACCTTTTTTTTATAAGTGTTATCGTGTGTCGTCCTAAAATATTACGCAAGTTCAATATACAGTCTTAAATTTTGAGATACATTAAATGATATTTTTGTCTTACAACCTACTATAATCTTTAAAAAATAAATGTACCAACAACCCTTTGAAAAAAATTATTAGATTGTTCTATATATAATTAGGATTTTTTACGAATGCATGTATTTATCTAAATATAATCTTTGTGTCATTTTCACTTTTACGACATACGCATACTTTCACAATGTTATTAGTACGTACGATACAAGCAACTTATGTATACTAATATGAAATGTTTACGTGGAATTTTTTTTTTAATCTATTCGTAAATTTTAATATGATTGTAATTTAAAATAGTGACAGATAATTTTTGTCTCATCGTAGTTTGATACTAAAGTCATCGTAAAGATGACATAAAGTGTAAACATGTGTGTAACGGTATCCGTAGCGGTTGGTAGGATCTTAGTAAGATTTCCGGAAAAACGTGTAAGGGGAGAAGGGGGGGGGCTGTGAAGGGTCAAGAAAAAAATCAAGGGATAGGTTCTGTGTGGGGAGAGTGGCCTTAAGCCTCTGTGGGGGGGGGGGTGACGATGGGGGTTTGGACAAAAAAAGGGCTGTGTCAGAGTAACGATAAAAAAACGAAATTTTACCTTATTTCGTGGATGTTTTTAAGGGTCAGTGGGGGAGAACTGTTACTGGTTTGCAGCATAAATAATTGTAGCGACATTGATCAATGACTTTTCCAGTTATTAATGATAACATTTTTTTTTCTTTTATTGCAAATTGCGCCATTTTTTGCGCCACAAACGGGTTTCACTGGTCAAACCAAGCCAGAAAAATCATACGACCATTCAACTTTAGTATCCCGTTAGAATATTTAATAAAAATTAATTTTTACTATAGTGTGTCCCTAATATTAACAAAGAAAAGCTCATCCCACCACAAACTTTATACTTTTTTAAAAAAGGACTNACGATGCTTTGTTTTTGGTATTGTTTTAGCATGCAGAGAAGCTGAGAAATTTTTTTTTTTTTTTTTCAAAAAAGTCGTACCGACGTTAAATACGTCGCACAGCGCTCAAATTTAAAGGACATAAAGTTAAATACTTGTGCTTTCATTATAAAAATAAGCCGTACCGATACTACATGAAATAATGTAAAAAAACAGTTGTTCATGCGAAAGCTCAGCGCGTCAGATCTGTGGCGGTGGCGTGGGGACGAGAAACCAGCTACCACTGCAGAACTGAATTCGAGCGCTTCAAATCGCGCGTGCTTGAAAAACCAGCAATATCTCGGCTTCTACTCTACCTACAAAAATTCTGTCGTAATGGATTTATGGTAGCTCGACGAGACGAGTACGAATTATATAAATAATGTCTCTCCTTAACATACGAACAGAAAGCATTTTAGGAACATGACGTAGGATGTGAGTATGCTGTGAAAAACATCGTATAAATAATTGTATTTGAAGTAAAACAATATTTATATCATTACAGTCGTATAAACCTATCAAAAAGTGTAAAGTACGTGTATAAATTATTCAAATCTAGCTGAAGTAAATTCGTCATGAGTCATGCTTTTCATCTAAATTTGAAGCAGTATTTATTTAAAACATCGTATAAATAATTGTATCTAAAGTAAAAGAATATTTTATTTTATTACAGTAATGTAAATTCCATAAAAACGTACATAATATATGTATAAACTATTCGAATCTATGTTTTTTAAATGTCCTAACGTATTCATCTAATTCTCTTTTGTCTTCGATGGTGGAGTCGTCACTTTCATACTGTATAATATCATCAGGATTATTCCTAATCATTGTCCCTTTTTAATTGCATTCTCAACATCATGCTGTTTGTCCACAGAAACTTGTCCAAATTGCGGTCAAAATTTGATATTGAATCTCAGAAAATGCTGTACTAAAAATATTTTATTTAACAAAATAATTGTAAAATCAATGTAAAAGAAATTGTAATCATGGACTAATTCCTAGCACATGATAAGTTGCTAATATTAACTTCTTATTAAATATTTTAATGGGATACTAAAGTTAAATGGTTGTATGATTTTTCTGACATCGTCTGACTAGTAAAACCCATTTATGAAAAAAGAGGGGCAATTAACAATAAAAGAAAAAAAATATCGTTAATAACTGGAAAAGTAATTGACCAATGACACTACAATTATTCATGTATGTTTGGGTTATTATAAACGTCATTTCTGAGAATTTTCAGCCATCCATGTGCAGTTATTTTTTATTAAAAAAATAGTGAAAAAAAGGTTTTTTAAACTTAAGGTTGACATTTGCAGTAAGCGATCTCTATTAGTAATAATTTCTTAGAAAACTTTACTAAGTTGATTCATAATATTTAGGAAATAAGTATATTTATGATATAGTTGGTATAACTTTATTAATGACCAAAAATTTTTATTATTTTTTCAATGTGTAAGAGTTTTAAATATTTTAATTATTCTTTCTTCAATCATTAATAACAATTTACGAAACTTTGCATGCATCCAACACAAATCAAATAGTATACTACGTCACGAGGCCGTAAAGTGGCTGATGTATGGCCACGTGGAGTGTGTCGCCCGAGGCGAAGCCGAGGGGCGACATCACGCGGCCGTTTATCAGCCACCTTACGGCCGAGTGACGTATACGATTTTTTGTCATCCCGTATAGGAAAGTTTGTTTAATATTTTAATTTCAATAAGTTGATGCAATTCAAATGTGAAGGTCAAGAGAATACATATTAAATTTCAAAAAATAAAAAATTTATTAAATTAAAAATGCTTATTTTTAGATGCAACATGAGATATTCATGGCTTTTTATATTTCAATTTATATTTGAATAATTATCATTGATGGTTATATTATGAATGACATAATTTTGATAATTTTGATATGTTACAGAAAGTACATCTTGACTTTCTTCATCATTGGTTTTCGTTATTTTTCTTTTTTTTCCTGCTGGTTCAACATCTATGCTGCTTCCTTCCTCTAAAATACTTTCAAATGGCTCAGATATTTTACCTGATTCTTGATTGTTTTCATGTGGTATTTTCGATTTCGGATTTACTTTATTATTCTCTATTGAATTAGGTTCGATTGTTGAACAGCTGGTGCCAGAGATTTTTTCAAAAATTGATTTTTTATTATTTATAGAAAATTGAAGGTAGCCTTGAGCTACAGTGTCTGATTGCCAGCCTCCAAGCTCCTCTATCATGAGAAGGTTTGCTCCTGAATTTAAAAGAGCAGTGGCTCCACTGTGTCTTAAACAGTGGCCAGTGTATCCGTTCGGATTTTCCAAGTTTAAATAGTGAGCGATAGTTTTCGGAACATCAGCTATTTTGTGTTTTCCTACCACTTGACAGGTACATTTTCCAGTACTATATTGAAGCAAAAATCGGTCAGTGAGTGTATTGTCGGGTCTCAAAGCCACATATTTCTTTATTGTGTCATAGTAAGGAAAACCGATGACAAAATTACGAGGATAGTAGATTTTTGTATCACCAATAGTTACAACGTACATACTGTTTGTATCATTAACATCCGTAGTCCTAAGTTTAGTCATTTCCATACAACGCATGGCTCCAAATAATCCAATAATCAAAACTACCTGCTGGAGTTCAAATGTTTAAGTTAATAAGAAATAGTGTGCACAAAATAATTGTAATATTAGTCATTAAACACCTTCATAAACAAGTAAATATAATCATCAGCAGAGTTCAGAAACTCGTGTTACTGTGGCCATGTTAAAATAAGAGATTTTTTCGGTTTATAACCCTTGGAATAATTTTTTAGCATAGTTTTTAACAGTACGTAATTTTCAATCTTGATGTTATTCTTTATATTCAACGTTGCTTTTAGTCTTGCCTAATGACTCCACAGACTAGGTGGCTTTAATTTTTTTGGTAGTTCTTTAAAGTACACTAAAAAAGTACTTTCATCAAACGATGCTTTGTTTTTGGTTTTCCTGTCCATGAATTGAGTATGTACTTTTTCATGTAGAGCGCGACACTTTTGAGGTAGCAGCCCACCAATAATTGTCTTTGCCTCTTCTTCCAAGTTTCTCAGGACAATCTCTTCGTCAAATTCAGAGTCACTCGAATCGTCTGACGACATTTTTAATAACTATATAAGAGTTGTGTTGATGATGCAATGCTAAAAAAAAACAGTTATTTTAGCTCCGTACTCTTTTTGAGGTTACACAAAATTTTCAGATAACCATAAAAATTTACTTACCAGTATACCAATTAGTAACTCTGCACTTGAAATAAAGTTTGTAAAAGCACGTAGTGCTAATTTTGAATACACTTGCACGAGAAACATATTATAAACGGTAAACGAGAAGTAAGAGAACAGGCGCGAGCCGACTCGTCGCAACGACAAGGTGGACAGAAGAAGGCACTGGAAAGATTGTGCGCACGTGCGTCTGGCCGTCAAGAGAAAAAATCGACACTTGGCCACCATATACTGATATACATATATATATATAGATGCAGATATTCGTTGTAGGTACTATAAATATAGATAAATATTTGTTGTACACTTGAGAGCGTGGACCTCACAGAAGTGCCTCGCTCAGTGGACGTACGGCAATCCCGCGGCCGTACAGTTGTCGCTTTACGTCCTACTCAGCGGACGTAAACAACAAACTTTACTGTCGGGGATTACGAAAATAATATTTAAAAATGTAAAAGAATTTCCATAAAAATGTGGTTTAATTGTCTAAGCCATTACTATGATTCTATCACTGTTTTTTCTACAAGAGAGAAATGGGTAAAAATCTCTCCATAAAACAATTGACTTGTTTACAAAATGTAAGTTTGTATTGCATGATTCAGGAAAAGTTCTGTTTAGTGTTTCAAAAGCTTTTTTACAGTCATAGTGGCTCTATCTCAAATTATTGAATCAACTTTTTGTTATCTTGTTTTTGAGACTGCATGTCTAAAAATACACTTTCTATATTGTTTAAGTCTACAGGTAAAAAATAAGTTTAGGGCTTATTAAAACATTTAAAAGCAATACTGACGCAATGCCAGTCCAAGCCATTGATGTAATTTTTGTACCTTGCAAAATAAGGCAGTTGTTTGATGTTTTGTATAAAAATAGTTTTTTGGGTCCTTCTGATCATTATTTAATTGAGGATAAATCGAATGAATCACGGTTTTATAGATCATGTTGAGGTCTTCGTTGTTTTCATTTTAGTTTCAATTTTTTTTTTGAAGATGTATACTTTATGTATACTTTAGAGGATAACCGTGATCTATACATAGGAAAGCATGAATTTTTGTATTATGAACAAAGTTTTTTGTAAAATAAGTTTAGTATTCCAACTTCTTTTTATTGCCATAAATGTTCTCTATAACTACAAACTTTGCCAGAAATTTTTGTAATTGAATTAGAAGTTAAATTGTACTAGTTGAATAGAAATTTCATTGATTTAAGTATTAATATTATATTCATATCAATTGCACTATCTTTGAACGCTTCAAATTTACTATCGCTATGTATGATATCTTCCCCTGATGTTATTTTTTATCATATAATTCTTTTTATTTAATAATAACTTGGAAAAATTGTCCAAAATAGTGNTTTAATCTTAAGGTTATGGTTAAAAAAAATTTCAACTGTTCTTCAATATTATTTTGCAAAATCAATGATTTTATTAAACTCCAATCAAGTCTTAGGAGTCTCTCATTTCTCTGTCTGTTTCTAATTTGTTTTGAAAACATAAAAAATAAAAAACTTAATAATTATTGTTAGAATACTAGAATAATAGTTTAAATGGTAATAAAAATACAAAAAAAGAAACGTTATAAAACAGATTTAAAAAATTTTAAAGTCATAATCGATTTCAGGGAGCTAGGCGCGCGAAGCGTGCAGAAGAATGGAGCCTTATCTACTTATTTAATATAGTTTCTGGTATGTAGTATTTCACAGAACCCCTCATAGACATCTTACTGCCCTCCCCCACGAAATAAAAAAAGATTCTGTCTTTTTTTCCCTTATTTTGGCTTAGCTCCCTTTTGTATAAACCCCACACAGCTCTCCGCAGAACTTTTCTTGACCCCTCCCGCCACCGCTTGTCCCTAGCTTCCCACACTCTTTTTGTGAAATCTCACTAACCTTTACCAATCCTGACACCTACCTAAACACATACATGTACATAAGTTATTTAATTTTATAACTCATTTTATTAACAAACTACGATGATACGTAAATTTTAAAACTAAAATAAAGTATTGTTTTTTATCAAGACCCCCACCGCCCTCCACTGACCTAATACATACTTGCATCTTTACGTTTAAATGCAGATTGTTATACATTTTTTCTCACTGCTCAGGACGCAAATAAATAGACTTTATTAATACGAATAATTGATAATTAATTCATTTGTAGAACAAAGAGTAAGATCACTTATAAATTCATATCAATTCTATTTTAATTTGTATGTGAGTTTAAAAGTCTTAGGACGTCAAGTTTTTTTTTTTTTTTTTTTTTTTAAATTTGGTGATAAAATATGTAAAAAAAATTGAATTTTTTACTTCTTTTCGTATGACATAATACTAATACATACATGAATTAAACACTTAGTTAGACAATAAGATAAACTACGACAGTACTTCGCTTATATGAAGGCTAATTGTTATAAGTCAACTTACAAAACCAGTTAAGTAATTTTATTCATATTTATTGGGCTTTAAGGTGTACACATGTTCATGAGAAAGTCTTATATTTATTTGTAATTCAAGATAATTATAATGAAATTTAAACAGTCTTCTCGATTAAAGGTTCAACAATTGAAAATATGTTTATAAAGCCTGAAGTAGTAGGCTTACTAGAAACCTATTCGCTTGTCCCCATCGGAATTTTATGAAAGGGTGAGAGTTCTTCATACCTAGTATATCATTAAATGTAGGGGAAGAATTCGATCGAAAAAAGCTCCTTATACTATTATAAAAGGAATACTAGGATCAAAAAAGTGATAAAAATGAGAGATACATGCAAACTGTTTCTTATTATTGCACTTATTCCGAGAAAGAACTGTTTTATATTGCACAAACACATTTTTTATGCAAGTATAATTTTTATAACATAAAAAAGGGTAAAGCCTTAACAGCGCATATATATCTCCCTATATTTTATAGTTGTTTTTGGGTCCATGTCTACGAGATGTTTTACGCTGCTCATTGCTGACCCGTGACCGTCCTACAAAATTACCTGAAATTCTACTTATTTTTACGTGATTTTGACAAAAAAAGTTATTTAGTGCCATGCCTCGTGCTACCCCACGACCGCCCTGTCAAATAAGGACTTATCTTTTAATATCTGTAATGCTACTTCGTTTCTCTACGATTTGACTGAAGATCGGTAACTAAGATTTTCCAATTTTAACAAATATATTACTATTAAGACCAGGAACTATAATTTTGCAAACTGAACAGTCACATTTTAATCATAAGTTATTTATTTTTGGTAGATTTCCACACCACCCAGAAAGTACTACTGTGGTGCGTTCATAGTTTCTTTTTATGGAACTCTTTAAGGAGGTTTGAAAGTATCATTCTAAGAGGCGAGGAACGGGGAGACTCCCCTGCCCGCGCAGCTGTACTCCCTTTACCGTGCACCTCCTCTTGCACTCTTTAAACTTGAATCTGTACGAATGTAATTGGTTATATTTTTGAAAAATGCCTGGCGAGTCGTGATTTTTTTGTGGAGCATCTTCTTTTGTACTAAAGTATGTATTAAAACTTTTTTTTTTTTTAATCTAACACATTTATAATGTCCCGTAATTTTTAATTACAGGGAAACCCAACCCTGTTTTCTCATAAGAGACCGTATTAAACTGATATTATTTAATAATTTTTTTCTTAAAACATTTCCTAATGAAAAATCTGAAAAAATTCATGTGCACTCCTGATATGCTGAAATATAACATACATTAATTTTGAAAGATTTTACATTTTTAACTTTTCTCCCAAACCTCCTTAAAGATTTCATTGTAAACTAGATTTTGAATTTCAAATTTACCAATTCATTTCAAATTTAGGAAAAAACCTTAGGATTCGTGAAAAACCGAAATATTTTTGTCACTTTTTATTTTGGTGAAGAGTTTTGCTGGTATTTATTAAGTGCCATTTAGTCTATACTGTATTCCAGCCACAACCTCAACCAATAGATAAAGAATAAAAAGTTGTCATCGCGAAATGCCATTTGCGGCAAGATGAAAATAAATTCACTGCCAGAAAATCGACTTTTAATAATTAATAAAGGGGAGTGGAAGACCATTCTTTCATCAGAATTTGAAAACTGCACCGCACTGTATCTAATGCTTATTCTATCTATAAATATTTATTTATGATCATAAATAAGGTATTATAGATAACATTAGGGCGTCCGCTTTGTAGTCGTCAGTTTTTGGGTCATTAACAAATTCTCATCTTGCCGCAAAAGCCTCCTTCTTTAACGACTTTTTTTTCTCTATCTACTGGTTTAAGTTGTGGCTGGTATATAGTATTCACCAAATGGTTTTTTTTTTTAAACATCAACAAAACTCTTTACTTTAATGAAATATGACAAAATTATTTTGATCATCACGAATATGAAGGTTTTTCCATTCTTCTGAGAGTTGTGACTAGTATTGATTTTTAACCATCCTTAGGCCTCAACTTTTGATCCAACTTATGACTTTGTTAACTATGACGTCTATATTGTATTCTGTATCTTATTGATGAAGCACCCTTGGTCATCTGAGATTATTATATTTTATCTTATTGCATAGTGCTTCGTGTAGGTAAAGGTTATTTGCTCTAGTTATTTAGTCACATATTTGAAATTATTTTTCAAATTATACACTATCGTAATGCAGTTACAAAACTGCATAATGATTAAAACAGTAATCAAAAGTAATATTAAATCATCAAAGCTGTTGACACTTACTGCTTTTGCTTCAACAAATTTCTTGTAAAATAATTAAGGTTTTTTACTACTGCAACAAACTTATTTCCATGTATGTAGGCAAGGAACTGTGCAAAAAATGCTATGTTTATTCTCTACCTCGCTTATTTAGTACTTGGTGTTTGATCTAAGTATTATTACTTGAAACCAGTTGTTATGATTTAATGTTACACGTGGTATACGGGGAGCTGGTGCTTGGAGTATGCAATAGGTGACGCTCCACAAGTATATATATATATATA
>NW_019379788.1:119037-163984 GCF_000648655.2 Copidosoma floridanum | reverse complement strand
ATATATATAAATAAATTGGTAAAAAAAATAATAAAATTTATTAATTTCATAATGTGTGACATGGTAAAAAAGGAACTAGAAGTGGGTCAATGAGGGTGAGGCGAAGGGGGAGTAATATGCTAAATCCACTTCCGTAACACTTTTTCTTAAGGTCACCAATCTACTATCATTAATTTACTCTTACGCATAACGCGCCTATAAAAGTATAACTTCAAACATGTTAATAGTCGCAATCATCATTTATAAAAGATAATAGTGAAATATTCTACTAGGCAGTAGTGATTAAGCTTGTTTCTTCATTAAGTATTCGACGTTTTATGCTCATACAGACGTAGAACCTGGTGCATTTTGAGGCTAGAAGTTACAACATAAATGTCAGCAACGAAAATATTAAAATTATTATGATTACAAATTACCACTTTTAACACCGTTGAAAACTAAAAAAATTTTTTCTGTTTCTATGATATCAAAAAATACTGTGAGCTCATTAAATAATTTAAACAAATCAATAACACTATTCAATAACCTAAGTATAACAATAATAGTTTACACAATGACGTTGTCATATATGTGTATTCACTGGTGGGACATCGGTCGCTTGTGCTGTACCAACCTCATAATTCTGTGTTTTAACAATTAATTAGTTAATTGATATACAGTAAGTAATTTAATTTCATAAATGGATTTCTGTTGATCTACTATAATTTTAGTGGCGTGCAAAAATAATAAAATAAAAAAAAAATTTTTTATTTTAATTATACAAAGAAAACCTTACACGTTCAACCTTCAATATATTCTCCGTTATTGTCCAACATCTTGTGCTACTAAATTGGTAATTCATGGATGCCCTCGCTAAAAAATTCTTGGCTTTTTAACGTAAATGAAGTATCGATTCACTTTTTCACTATTTCAAATGTTTAAATGTGTACACCTTAAAGCGCATTATTTATAAGTCTGAGAATTTAAAGATCATTTGGTGCGTGGTCTGGAAAACAAGCTGAATGCCACAAACTTTCTAGCCAACATTTTACTCAAATGACTTAGTTGTTGAGTTGTTGATGTTACGTCCGCACTTCTAAGTGAAGGGTGGAACTCGTGGATTTGTTCTACAAACAAAAAAATTTAATTTTTGTTTGTCAGGAACCAGCCATCAGCTCAAAGCCCTTATTCGCTCTTTTTTGCACTGAATGGTATGTATGGAGTGTTGTTGGTGTGTCGAACGCCGAGCTAGCGTTGACCTACTTTTCAAATTTATATTGTATGTAATTAAGTAGTAGCATATTTTATTGGTGTCTTTATCTCATATTCTTGTAAAGGTCTTTGTCATACGTTATCTATTTAATTTTGGCTTGATATTTAATTTATTCATCAAAACTAAAACTATGTTTCTATCAATTGGAATTTTGAATCTTAAAATTTTTTAATTATGAAGGTAAATTCAATCAAAAACCAAGTAATATCTTATCTTATGATTCAATTAATTTAGAAAAACTGAAAATAATCGATTAAACTAATAATATAAATTATAAAGTTTCAGATTTGCATTTACGATGTTAGTACAATTTATAGTTTTTCTTTATTTAACTGACGTCTGTGATCGTTAATAAGCCTCTGCTTGGGTGTACGCAGTTACAAGATTTTACAAGATTGACTGTAACGATGATTCTAATCCCACACGAGAGTACATTCGGTGATGACAATAATTAGGCTGCTGCTTTTAACGTCGAAACCTGAGTCGATGGTTCATTCTTTCTTATTCTTCTTTGATTCACTTTTGAGGTGAGTCTACAGTGGCCTGGTTTGCTCGAGCTTTTCTCACACCGGTTAGTCACCGAATTAAGTCTTACATTAGCTCAAAGTGCACGTTATTTCATAAAAAAGAAAAGGTGTATATTAGTGTGTGCATGGAGTTTTTATACTTTTTCATTTAAGGAAGACACGGCAGGTTGTGGATCCGAACGACCAATCAGAGCTTAATCTAATTACTCTCCGTTGATACGATCACAGTCGTAGTGCAATAATTACACAGTAATTTATGGTCAAAATGCTGATCTCTCAATTTTTACATTAAGTACAAGTTGAAATCGAAATGGTAAATGATATTTCTTGTGGATATACGCATTAAAGAATGTTAACATTGCTGATTATTCACATTTTTGGATGTACTAGAGCGAATTAATGTTGTAAAATAAACGCCTAATAAGATTGTTTGGAGGCTGCACGCGTAGTTTAAGCGTTGCGACCGTAGTTTGTTCTCAAAGAAGTTAGTTATACTTCACGTGATTGTAGAAGCAAGTGTACAGCTCGATGTTTGAAAATCGCTGAATATTTGCTTTTTATTATTTTATAATGAAATTCTGCCTTCCGAAGTGGTAGATATAAAGTTTATGACATGGGTTGTCTCAAAAACAATAACGTTCCGTTGTCATGGTTCGCTTCGGTTATAGTAGCCCATAATACAAAATTCCCTTTAAACCTCTCCACCAAATACAAATCATTACTTTACCGTAGAATTGACGTGGATGTAGAGGGTTGTCCAAGATCATCATATGATTTTTTCCGCCTTAGATTTTTGAAATAATTTTACTTAAATCTTTTGTTATAATGTTCTACAAAAACGATTTCTTATTATGTTTGTTACGTACAGTATGGAACATACTGCGTGGGATGAGCCTCATCTATTAGTAGAAGGAAGGAGGATGAATGGAGAAGGAGAGAGCTTAAAAAAGCCCGCAGCAGTGGCCGCAGGACCTCTAGAATGCCAAAACTAGAAAGAGGGTGGTCGGAATAAGTAACTTGGGACCGCCAAGCGCCTTCTTTCAAGAGATAGTAATAAAGTAATTGACTAAATTTAACTGCCGTTTTGTTATGAAGCAGTCGGAGCCTTCGGAATTCCACGCAACAGTTCTGGTGCTAAGTGTGGGGTAGGCTTTGTCGCGAAAATCAATTTTTTTTCTCACCTTTACCCGTGATATTTCGGAAGTTCCGGGCGTCTATCGGAAAGTGCATATAGTGCAGTGTAACAACAATCGCAGAAAATTTAAGGCGATCACCTGTATCCACTGGCGAGTAAGGAAAGACAAGGGTCAATAACCGTTTTCAAAAGGACCGATCATAAAGATGATGGCTAGTGTTATATTGACTCTGATCATTTTATCTTTTGCCTCAAAGTAAGTAATAATTATTTTTATTTTTCCAACTATTTGTACTTATTGTTTCTCGGGGTTGTTTCGAAAAGAAAATGACATACAACGAAATATAATAATAAACAAACTTAATATGGCTAATTCCGCTCGTTCTAGTAGTCTACAGAATAGATATACAGAATGAAAAATAAAAAAGGATTTCTTTTTTTTTCTTTTATCTCTTTTATCTCTTCGTGCGTAGTCTGAAACTGTCTTACATGATTAAGCTAACGTCACTCTATCATTAATAAAAGAAAAAGAATAATAATAATGTCTATACGGGGAAAAAAAAACAATGCAGGGGATGGTTTAAACGATACGTTTTTTATGACACAGGAAGATTCAGATACAATGACGGTTATGCTTGAACACAACCCCGAATCGTATGCACTCTAACAGAAGATGGATTAGAAAAATCAAGTCCTTGTACTCAGGATATTTAAAAATGTAAAACCGAAAATTTCTTTTAAGGGTTATTAGGAAAAATCCTAATACAAAATCAGGAGAGGCAACAAATAAATCAGCAGAAATAAAGGTGTTGACAACTGAACCAGAAAAATTAGAATCAAAGGAGTATCCGATTGAAGAAAAAATAGTGGTAGATAGGAGACGTGATCAAGTAAATATGGAAGGGCTAGGCAGAACGAGTTGGCTGGAAAAGTGTACCAAAAGGCCGGAACAAGAATATGAATACAAGTGTTGAACAACCTTATGTCCTATTCTGCGACTAGTCACCTCTGCATCCCAATGACAAAAACTATAACTTCCTTACATCAAACAATAGGACACATAGGCTAAGGTTTGGATACGAAGGAAATCATCATAACACGTGCGCAAATTGAGAATATCTTTCCCTTCATTTAATCCACTAACTGAGCCGCCGATAGATAAACAGTCACAATTTTTTCAGAGGATACAAGATAACATACGGAATGATCATCAGCGTCAAACTATGCAATTTTCTCCTAGTACTAGACAGCAAGCAGATGTACCTTTGGCTTGAGGCGCGAATTTTAATGTATTAGGCTACCTAAGCAACGCAGTAAACGGCATACCGCTGTGTAATAGAGACCCCGTGCAGTTTCCCTTACTAAAACAAATATTTAGGATGGTAAAGTCAACAATACCTGCCCAATACGAAAAATATTTTATTGCAAAGCCTAAGACTGTTACGCAACGGGACAACGAACGAACCATGGAATATTGCGGCCTAGGTCAGTGGTTGCACAACGGGATTATGATGGCACATGAGGAGAGTCCATGAAGTAAATATACTAAAAGTTGGCTATCTTAGTAGATCAATTTCTAAAGTACTCTATTAATATAAAAAAAGTAAAATTTCAAGTCCTTATCAGTATTATTTTATAATTGTAACACTATTTTAAGCTGNGAATCAAATTTTTTCATGCTCTAAGGTAAATGTACCAAACGTTGGCCACCTTAGTAGACCAATTTATAAAATACTCCATAAGTATTTAAAAAAAAGTAAAATTTCAAGTCTTTCTGGGTATTATTTAATAGTTATGACACTATTCTATGCTGCACGCAGAAGAAATAATTTTTTGCAAACACAGGAAAAAAGTATTTATTTATTATTTGACTTGGTCGAATGTCCCAATTCTTGGCCACTGTAGAAAAAATTTGTCCCAGTGGCCAAAACTTCAAGTCCCAATAACTGGCCAGTCGTATGAATTGCACGCAATTAACATTGGCCAGTTATTAGGACGCACTAAAAGTGAGGTTACGTTGACAGATATTCCAAAGCCTGGTCAGCCGACCAAAATCACTTTCTAGAAATACTTTTTTCTGATTTCTTGGTTAAAGTATCATCAAGATAACTTTTAATAATTATCTGACATGATAGAATGTCCCAGTTCTTGGCCAATTTAGAAAAAACTTGTCTCTGTGGCCAAAACTTCAAGTCCTACTAACTGGCCAGTCGTAAGAATTGTACGCAATTAACATTGGCCAGTTATTAGGACACACTAAAAGTGAGGTTACGTTGACAGATATCCCAAAGCCTGGCCAGCCGACCAAAATCAATTTCTAGAAAAACTTTTTTCTTATTTCTTGGCTAAAGTATGATCAAGATAACTATAATCAATGAAATTTATATAATTTTCAAACGTAAATATTAATAAGGTATTTCTTACAGCTACAAAAATTGTGAAGCAGTGAGACAGTTTTCGTACGGCTTAAAGCTCCGTATAACTGGAGCGTTGCAGGGTTCTAGCCAAAGACGTTAGAGGAGGCTATTGAAGCAGCCATCGCTGTAGATAACGGCTTAAGTCTCCGCTGGGCAAAAGAGGAGATTCAGGGTAAATAACGCCAAGAGACGTGGGTGTGAAAAATTGTGGTAGGATGTTTAAAAAGGAGTAATAAAAAATCCTTACGTTGACGAAGGACCAAATAAAAGATAAGAAGGAGGATGGTGTAATAGAAAAGCGGTATACAATAATTATCACCGTCGATATGAAAACGATAGGAATATTGGTAGACAGTAAAGAAATTAAGACAAAATTCCTTATAATCAAGAGAATCGCTACAAGGGAAGGAAATATAATAACAACAGTAATAATTATTATAATAACAATAATAAAAACATAAATTATGGTAGGAATAGTTATAATAACAGAAGAAAAGATCATAATTATAACAAATGTAACCACTGAAAGGATGATTATTGTGATAGGTGAAATAACCAGCACTGCAACTAAGATAATCGCAGGGATGATTATCGGGAAAATAATTTTAACAAACAAAATGTGGGGGTAAGTAACTCGAAAACTGGGAATTCAAACTCGCAGGATGTTAGACGCGATTCCCAATCATTGAACATTACAGCGCAATAAATGAAGAAATCCACAAGAGAAATTTAAGAACGTTTGAATAGGGTGTGGATAATAGTAATTATGTGTACAAGGGGTGTAAAATATAATTATTTAATGAGCGATATTTATGAACATAACAAGTAATTAACAGATCATGTTTACCCTCGTAGAAGGGTGTAAAGATTCAGTATATTTACTCTACACATCTCCTCTGTCTTTAGTACAACGTTTCGTATCATGGTGTCCTTTTAAAATAGGGGGCCCTGATAATATTAAATCTCTCTAGAATGTTTTAAAAAGAAGATGCAGGAACAACACCGCAAGAAATGAAAATACAATGAATCCTATGTTGCTGCAACCAATACTCATCCAAGTACAAGGTGAGCGGCAACGGGGAGATCAACCGACTAACAGGAACAAATAATTATCATAAGAAATAAACATACGTTAGCTTAGACCCTAATACCTTAGCATAAATAATGTTTTGAAACAAAAAAAAGCTTTTTTCGACAAAAATGTACATTTATGTGAAGAAAAAAAAAATTGGCGAAAAAACTAGTGAGTCAATAAGTAAATAAGAACGGTAGATATACTTTTTGTTTGTTAGATGATGCATTAAATGAAGGAACTCTTGGATAAGAATACGTATGCAAGAACAATAATAGAACAAGAAAGATTTGTATTATGCTGTGTAAGAGATGCAGTGTAGAATGTAATAAATAAAGTAGTATTAAAGAAAAGAAAAATACGAATGTACACAGCAACTATTGACAGTAAAATAAGACCTAAAGAAAAATAACAACCACAACATTAAGAATGAATATGTATGAAACATTATGTCACTTGAGGGTCAGTGCATAAGCACACGTTCAGTAAGAGCTAATTTAGGAGTAAGAATAAAAAACTCCAAAAAGTCAAGTGTTGGTTTGAGCAACGTTTCGTTGGTCTTAACGCCAACCTCATCAGGCTCACTTTATTAACAAAAATAAAAACAAAAAACACAACAATTTTCGTAAATTGCATTGTAGGGCCACTATTTACAAATACTAACATTAATTCAATAAATGATTATATGTTAGTAGTCTAATATAAATTGTAATAAAAATAATTTTTGAAAATTGAATAATTGCTCACATCTATAGCGTTGTGACGATCGTTACAGACTGTTGGTCACCTTAAACGAATAACGTAAGTGTCGAAGATGTTTAAATGTGATTATCAAAAATTCCCTATCATGAAATCATAGAATGTATAAAACTTTTATTCAACAACGTTTACTTCACTTTTAATAAAATCTTTTACAAACAGATTTTTGGCAGCCTAATGGGTTCTCCTGTCTTTCCACTATTCGCTGATTTAGTTTTAGAAGATCTTGAGACGGAAGCCCTGCGCTTGTTAAAAGTAAATCATAATTTTCTTTCTTTTATATATAACACATATGTCGACGACACTCTCATATGTGTACACAAAGATTAGGCACAACTATTTTTACAGATTTTTAATAAACAAGAAAATCACTTAAAATTCACTTGCAAAGTAGAGAAAACCAATTCTATAAATTTCTTAGTCATTGCAATTACAGATAAAAACTTGAATATAACCACGAATTGGTATGTTAAGCCAATTTCATTCAATAGAATAATTAATTTTAATTCTAACCATCCCCGATCGTTAAAAGTCATTGTGGTATATGGTTTGGTTGATCGAGCCATTCTTTTATCTGATAAATTTTACCACAGGAAGAACATTCTCATGGCTAAAAGAATGTTACGCGATAATGACCAACGACCAACAGTTTGTAACGATCGTCATAACGCTATAGACGTGAGCAATTATTTAATTTTCAAAAATTATTTTTATTACAATTTATATTCGACTACTAACACATCATTTATTAAACTAATGTTAATATTTGTAAATAGTGGCTCTACAATGTAATTTACAAAAATTGTTGTGTTTTTTGTTTCTATTTTTGTTAATAAAGTGAGCCTGATGGAGTTGGCGTTCAGACCAACGAAACGTTGCTCAAACCAATACCTGACTTTTTGGAGTTTTTTATTCTTACTCCTAAATTAGCTCTTACTGATCGTGTGCTTATGCACTGACCCTCAAGTAATTATACATGAAACAATTCAAAAAACAACATGTAAGCAAATATTAAGTTAGAATAAAAGTAATAAATGGTAATCAGATAATAATAAATAAAAGTTAAGATCACAAGGGCATATTTATCAAGTCATTATGTAAGAGAAAAGAGCGTAAATACAAACGATACATGGTATAACACATCATAAACGTACAAGAAACTAATCAGACCGTGTAAAAGAGAAAAAAACGGGGATGTACATAAAAACACCTCTTTAATTTTTTTTGGTGATTAGTATACACCATATACAAACAACAATATACAGACACTAATTAAACAATCATACCGTAGCTGGAAAAAAAAGAACGATGTCGATGACAACAACGTATCGGTGTCGGACGTGTCATATGCAGTATAGAACATACTGTGTGGGATGGGCCTCAGCTATTAGTAGAATGAAGGAGAACGAGTAGGGGAAGAAAGAGCATAAAAAGGCCCGCTGCCGTGGCCGCAGGGCTCTAGAAAGTCGAGACTACAAGAAGGGTAGTTGCAATAAGTAACTTGGGACCGCCAAGCGCCTTCTCTTAAGGGATAGTATTAAAGTGGTTGACTTAATTTAACTGCCATTTTGTTATTAAGATGAGAGTGGCAAGTATCAATTTGTTCGTTTCTTTATTTTTTTTACTCAACTGGTGTGAAATCTATTTTCTTGGTTTTGAAATTTTGCCTATTTCTTTTAAATGTCTGGCAATTGTTGTTTGGTTAATTTTAAGCACTTCTGCCAATTTTCGTTGAGTCTGACGTGGATTTTTGTCGAGCAAAGCTTGCAAACACTTTTCTGGACGACCATGGTTCACGTTCATGGTCATTATCAAACTCAATCACAACTTTTAGTAAAATAGAATTAGTCTTTGATCTTTAAATTTCTGACGCGAAATAAAAGGGTAGTAGTTTTATTGCATAATAATAAATTAACACAGAATGAAACATGTACAAATGTTAGCAAAAGCTCCAAAAAAACTAGGAAAAATAACTACAACATTTTTTGCGTCTAGAAAAAAACTAGAGAATTGTACATTAAAAGCATCTGGTGAAAAAAGTGCAGTTGTAAATAAAACAAAATGAGCCGTATTGGGTTTATATCAGTTAAGCCATTATTTCTTAAATCGCAAATAACTGTTATTTTTAGCAATTTTTTTGAAACTCAGTACTTTGCCTTCTATAAAATATTACAAGCTAAGATTTAGTCATAAGGTATATTAGTTCACCATGATCGGTTTCAAACTTTTCTTGAACCGCAGCCAAAACAAAAAAAAGTCCTCTCAAAAAATGACCAGAATAAGTTGTTAGCCAACACAGGAATATTTTTCAAACGTATTTTTCATTTTTCTTCTCTCGTACTTCCTCTACCAGTGCCTAAAATGCTGTTTGATTTTACCGATTAAAAGTATCTTGATCATCGATTGAAAAAAATAACCTTTTTGCTCTCAGTCCAGTGGTATTAGTGGCTCACAGACCCGCTGTTGGAGGCCACGACCACTTTCCTAATGCGTGCTCCGAATGCTTAGAGTGAGCGCATTTACAACGGAAAGGTGTATAAAAACAAACTATTCGTGGGGAATTAAGTTAAATAGATTGTTGTTTTTAAAAAAAATCTTTTAAATAGCTCTTAATAATATGGCAATTCCTATTGTTTTTAACATTCTGTAAATAACGGAAGGACCTATTAAGTCGCAATTCATCACTTTTTTTTCCCTACACGGTTTTTTTTTTTTTTTTTTTTTCTTCTTCTTCTTTTTCCTTATGAAGAGGTAAACGTTATTATTTACGGTTTTGAGCAATCAAATTTGATTTGAATTACAGAATTACATTTTAAAGAATTAAATTTGTTGACAATAGTTAAAGAGTATCGTTAAACATATTTGTTTATCATTATTGAAGAATAATAACAATAAAACTAATAATGAGAAATAATAATAGCATTTAGGATTTATACATATTTCTTCTATTTAAAATTTTTTGCAAAAAAAGTTGTTTATTTTTTTTTAATGTTAGAATATAGATAAATACACATAATTTATTAAGTATTGTTAATAAATGTGAAAATTATTTAGATTACATTTGATTGTTCAGAACCGTAAACAACAACATTGGCATATTCAAAAAGAGAATACTGCAACGATAGGTAATAAAAAGTTATTATTGTAAAATTAATAAGTCCTGTTATTTTCAGAAAGTTATAATATGCGGAATCATTATATTATTGAGAGCTACCCCAAGTTGAAGAAAAAAAAATTTTTTGTTAATTTTACTTCGTTCCCAAGGAGACATCATGACACCTTTTCTGCGAGCCATTGATTTTACTGGTTAGATAAAAAAAAAGCCGTCTTTTGCAATCAAAGTTTAAGATACTTCTAATCAGTAAAAGCAAACGGCGTTTTTAGTACTTTCAGAGTAAATACATAAGAAGATAAATACGTTTGAAAAATGTTCCTATGTTGGTTAACAATCTTTTTCTGGCCATCCTTGGAGAGGACTTTTTTTCGGTTCTTACTGCAGTTCGCGAAAGTTTAAAACCGATCAAGTTACAATTTCGTACGTATATGTAGAACTATAATATCTACCTTGTGACTTATTTTAAGGTTTAGTGAGGTTCAGTAAAAATTGCTTAAAATAGCAGTTTTTAGCGATTTTCGAAAAAAATGGTTGAACTGATTTAAACTCAACGCCGCTCATGTGAAAAATCACGCTTCTTTTTTACGTGCAATTCTTCGGTTGTTCGTGTGGTCGTGAAAAACCTGTTTTGGATTTTTTGCCATTTTTTTAAGGCCTTCGTTGACTTTTGTGATTGTATAATTTTGTGTAAGTTTATCACCAAACATTAAAATGACTATCCATTTTTTTGCAGTACTCACAATTTTCGGAATATTGATATGATCTGTAGCTAATTTTATCCTGCTATTTTCAACCGTTTGTACCACCTAATGACTATTAGGTATATCACCAAATCTTTATCAAAAACTGTATTTAATGATTTAAAGGCATCTGCCTTTTTTCCGTTGTTCATCTTCGTAAAAAAAGCAATGGTGAAAGTATTTCTTGCTAAGCGAAATTGTTCACCTCGTTCTTTTATACGTTGTAAAAAACCATGAAAATTATTATAGCATATTCTTACGGCTGAAGTAGAACGCCACCACACCATAAGTTGGTGCGGAAAAATTAAAAGTTTAAATAACTTTTCAGCGTATCGGAAAAAAAGTTGTATTACTTTTGCACATCCCTCATAGTAACAGAATTACTTTAAGAAACCAAATTAGATCTTCAAAAATTCAACTTATCTGAGTACTTTTAAGATCTAGAAAGACAAGAGAGAAAATGAATTATTTTTTCCGTGTAGACTGAAAATTTTTTTATAATTTTGTTTCATTTTATAAATAAATTTCTTAAACTATTATTTTATACTTATTCTGATGAACTATGTGTATAAAGGCTATGCATTGCTGTGTTACTCTAAACATATGTCCTATTGTTGTTGGCATGATAAAAAGTCACCTTAGACTTATTGTTAACCTATTACTTACACAGAAATTAGGTCATCTTTTTTGTACATGGCTTTCGAACCATCGGACTCCAGTTGGAAATAAGCACATGAGGTATTAGCTTCTCAGATTAGCGAGCCAAATGAAGAAAAGGAAGGAGTTACGTGATGACTGGCAGATAACTGTAGCACCTTAGTGACAAATGATGTTTCTAAAAACCCTCATTTAAACACAAATAATATCAAAAATGTTCATTCTGTTTTCATTTACTTTTTGGAGTCAAAAAATTATGTCAAATATCAGTGTAGTCAGAATAGTAATTTAGTCCCCATATTTTAAAGAAACTATTCTGCTGACCTTTTTAACGTGGTAATTTAAAAAAAAAACTGTACAAATAGCTTAAGATACTTTTGGATAGAAAATTTTTACAAATCCTGTGTAAAAAAATGTGAATAGATCTGTAAAACAAGTTTTTTTTGCAATCATCAATTTGAAAAAAAAACTTTGAATAGAAACAAAAAATCATCTAAAACAGTCCTCAAAATAACAAAAAATTCGCTTTGTTGAGTCCAATCAATCCATAACTTTTTTCAATAAAAAAAATATAAACTTTTAAGAAGTTATAATGAATACGGCTAGTTTTAAAGGTTTAATTATAGAACTTCCAGGTATTTTAAAAAGTTTTTTTAAGGCTTCCATTGTAAGTGCAAGTGATATCCATCTATACCTTCCAATTCGGTGAAAAACCTTTTGTAAAATAAAATATATTAAAACAAAGCAATTTTGTGACCTAGGGTGCTGAAACGAGTTATCGAAAGGAAAAGGATGCATAGTAGAAGAAGCCTTTTGATAGTTATCAAGTTGGCGTATTTAAAATAATTTTTGTATTGTAGAGGAACACCTAAAAAAAAAAATTTGGTTTAATTCAGTCTTTTTTATCCTACTTCACAGCCTTACGTAAAAATATAGGTCAAAAAGTCGTTAAAACAACGAAAACTAGACATGTGTGTCTCAAAATGCTCAAAACAAGATTTTTTCAGGCTCGGTCTCCGAGAAATAGTCTTATCGTTAAGTTATCTGCAAGCCAAACTTTTCCTGTGTATAATTAACATAGACGTGGTCTTAAAATCAAGCAGAGCTGCTTACAGTGTAATATTGGCTACAGGTACTTCCTAATTTCACAGTAGATATCGTGCAGCGTTTGGAGTTCTCAGTGGCTAAGGTGGTAGAGTGCTTGCTTCCCGCCTGGAAGGCTCGGGTTTGAGACTCCGCTCCGTCACTTCCTCCCAGGTAACTACGTGGTATTTTTAATATGACCTAATCACTTGGATATTATATAAATAGGCTATTGGTATATAACATTTTACCGTGGCATGCAGATATGCAGTAAATGTGAAGAAACAACGATGTCAGCAAAGTACTCGTTTAGTACTCGTACTTCAATAAAATCAAACTTAGTAACATTGACTTTTGACTGGTATTTCATGCAAACTTCACATCAAATACATTCATGCCTCACTATGTCGAAAGTATATAAAAATTTTAGGGCAAAAGTCAATATTACATAGTTATATTTTGTTTAAGTATGAGTACTTAATAGTGTTATACTACGAATATCACAAAAAATGTATGCTGCACCATAAATAAAAAAAAATAAAAACTTTACCATTTTTATATTTTGATTTCAGAACTTTTCAAGGCTACAGATTCAAAAGAAAAAAAAACGATTAATTGCCACTGTACAAAGGCTTCGGAAATTCCTTAAAAAAATTAATTTCACATATCAGTCTTACTTAACATTTTAGTTTTGTTAAATGCTATTTTTAAGGGGATTATATTCACAAAATCATGGTTAAATGAAGCAGATCGTGGTACAGATGTGGGGCAGATATAACACACAATGTGAAACAGCAGTTTTATTATTTCTCTCTTAGAAAAATACTTTATACTTCACACGTATTCGTGTAAGACTCGATAGTAAAGATTGGCTAGCAGGATTTATGAGATCAAACGATTAGTTCAACAAAATACTAGAGCATACCTCTACTGATAGAGCAACAGGGTTTAATAAAAAATCTAAGTTCTTTACTTTGTTTTAGTATGTTTTAGATAAATAGAAATTTATACCTGCCAAAATCCGTAATGTTAATAAATTCAGTATTTCAGTAGCGCCCAAATTAATTCTGAAAATAGTTAGCGAAAAAAGAAAGAAATTGAGCGGTGAAAAAACTATTAGCAATAAGAGACAGTGACTGCATGTGTACCACGCCAGCAGATCACATACTTAACCTATACATCTAGTCAGGCTGGTATTTTGTAGTTAAATTTTAGTAAATTTGTATTATAAAAACTTATTTTGTAGAGTCTACCGGTCTTGAAAAGTCAGGTAATCTGTTGTGATATCACGTTAGCTGGTCACACGCGCGTTTTCATTGAACGCAGACTCAGATAAATTTTAATTGATACTATATTTTTGGCTTCAATATAGTAAACAAATAGTAGAAAAAATAATTTTGTGGAACATAACCCTGGAATATTCCCGTCTGGTTTGTAACTTAATACTCTTAATGTATTGTGCGTTTGTTGTACAGGTGAGTTTTAAAACTGAAATCCATTTTTTAGAACGAACTGATCCCGGGGTCAACAAATCTGTTAGCGTAAAGGAATCACGCCAATAGATCACACGTGTGTTTCCGTTAATCGCAACCGAAAAAAAAATCAAATTGTTACATTTTGTAGCTAATTTGTGGTAAATAAGTCATGAAAAAAGTGATTTTTTTTATTTTGGGCGTTTTTGAGAGTTGGGTGCGCCCTTGGTAGGAAAAATAGAGTTCTCACCTGGTGCGCATCCAACCACGGCAAGCACCAGACTTGTTGTGCTTATCCTGGTGGCATGCGCTACCAAGTACGAGAACTACGGTTTGTAGAATATACATATCTTAAGATAATAGATAGATTTCGCTTCCTATTTGGCGCTTAATACATTTTTTGGGGGATACAATTTTTTTCTCATATTGACCAACATGATATATACAAAAATGTCCAAAGAAAATTGCGATTTGCGTGTAAAATGTATAAATAATAGTATTAGTCAAGATGTTCGTACCAAGTAACGCCTTCCTATGAAAATGCCGTTTTCTACCGCAGGATCAACAAACGTCTCAGTGTCCTAACTATCCGAAGGAGAGCATTTTTTGAGTTGTACTTTTATAGGCTCGTTATGCATGTACATGAGTTAATCAACAAATTCAGAGTTTTCTCTCTCACAAAATTTGTAATGGAAGAGTATTTTTAATCTGACTTCTGTTCCAAAGACTGAGAGAAAAGTAACGAAATTATATTTTTGATTTTTATTTAACAATTTTATTCCTAGACAACAAAACTCCTTTCCTACCTCGGGAATTATTGAGGGTCGGGTGTACCCTCGGTAGAAAAAATAGGGTTCGTACCTAGTGCGTATCCAACTAGGGCAAGCACAAGGAGTCCCTCGGGCTTGGTTCTTGCCATAGTGATGTGCTCCATCTGGTCAAGGCCAGGTCCATCTTTTTTCGAATAGCATTTTTGAAATTGACAATTATAGCGTTGTAATCACCAATTACTTATTGGGATTTAAGAACAGGATCAACGTTATAATCAGATTAAAATTTTTTTTGGACCATGTCTTGAGTTTCGTTAAGTTTTGATATAGTATTGGACGGTGTGTCATATCTATTGATGTCAATTTTTAAGGTATTTCATTGATTAACGATTAAACTAAACTAAGTAAACTTACAATTTTTGTTTAACTGAAGATGCTCCCTTCATAATATCCATTGACTTTAGGGAAAGGATGATTGCATCACCGTCGATACATCGTAGTAGGTTATTTAAAATATCGTTTCATGGCAAGAATAAATACTTTTGGATATTGCCTGCAATACGAGTATAACAATATACATGGTTACCAAAGCACTAACTAACTTCTGGATTTTTGTTTTATTTTTACATAAGCAAATTTCTACGATTTTTTGGTACTTAGTGCATTTGGGTACTTACGCACTTACGTGGTTTGCTTACAAACTGACTTGCATCTGCTTTTGCAAATTACCTTCATTAATTAACTATCTTGTAGTTAATGTTATAAGATAATTATAATTAATTTTACATGATTGGCTATCTATTCACCTATCCATGTCTCTCAACTAATAATGTCATAGTGGTATACCATTAAGATCTAAAAATTTAAAAATGTTAAGATATATCTTCGATCATACATAGTTAAGCTCTGTACAGTGCGTGTACATATCCACAAAAAGTTGTCTGTACTACTCATTGACAATCAAATCCCTTGACACACACACACGCACGTTGATAAAAGGTAGCTTATGCGGAGGATTATCTGAGGATAATTATAAGGACAAATTAGGAGTTATGCGAGCATTCGCATAGTTCTGCCATGTTATTAATATGTATCTCTAAAGCACGTTAAGCCACTATCGCTGAAAATGGGTGTGTATGTGTGTGTTTGTGGGACTCTTCTTGAAGTGTTTGGCGCGCTAAACCCCTGATTCTAAATTTTTAGATGTATGAAAAATACGAAATAGAATTCTCGATTCAGCTAATAATTAGAGATTTTTGGTATAATTATTCATTAAGACGTTTTCCTTAAAACGAGCAAAACATTGCCTAGTTTTGATGAATATCTCTAAATGTAAGACATCTGTACATCAAAATTTTAAAGTATACAGATCCTAAAGTTGGTCTGTAAAATTAATTAAAATGTATTGATGATGCAGATAATGCTCAAATTACAAGAAATTGATAACTCTTTGTGAAAACTTATATCACTACAAAATTAAAATTTTTTTTTAATGAATAAGTTTCCTTATCTAAGGCATATATCGAGTCAAAATTTGGCTCATTTTTAGAGCAGTACCTGTTCTACTGTAATGTGTTAATCGGTGCCAATGTATTGGTACGAACCTTCCTAATCCTTTTTTTTTTNTAATGCTCAAATTACAAGAAATTCAAAGCACAATGACATTATTACTGCACTGAGAGAAATTTTTACCCAACCTTAACAATTTTTACCATTACGCCCAGTAAAAATCATCGGGCGCCCAACAAAAATTCCCATCACGACTCACAAGCGAATGTTCACTGTAGGAAAACAGAGACCGTAGTTAAATTTCATAGTAGTTGAAGCAATAAAATTATTATAGTATCATACATTCTTTATAATAGTACATACATTCTTTAAAAGTATTGTGTATATCGGACAGTCCGCTTGCAATGTTAAATCAGTTTAGCTTAAAAATCTTGAAATAAATTTAATTGATACATTTCAATTATTGTAAAGAAATATTTATTTGAAATGGTACCATGTCTAACCGGTTACATAAAAAAAAAAATTTATCTACAGTAAACTTTGGATCGTGAGTTGTGAGGAAAATTTCTGTTGGGTGCCCGATGATTTTTACTGGGCGTAACGGTAAAAATTGTTAAAGTTAGGTAAAAAGTCCAGAGTGACAAAATAGTCCCACGTTAACCGTTCTCCACGGTAATTTTCATGGGCATTTACGATAAAATTCATAAAAAATTTCTCTGAGTGTGTGATCAAATAAAAAATAAGTTTATGACCTAAAATTTAACCTTAACCTTAGTTTTATAAGTTATTTGAAGGTTAAGTCATATTATTTATATAATAATCCTTATAACTTATGATGGATTCTCAGAAAGTATACAACATTTTGTAACAATGGTATTAAAAAATTTCTTTTATTGAACTTGAAAGGTTAATTCAAAGAGAAATTATCATGAGTTGAGCAGTTGAGCATCCCGTCAGTTTATTTTCCTGTTAGATTTTGAACACAGTGCGTGTTGTACTTAAGACATTAAGAATCTATCTGTTTCATGCGTCAGCCTTGTGAGGTTTGAATTTTATCCACCAATTTTTTCAAGATCCAGTACGTTGCGTATTTTATGCTGGCATGCTCGGAAATTCGTTTGCTTTGGAATTATTAAAGATTAAGACCTTTAATATTTAATAATATTAGACGTCCAATGACAGTTGGTTAATAAATAAAATAACGTCCAATGGTGGTACTGTCAAATTTTGTATTTACTGAAAAATAAAACAACGTTTCGGCGGTTTAGACTATGTCCTGGCCCTCATGAGGTACAAAAATACATGAGTAATAAAAAATTCTTTACAATACAAATTTTGATAAATGCAATAAACGCAAATAAAGTAAAGTATATAATAAACCTCTTACTCTGACACAGAGGATGTAAAATCGAAATGTAGTCAGAGTTTTAAGATTTGTTGTTTTGATACCCTGCACATATACAAATTACACAATATACGCACGCAATACAATCAAATAAGAATCACTAGCAGTTCCTTGTGAGACACACTTAAACAGATTATGTTTTCCTAATGCCATAAATAAAAGGGGCCCTAAAATCATGTACATCAAGTTAGCCTCCTTTCTTAATTGACTTAACGAGAGACTTGTAACAATTTTAAAATTTTTCTGAATCTTGTTGTCTATTAATATTATTATTGATGTAATGTATATTTAACATTTCGGAAAACAGGCGCTTTTTATAATTTTGTTCTGTCTGAAATTTTTATTTTATCAAAATTAAAGTTGTGTGTAAATTTAATGCATTGTTGCGATAGTACAGGTATATCCTTTTGTTTCTCTATGTCTCTTTTATGTTCTGCCATTCTTAATTTTGAAGCTCTCGATGTTTGACCGGCATAACAGCAGTTGCAATTCGCACACGAATGATATTCTCATATGTGTGCCTACTAAATATATTAACTATACTAAAAACATTTTTAATAGCTATTGTCCGGAATTACAATTCACTGTTGAGACATGCAACAACAACAGTATTATTTTCTTAGAGTAAGAAATTTCTATTCAACAAAATAACACAGTGCTAACTAATTGGTACCAAAAACTAACACATTCAGGCCGATACTTGAGTTTTCTCTCCTACCATTTAATGCAACATAAAATAGGTATCATTTACACATTAGTATACTTTTCCATTATATTAGCAGACACTCAATTTCATAACGATAATTTAAAATTAATCAAAAAATTTTTACTAGCTAACAACTATCCTCAAAAATTTATTGATAAATTTTCAAACAAAAGAATAAATACCTTGAAAAACTTGAACATAATTAACATTTGCAATAAAATCAATAATAATTATAAACTTATCTTATCATTACCGTATATTCCCCATTTGCACGGTCCTATTAAATATTTTTGTAAGAAGCTTCACATTGGTCTTGGATACTGTTTAAACAATAAATTGAATTCGATCTTTTCACTTGGAAAAGATGTAACCGAGCCACTCGATAAAAATAATGTCGTTTACCACATACCATGTGCGAATTTTAACTGCTGTTATGTCGGTCAAACATCGAGAGCCTTAAAATTAAGAATGGCAGAACATAAAAGAGACATAGAGAAACAAAAGGATACATCTGTACTATCGCAACGTAGCATTGAATTTACACACAACTTCAATTTTGATAAAAAAAAAAATTTTAGACAGAACAGAATTATAAAAAGCGCCTGTTTTCCAAAATGTTAAATATACATTATTTCAATAATAATATGAATAGACAACAAGATTCAGAAAAATTGAAAAATTGTTACAAGTCTCTCGTTAAGTCAATTAAGAAAGGAGGCTAACTTGATGTACATGATTTTAGGACCCCTTTTATTTATGGCATTAGGAAAACATAATCTGTTTAAGTATGTCTCACAAGGAACTGCTAGTGATTCTTATTTGATTGTATTGTGTGCGTATATTGTGTCATTTGTATATGTGCAGGGTATAAAAGTTACAAATCTCAAAACTCTGACTACATTACGATCTTACATCCCCTTTGTCAGAGTCAGAGGTACATTATATACTTCACTTAATTTGCTTTTATTGCATTTATCAAAATTTGTATTGTAAAGAATTTTTTATTACTCATATATTTTTGTACCTGATGAGAGCTGGGACATTGTCCAAATTGCCGAAACGTCGTTTTGTTTTTTAGTAAATACAAAATTCGACGGGACCACCATTGAACATTATTTTAATGAACCTTTAATATTCAGTTTGATGTACGCTTTAAGCTCCTCATAACCGAAAACTAAGTAAATGTTGTGAATGGCACAGTTAAGATGAAAAAAATTCTGTGAAATATATACTCCAGATCCCTTTTACAATTCAGTAAATTTTTGGCTTCGGACCTTCTTATTTTAGTAGTTGGTATGCTGACAACATATTTAGCCTTGAAAGCAGTTGTTTCCTCAATTCATACTTGAAATTCTAATAGTCTTAAAGCTTAAAATAATAATATTCCAAAAAACCTAAAAAGCACTGTACTTCAGACCTTTATAATAAAAGAAGTCGCCTTTCACAGCCCTCAGGCAACCGATGAGTTTCATGCTTTGAATACGTTCAATATCTGAGCCCATCAGTTGGGTTTTTTTAGAGACACTATACGTTGCAAGCTTTAATTTTTTAAAAACCAATGATTCCTTTGCTTCAGACTTTAAATTTCTATTGGAACAAAAATTTTCAATAATATCTTAAAAGATCTATAACTTTAGATACCATATAAGTTGTATGCTTTAGCTTTCCAAAAATCTAGTAAACAGTGTGCACAAAACCTTTAGCTCGTGCGGTAGACTGTTATGACCTAATAAGTTGTATGCTTTTTAAACGTATAATTTAAACATCTCGTAAGATTCGTGCTTCAAATAGCTATAATCTCAAAACTTAGTAAGTTGCATGATTTAGATTTCGGAACGTCGATAAATTTCATGTTCTGAACATTTATAATCATAAAACCCAGTAAATTGCACTATTTATATTTTAAAATCCAACTCATAGCCTATTTCAGGCTTCCAATACCCAGTTAAACTCATTAGTACAACAGTTATAGGAGTTTTGTGTGGCCGATTGACTTCCACATGTATTGTTGCCTGCAGAATCTGAATCTAAAATTCGTTTGTTTTTACAGTACTAAAAATTATCAACAATTTTAATGTTTATAGCGCTATAAGAACAACAGGTAATATACTAAACTAAATTAACTATAAAACTTGATAACTAAACTTATCAGAAATGAGTCTGTTCACGAATCTTGGAAATGTTTTGATTTGAGCTTAAGGTATAGTAAATTTAGTGGGAATAGATTGAAAACGGTGATTGAAACTTACTTACTTTGTAAAACAATTAGTTATTTTCTTTGTTTCTTAAGTGTTCTCTTAATTGTACTCACTACTCTTTTAATTGAATTTGATAATAAATTGCATCATAAACAGTGTATAAAATGATTTTTTCTTCTAAATACAAAATTATATTTTAAAAAGTTATATTATAAGTATTAATATTGTTAATTTTGTAATTAAATAACAAAAAAAATCAACAATAGTTTTACAAAGTTAGTAACTTTTCTATCACCGCAGTACAGATTTGTCATTCATACCCATATGTTTGACCATGAAAGTCCATATACTAAGTCTTATCAAACAGCTAAAGACACTTTTAGCCGGCCCCTCTCTCAAGACTATCAGTGTGTGGAGCAGCAATCGCGTACATACCATATGCTCGCCTGAGAATTGTTCTATCTCTAAAAAAATTCTACTTTATTTACATCTACTGAGCTACAAAATGCCCGTTTTAAATCGTACTATAACTGTAAAAAATAATTATGCTAATACTTTTTATGTATTTATAGTTGCAATGTTCGAAAACAAACCACTTATCTTGTTTCCGTGAAAAACTATAACTTTAAAGAGATAAAGCATTCTGAGTAGTAAGGGAAAGCTTTTTCCAGACAGTTTCATAGATACATGTCATACGGCTGGTGCCGGAGGCGTGGCCCAAGGACCGTTTTTCTCGGGTGCCACGTGACGGGGGAGGCGAGGAGAATGGACCAATAACCCAATACGAGTTTCGCGCGTAATTTAAATATAATTACCGACATTGGCCGGTAACAGTAATTTTTTGCAGGCGTCACGTGACCCAATAAGCAGTGCGCGGAAAAAGGCGCGAGATGTCGCGTGTAGTTTAAATGTTGCTAGGATGATAACATCAATTTTTTCCTCGCAGAGAAAAAAATTGATGTTACCGACATTGCTTGGTCGGTAATTTTTTCTTTCTTTTTAGCGGAGTGAAAATTAAGGGGTTCCCCTGATTATCAGCTGTACCTGTGAAAATCCATAAATTCGAAAGTGCAAAAATACGTCTAACGCTATTACCACTTTTCTTGCGAAAAATTTGAAATTATTATGAAAGTTAAGGGAATGGGTGATGTGCGAGGTTTCTTGAATAAAAACAATTCAAATTTATTTAACACACGTATTGTATAAAAACACACTTAACTAATAATTTTTATAAGTTTAGAAGCGATGTGAAAATTTAAAAAATGGTTTTGTTTCAATATTCTACGACATTATTAATTCTATTTATTTTAAAATGTATGCCATTTGAAAATATTTGTAAACAGTACGTAAATAACTCTAGAAATACCATGTCAAGATTTTGTTCTAAAAAGAAATTATTAATTGCAGAATAAAGATTTTTTTAAACATTTTTTCGATTGATGTTTTTATCAGTAAAGTTATTATTTACAGACGCAAAATAATCTTTTAAATCGCTCCATACATGTGAATTTATAATTACACATCCTGTAAACTGACATTTGGAAAGCTGCAACAATGGCTCGAAACACTGACGATTTACATTACAGTGAAGTCCCACGACGATTTTTTTCGTACCCGTCTTATTGAGTGGATACGAATGAAGTAACACCTTTGCCAAGGATATTATAGCACTTTCATTGTCTTTTTGATTTTCTATAGAATTAATAAAATCTGATAAATGTTTAGAGGTATTACGCGATGAAAAACTTGTTTGTCTTGATTCAGCACGAGCCATTTTTACAGTTTCGTACGACACAGTTAAATTAAAAATCATTTTACCGACAAAATTTTGCAGGGGCTCCGAAAATCAACTATGTCAGCCGTTATCTAAGTTGTATGGAAGACTAACTGTTCTGTAGAAAAGTGAAACCCTCGCGTTTGAAAACTTGTATAGCTTTTGCACTCTTCTCTCTCAAAATTTTTTCACGCGGTGAAACCCTCCCCACTCAAATTTTTGGCAATATGTGGTTTATAAGAAGAGATAGTATACCCTTATTTAATCATATAAAATGCTGTGGGAAAAACATGCTCAAGCCCGAAAGAAGCTTTTGTTTAGTCACCGGAAAAATACCTGCGAATGGCTGTAGAGAAAAGTAAGTGACGACAGCGGATGTGAGAAATTGTCCCTCAGCTGCAATAATTTTAATCTTTTTCAAAGTATAAAGAAAGATAAGCAACCACGGCGGAAGTAAGCAATTGTTCCTCAGCTGCAATAATTTTAATCTTTTTCAAAATATGAAGAAGAGTAAGTAACCACTGTGGAAGTGTACCGTAACTGTAGAATTTTCCAGACTATGACTAAAGTGTACCTATGTGAGTGAGTACATCTTTTACATTTATTATACGTTGGCCAAAATTTTGGCAAAAAGGAGGGAGGGGAAATATAGAAGTAGGTAGGGAAAAGAAGAAATTGTAAAATAAAATCAGTCCTTATCCGACACTATCAGATGAATCACATTTTTCTTGCTGATACGTTACTATAATTTTACGTGTTACATCTTGTTCGAAATCTTTCACATTTTCAATTAACTTCAAAATTTTCTACAGTGTATTTTTTCCGTTTGCTTAGACTTGTTTAAATTTTGTAACAGTTTATCTCTACGGTGTGTTGCAAGTTTTTGCTAGCTACACTGTTCTTATTAGTTATTTCGGTGTCTCTCTACAACGTGTTACAAGTTTTTTGCTAGCTACACAGTACAATAAAAAAACAGGAAAAATGAAACCATCTAATATCGCAGCATTGTTCAAGATAGTGCGTTCTTGTGCGTGATACGTGACTATCGTGTCGGAAGATGTGCGTAAAGCGTACCCCGAAAAGTGGTTTAGCGAGAAGCTGCCTGCATACTCAGTTAACAAATTAAGAGGAGTATTGCAGGAGCTTTTCACCGTTTATCTGACGGGTGGGCATGCTGTCACGTTTTACTCCCTTTATCTAGTGCGTAGTCCTATAGCTATACAGACTGTGGTGAAATGTCTACCGTCTAAAGCTAGGAACATCGCAATGTTGAAGAAAATGTACGAGGCATACGATAGAATTGGTGAGTGATATAAATTTATGAAATTTTTTATACTAACAAAATTTTGCATGATGAGAGAAATTAAACGAAATCTTTTTTTTAGTTGGAAAAAAATGTTTTGAAGATAGTGAAAATCTTCCAAACGTTGACGGCACTCTAAAGAGAAAGCTGGAGGACTCCTTGGACGATAGTATGCCTGGACCGTCAGGGGAGGAGGAACTTTCTTACGAGAAGAAAAAAATATCTCCAGGTAAATTAAAATCTTTGCGTACATGTCTTTTTCCATCATCCATTTAACCTTTTCAATTAAATTAATTTTACAATATTGTGTATAAAATCAGTCTGACCGCTCGCTGGAACAGGTGTCCGAACCGACACCTGGTCCATCGGGGTAAACTATGACACACTACACCAACACAGGTAACTAATAATTTTATGTTTATATTTCTAAAAAGTCTTAAATAATATTCTAATTGCTATTTCTTATCTCACGGATGGAATCGATATTGAGAGTACTCCTATTAAACAACCTCAGGAGCAGCCCACTTACGAACATTAACATGGAAGAGGTGTTGCAAGCGTCGCCGTGCAGACTGAGGGTGAACCGGACATATCGAGATATATGAAATATATATCATACTAGAAAGCGATAGAGAAAAATTCATTAAATCATTTAAAACAACGTGTCGCGCTATAAGATTCAAAATTACCAAACCTACGGATGTAGCAAATACTTTGGAATGGCTTAAAAACGGTTTTCGGGAACGTATTAGTGTTATTAAAAAAAATTACACTACGAGTAATTATCTTGTAGGTATCGACTTAAACTCTGACGCGTTAACTGAAGGATCGGCTGGTATCTATTTCAAATTAATAAATCAAATTAATTTTCAAGATATCTGGGGCCTCTGCAAAAAAATTGAACAGAGTAAGCGAATAATTGACATCGCGAAAACGTTAGCAGTTGAGGTGACTTATGTTAAATTACCTCAAGGGTGGGGTGGACTGGAAGACGTTATACATAGTTTAAGTAAAAAAGGTGTCTTATTGATAAATAATAGGGATAACCTATGTTTAGCTAGGGCTCTTGTATGTGGTAAAGTTTTGACAGAAAAAAATTGCTCGTGCACGTGGGCCTGACAATGGGAGAAGATAAAAACAGAAAATGAAAAAAAATCAGAGGCTGTAAAACTAATGCAAGAGTGTGACATTGAAATAAATAATGAGCACGGGTATGGATATGCAGAGTTTCCTAAATTTCAACGGTATTTTAAACAACATAATATACGTATTTGGATATTTGATTACGGCACTTTTGGCGATGAATCACTTGAATCACTTGGCGGTGAGCCACTTGTTTCGTTCATCTCTTTCACTCATTGCATGATTATTTTAATGATATTTTTGAAAGGGCTTGTTAAGATGAAGAGAGAGAGAGAGAGAGAGAGAGAGAGAGAGAGAGAGAGAGAAAGACGGGGGAGTGGTTCTAACACAGTTAAACATGTATCCGCATTATTGATGATTTTCTCAAACGTGTAAGGAAGATGTCGCTACATTCGGTTAAAAAAAGATATCAAAAATGCAGGTTGCAACCTGTTTTTTGCTTAGTATTTAACGATGTCAGCCAGTAGCAAGAAGGAAAAGGGTAGTATAGAAAAGAAGACCCCTCCCCTTAAAAGGGAGGAGGACGAGGAGAAAAAAAAAAATCGCTATTTTTATCGATAAAAAAATTCACGATCGATCGATTCTCCAGTAACCAAAAATTTTGTCCAGCATTTTGTGCACTGTATAAAGCATGCATGCTAAAAGAATGCGTCATCAAGACTTTATCTCTAAAGAAAGCATTATCGCAGGATAGCGATGCATACTACGCCTTCCAGAATATTAAACGTCTAAGTCCAGACGTTGTGGATAGTGTCAGTGATAATAAAAAAAAAAATGAATCAAATATTTTCCATTGTACGTTTTCGAAATAGTTATTGCAAAATGAAACCGTCAACTAATATTTTTGCTTTTTTAGAGTGTTACTTAAACAGAATTTTATTTTTTTTGAATACTACACGTACAAATATTAGGAAATAGTAACATATATGAAAGAATTAAAAAAAAAAATAACAATGTGCAAGTCCTGAAGAGTTCGAATTGAATCAACGTTCCATACACATGAAATCGTTAACTAACTGAGCCATTCAGGACTTGCATCTTCCAAAATGCGAATAAGGTACTACATTTACCTTGAAAGTAATAAAAATATACTAGTCAATTATTTGCATAGCTAGATATCAAGACAGGTAATGTTTTTCCGCTGCATGCTCGTTCCATTTACCCAAGGGAGTAGTTGAGACAAGGAGAGAGTGTCGTTTGACGTGTACGTAGAGACAAACCAGTTGACGCTCATATATAGAGGCAATCCATGCGTAGATTTATGCCTAAATAGGGGTATACACATATATACGGTTAATTATTAGCTACAACACCGTAGCGTTGCGGTCACCGCCACATAGTATGTAGGTATGCTTTGCTGAAAAGTATTTAACTTACAAGCTTTTCAAACTATAGTTAGTATGGAAAATATTGTCATAATGGATACCCGATGGCAACACCTATGGACAAGCATAATTTGCGGTCCAACCGGCTGCGGACAAACAGTTTTCGTTAAAAGATTTTTAAATAATTTAGAACAAACGTCTAGCGTTACGTTTGACCGTATTTTATTTTAGTATGCAGAGTGGCAGGATAGTTATAGAAGTGAAAATTTTTTGAAAAATGGACAGCAAATTGAATTTTTCGAGGGGCTGCCAAAACCTTCAGACTATTCAAATGATCCCCATTTAAAAAGCTTTTAATCATCGACGATTTGAAGCGCGAGTCATCAAATCATGTTGTGGTAGATCTTTTTACAAAAGGAAGTCATCATAAAAATATTAGTGTAATGTTTATAACGTAAAATATTTTTTACAAGTCAACTCATTTGCGAGACATAAGTCTGGACACGTCGTATATCATAGTGTTTAAAAACCCTCACGATCGTGCGCAAATACAACATTTGGTGTGACAGATATATCCGGAAGATCCAAAATTTGTACAAGAGGCGTATCAAGACGCAACAGCTAAAAGTCATGGTTATCTTATGATTGATTGCGAGTAAGACACTTTGGATAAGTTAAGATTCCGTGCAAGTATATTTCCAGACGAGTATCAATGTTTACCTGCCAAAATATGCTACAAGTGCATTCGCGTATCTGGGTTAAATTAACAGATAAAATAGTTAGTAGTAACGTTCAGCTTTCAGTTTTCTTTTGACTATGAAGCCACCAACATCGAAAAACAGGTGTTTTAAACAACCCCCTCGTCGTGCAGACGAGTCTCGCGAAGCTCCGTTCGAGAGGCGGTACATTGCAATTTTGGAAGTTCTCACTCATCCAAACAGAGAACAGAGAGCTGCATTGTTAAAAAAAGAAGACAAAAAATTAATCAACTGCTTGGGTGAGTGTGTTTTAAACGTTCTCAAAGGTGTTGTTTCTCTGAAAAACAGTCAAAAAAAAGTTTAAAAGTATTTTACAACAATTGATCGCTAAAAGTAGAGGTAAACATTTGTGGAAAAAAAAGAGAAAAATTATAGTTCAAAAAGGAAATGGTTTTTCACCGTTAAGATAACAACCTAATTTAAGTGAAATATTATGAAGAATATTGTAAAAATAATTAAATGGAAAGAGGGAAAAAAATCATTTTACTGTCTAAAGACCAATTCGAAAGAATAAAAAGAGAAAGCACTACCGTAGGGGGAAACCCCGGTCCTTCTACTCCTACAGCCGCAAGTAATTTTTTCACACAATCTATTTTACAAACCACACAGGCAGCCAAAGAGAACTTGAGTTGGTTAGACGACTCGATGAAAAAAATTCTAGATTCGAATTCGTATAGCAATGAATACGATTAATTGAAGGAAAACTTGAGAGTTTTCCATAGGTAGTTATACTTTGTCGATGAAAAGCGTGAGCCAATGCAGATTGCTAAAAATGAAGTTAAAAATATCACTGCTACGACTACAGATGATTATGGAATGAGCGAAGAAACGTTTGTTAGTACTGTACCTAAAGTGTACAAACAAAAATTTATGCTGCTTTTAAAAAATTTAAAAGGATACAAAAACAATATTAAGTAGGATAGTACAGGTATAGTAATTTATAAAGGTAAAAAAATTGATGGGTCATATATTATCGATTTAATTAATGATGCTGCAAGGCGAAGGAAAAATATTAAATCGGTGAGGAGAAAAATTTTTGCTAAAGTATTTCGGGAGATAAGCACTCCTCAAGAACTCGTGGAAAATACAGACCTCTTGAAAATTGTAGATCGCGACAGTTCAAGCTTGCTGTTGGATGGGATCAGTAATATGAAGTCGCTCGGAGAAGACGAAGAAACGTTTGAACACGAGACTTTTTCATCACCTTTGGAAAAAACTGTACACGATAACAAATCTAATGATGATAAGCATGTAGTACATGCATCTACTCCAAAATCAAGCGGTGTTAAATGCTGGTTACGCTATTAATAAATAATTAATGCGCAAGAGAAACAATATTTAATTCCTCACCATGAAGCAGCATTTTTCGGGGTCTGCAATTTAATAAGAGTAAATAAAAACAAAATCTCACCCGAGAAAATCAAAGAATGGCTGCAAAAACATGATGCTTATACTTTACATGAATCTATTCGGTGAAAGTTTCCACGGTTGTTTTACTATGTTAATGCTAGAGATGAATTGTGGGAAGCAGATCTCATTCAACTGACGTCATTAAAAAACTACAACGATGGAGTGTCTTTTATTTTAATTGCAACTGATGTATTGAGCAAACTTGTACGGGTGCAACCTTTAAAAGATAAAAGTTGCCGTAGTGTAACAGCAGGTTTTAAAAAAATTCTTGAAAATAGATGATCTCGCTCGCCCACTATGTTACAAACGGATGAAGGGACTGAATTTTTAGGCAGTGAATTTCATCGCTTTTTGAAAGACAATGCTATAAAATTTCGAGTTGCCAAAAACCCTGATGTTGAAGCGGCCGTAGTAGAGCGCGTCATTCAAACGTTTAAAGAGCGTTTGTACAGATATTTTACATACAAAAATACACACCGTTACGTAGACTTTTTTCAAAATTTAATTAGTGGTTACAATAATACCCCCCACTCTACAACTAAGTTAACACCAAGCAGCGTAACAATATATAATGCATATGTAGCAAGACAAAATTTAGTCAATTCGAGAAAAGCTCGCGCAAAACATAGTCACAGTGAAAGTAAAGATAAACATAAAGTAGGTGATTATGTACGCATAAGCCGTGTTAAAAATGTGTTTGAAAAAGGTGTCGTAAAAACCTAGAGTGAAGAGATATTTAAAATTACTCGAATTTTGAAAAGACAAAATTTACATGTGTATGAGCTCAGCGATTTAGATAGTGAAAAAATTGAGGGATTTTTTTACTCTCAAGAACTCAACCCTGTTAACAACGAACGTGTCAGTGAGCAGGAGCATAAAATTGACAAGATCTTGAAAACCAGAGGAAAAGGAAAAAACAAACAACACTTTGTTAGTCGGGTAGGATATCCTGAAAAATTTAACTCGTGGATAAATTCAAGGGATTTAAAAAACAATACATCATAACGAGTTTACGATAACTTAACCCAGTAACAGTAGTATTAAATATTTTCCGAGCAACACAACAACAAATTTTTCTACACAGTTACCCCGTGAAATCGAGCTAAGCGGTAAATGGGAGGTAGGAATTTCCGACATTCACGTACCATTCACTATTTTGCATGTTCGACGAGAAGAGGCAGTGATAAGCGAACCAGGTGAAGAAAAAAAAATGTTGTATTCAACACGGTACCTATGACTCTGTATATAGTTTATGCGAGGAAATAAATAGAAAATGGTTAGAATATTATCATGAAGATAAGAAATGGCAGCAGCTAATTTATGATCATCGAGGTGGGTTTGTATTTATTGATTTTCCAATAACAGGACCTGGACGTACAAGAACGTGTGAAAAACCCCCTGTTTTGTCCACTACAGTGAAACGTATTATTGGGTTCGAGGAAGGGCTGACCAAGATCGAGCGTGATCGTGCCGAAATAAAAGGGTATTACAGGCTATTGTTTCACGGTTAACAGCCTTCAAGCTTATCAAGAGTGGTACCTGATCAACTTTTTATTCATACTAATATATGTAAACTGAGTATTTTTTGTGATACATTTGCATCCTTGCTGAAGATAGTAAATTTAGCCGCTCAGGAAATTCATTTCGGAAGCACAATTGTAAAGAGGTACACTCCACCAGTCTACGTACCCCTCCTCAATAATAGATTTCATACAATGGATATAGATATAGGAGATCAATTTGGTAAACCAATACCATTTGAGTTTGGGACACTGACCGTGGTGTTACATTTTAGGAAAGTTTTCTTTCAAGCGAATCGTTACAAAATGATTTGTTACGATGAGTATCACACACAGCACGAGAGCGGAAGAGGAGTCAAGCATGCGTTTGCGGGGTCGTATAGACAGAGAGGGCACGGATTAGGCTCTTTTTTCACTGGACTATTTCGGAGACAAGCTTTACGAGCGGGAGTGAATATAATAGACGATGTTGAAGAGAACAATATACCTTTTAAAAATGCATTCAAGAATCGGATGAACGAATCCGGTAAAAATTTAAAACGTAAAGCTACAGAAAAAATTATGAAGTTGATGGAAGTATCGGGATATAATGCTTTACCATATAAAAAAAAACACAGTCTCGACGTAGAAGCGGTGGCGTAAACATCTCATTAAAAAGTGCGAAAAAAAAAAAAAGAAAAGAACAGGTCGATCGAAAGTAGCTAAACGAAAAATAGGTGCGCGTAAGAAAAATAGTAAGAAGAAAAAACCAAACAGAAAAGTAAAAAAAGTTGGTCTTAAAACAAAGAATAAGACGGTAAAAAATAAGAAATCAAGACCTGTAAAAATTTTTGGATAATTATGTCTTCTCTACGTAGTCATACGGATCCTTGTGTGAAGAGCGGGTTGGATTTATTTTCCGTTCCTCTCACGCAGACAGCATTGGAAACTAATCGATGGGTGCATAACAAACCTGTTTCGTCGTTAAGCGATGAGAGTCCCATAGAATTCGTTATCAGCTCTTAAAACGAGGATTACATCTACTTGGCTCATACGATGCACAGAGTGAATGTCAAATTGACATCTTATGACAAAGATGGGGATGCGTTTGTAGCTCCAGTGAACAATTTTTTATACTTGAAATTTAATCAGGTTGACGTTTATTTTTTTTTAAACTCGTGACTTCTCCAAATAATGCTTACCCATACAGAGCATATATTGAAACTCTTTTAAATTACGGTCCTGTTGCAAAATCATCGCATTTGTCGACAAATCAATGGGACAGAGATGTTGCTGGGGAAATAGACGAATTACCCGGTTCGAAAAAAATTTAGCTCTTACTGAGTGTCAAGAATATTTAAAAGATGGAAAGACCGTAGACTTAATGGGTCATGTATATTGTGACATATTCAATAAAGATAAGTTATTATTAAATGGCGTCGAAGTTCGTTTACGTCTAGTGCGCTAAAAAGATGCTTTTTGTCTCATGGATGCTTCAACGAAAAATTGTTCCGTCAGCATTAGCGAGGCTACACTTCTCATTCGGCGAGTGAAAGTTAGCCCTACAGTTTTGATTGCGCACGCATAAACTCTGGCAAGCTCTACGGCAAAATATCCAATTATGCGCGTCGAAGTCAAATCTTTTACCCTACATAGCGATATAAACGGCAACTCTTTAGATAATGTTATCCTTGGACAACTTCTGAAAAGAATCATTTTAGGTTTTGTTAACAACATAGTCTTCAACGGGGATCGAAAAATGAATCGTTTCAACTTTCAAAAGTATTCTATAAATTTTTTTTCGTTATACGTTGACGGTGTACAAGTCCCTAGTAAGCTGCTAGAACCGACTTTTACAGGAAGCACACCTATGTACGTGGAAACATATCATACTTTATTTTCGGGCACCGGGATCTATTACATGAATAAAGGAAATAGTATTCACAGGAAAAACTATTCCAACGGGTATTGTGTGTTTGCATTTGATCTTACGCCCGATCATTCAGCGCATTGTGCAGGTCATTGGAATTTAGTAAAGAATGGTACAGTACGAATAAATGTACGCTTCGAGACAGCTCTCACGAAAACTATAAATTGTATTTTATATGCTAAATTTGACAACATATTGGAAATTGACTCAAATCGTCAAGTAGTTGTAGATTTCAACTAATAAAAATTCACACATCTTTTATTATGGACTCGTCGCAACTATGTAGATCTCTTTGCAGTATGCATGCAGCGACGACCGGAGTATTCCCTACGGATCAGTTATCTTTTAATTGGGCGAGACCGTGCGTGCTCATAGTTAACACCGATAAAAGTTATAAGCCAGGCACGCATTGGGTAGCTATATGTGTCGATATTGAAGGTCATGAGTGTACTTTGACATCTATGGTCTGCCTCCCATGGTACCCCATCACATCGATAGACTCAAAATAACTTGTGTTACTTATCATTGGAGTGTACAACAGCTTCAAAATATTAATTCTAGCGTTTGCAGAAATTACTGTATTGATTTTCTATTTTTCATGTGCAACAACTATTCTTTAGGCATGTTTTGTTCATTTTTTTTATTAGATACTCTCAGCAACGATAAAATAACTGTTAACTTTTTTAATCGTATCACTAGACGTTAGATTTTTAAAAATAATCGTATTGTAAGCAACATATGTACTCACACTAGCAAACCTAAGAGTAATCATAGAACAGCACATTTTTTAAAATTTATATCAACTCATATGTAAACCTTAAGTGTGTTTTTATACAATATATGTATTAAATACATTTGTTCATTTATGAATTTAAGTATCGCTGGCGAGTGTCTTTGCGCTGTTGCTGCGCGTTTTCCTTTAATTTAACTCGCGGATTTTGCTGTGCGAAAGGTAGGGGGTCACACTCCTGCAAGGAGTGCGTATTTAATACACTTGTGCGAGTGTGTCTGTTCCCCCTTCCCGCGTATTGTATAAAACATTTGATAAGGCTTGCCGCGAGTAGGTCTGGCTCGAGCAGCACGCTTGTGGGACTCTCCCCGTCCAGACTTCGAGCGAAGTAGACGTACCTACGAGCAAGCAGTATAACGCAGCAAAGTCGTTTTTCGGGCTAAAGATGTGCCCAAGCAGCAGCAACACCGCAGAGATTTACTACTCCACGCTGGATTTGTAATTTTTAGTATCTTTATCTCTTAAAGGCCTAAGCAATAGGAGCAGCATTCAACTGGATAAGAACTGCACGAACGGCTAGCTAATCGTCGTGTCGAGGCAGTGATCTTGTTGAAGCGTTGTAAATTTTATCTGCACGATCGACTCGCTATTCGTCGAATCGGCAGACAAATTTGAAGCGTAGACAGCTCGCTTTGTAAAGCTGATCTAGTCTGAATTTTGAGTATTCTTTGATAGCGTCGCGATATTCCATTATCTCAGAAGTTATTGTTAATCTCTTTCTCTTTGGTAAATATATTTGTTGATTGTTTAAAGTGAAACCATTTTGTAAATCCTTTCACTACCCCTCACAGAAGCTTGAATTTATTACAGAAAATTAGACAACAAATTTTCACTGTCTTTAACTCGGCAGCAGTCCGAATTTGCCCTGGGTTCTTCCATTCGAGGCTTTCGAAGCTTCTCGAGTCTCGAGATAAGCCCAGCATATATAAATAAATATACAACATTTGAATTGTTTTTATTTAAAACCACACATACCATCCATTCCTAATAATTTTTACGATGTACATTGATGAAAAAATAACTTAAAAACTATATTTTTAGTTAACAAAATTTTTTGCACCACCTCAAATTCAGCAAAATATTATTGAAAAACATAAGCATTAGCTGCATGGGCTTAACTTTAACCAACATTCGACTTTAAGCTGAAACATCTTCCCAAACCCTGCAGAGTTATGAGTAATAAAGTGTTTACTTGTAATGTGTAATTTCTCCATCGCTCTTTGGTTTCTCTAGCCCTGCTTGCTGTACATTTCGTTTCAGTGTATTTTCAGCCAGTGGTCGGTCAATCGTTCAAAACGGTCAAAATGTTTATCAACATCGTACGTTTTTACTTAAATAGTTTCTTTGAAATTATCATAATGTAGTGTTATAAAATAAAAGGTTTCGATAACTATTTTATAAACCATGACTGGAAACGCTTTTTAACAAACATCGTGAGATGCAGTTGGAAAATATTAGGTTTCGATACCTACCCCTGCCGTTACAAGTTTTGACGTTTTTTAATAAAAGTGATGAGTTATTGTATTGAAAAGCTGAAAAAATATCTAATGTATAGTGACGTAAAAGACTACGGTTTACGTCTGAAAATGTCAGACGAAGAATTAGAAGTGAAAATGAATCGGAATTATTTTGTCACAAACAAACTTCAGTTCCGAAAGTTACACATGTGTATGGTTAAAGTGTTTACCTATCGTAAGGGACGCCACTGCACCAACTTAATATATAACTCCGCGAGTATGTGTTAATTACATATAGAGATGAGTAGGGCTTCATGTGCAGCATACCGTCTCATAGGAAAAGCTGAAAGAGCTGGAGTACTTGTAGAACACATGGGTATGATAGCATTTTTTAAGCTGTTGCTGCGAAAGCAATATGCTTAAGAATACAATGTAACGCAATCTGACAGAGGACATCAACAATGGGAGCTTGGGTTGAAGGAAATGAGTCGTCACCTTCGACTTTAGGATGGTTGAAAGTTGAAAAGAAAATGTTGCGAGCGCCAGGGCTGGTTTAATGCAGCTGGTGAACTTGTTATGTTTTAATTCAGTGATTGAAGTATTTTATATTTGACATGGTATTTTTAGAGGTAACTACTTACTGTTTAGAAATATTTTTAAGCGACATTCATTTTAAATTAAATAGAATTAATAATTATGTAGAATGTTGAAACAAAACTATTTTCAAAATTTTTTCGTTGCTTCTAAACTTATAAATATCATTAGGTAGTGTTAGCAATACGGCTCTTTAACTTTCATTTACGTTTTAGCTACGAGATTATTTCTCCTTTTATAATGTATCCAACCTCTAGAGTCTTGTGAGTAATAAAGAGTTCGCTCGAATTGTAGACAAATTTTAGAAATAATCGTATTGTAAGCAACACATGCACTCAAACTAGTAAACCTAAAAGTAATCATAAATTAGCACATTTTTTAAATTATATTAACTCATATGTAAACCTCAAGTGTGTTTTTATACAGTACAAGTATGAAATAAATTTGAATTGTTTCTATTCAAGAAACCTCGCTCACCATCCACTCCCTTTACCTTCATAATGAAATAATTTCAAATTTTTTGCAAGAAAAATAGTAGTAGCGTTAGGCGTATTTTTGCACTTTCGAATTTATGGATTTCACAGGTACAGCAGATAATCAGGAGAACCCCTTAATTTTCACTCCGCTAAAAAGAAAGAAAAAATTACCGACCAAGCAATGTCGGTAACATCAATTTTTTTCTCTGCGAGGAAAAAATTGATGTTACCATCCTAGCAACATTTAAACTACACGCGACATCTCGCGCCTTTTTCCGCGCACCGCTTATTAGGTCACGTGACGTCTGCAGAAAATTATTGTTACTGGCCAATGTCGGTAATTATATTTAAATTACGCGTGAAACTCGTATTGGGTTATTGGTCCATTCTCCCCGCCTCCCCGGTCACGGGACGCCCGGGGAAACGGTCCCCGGGCCACGCCTCTGACGCCAGCTGTATGACATATATCTATGAAACTGTCAGGAAAAAGCTTTCCCTTACTACTATTCTGTCTAAATGTAATTTATGGGTCCTATCACAACCGACTTTAAAGCTAACACCTTGAGCAAAAAAGAGTGTTGAACATTATACATTAAAATACATAATGGTATTGGTCGTCAGTTGATAAAGAGCCGTGTCAGGCTGATTAAATAAAAAAGGACTGTTAATAAATAAGTCGGTCTTCACTTTATTCATTTATTAGAAACGTTATGGCCGTTTGGGTATTACAGTACCTTTTTAAGACGTGTGTACAGTAAGGCTAAACAATATACTACACTTACATTCAAAACATACATACACTTACCGTCAAAGTTACACAATAATGCAAAATTTTATACGAATACGTACATAGTCAACATAGGGGCAACTACATACAATAAATATTCAGTAATAACGAACTATTGAGATTTAACATGTCATTCATTAAATTGTTAAAATTTTTGAATACATGAATCTCTAATGCTTCTAATAAATCTAATTTCTTACTTTTATTACATGTGTATAACATTTTGAAATTTTCATTATAAATGTGTTAACGTTCTATTAAGTGGTTCGCATAACTGGAAGTATCTAAACTATTTTCATAATTATTTTGGTGTTCTTTCAATTTTATATTTAAAAGCTTTACCTGTTTGTCCTCTATATTTTTTATCGCAAGATCCACAGGCAAGTTCATAAGCATCTGATTTATTTTCTTTTTCTATTCATTACACATTTATGTGCAGCTAAGTTATGAGCGAAAAGGCTTGAAAAAACTGTTCAATATTTTTGCACTCAATTTTTAATATCTGATGTTTAATATCTCAGGATTCCTCATGGTTCTTTTTAGCGTTATAAAATTTAAATTGCTGATACAAATTTTTTGTTCAATTTGACGCAAAAACAAGTTTTGGATTCGAGTTCCGCGGGCAATTATACTCTAACTCATTTTCGTGGAAGTTAATCGGCCACAGAAATCTCCTTGGCTGCTGTACTATGTGCTTTTGACACCTACAAACGCGTAACTAAGAAATTATTATGTACAAAATCATCTTTAGTTAAAATATTTTTTAGTATTTCTGACTCAAAATTCTGTATTTTTAAATCTACCAAGTTCCACTCAGTGCTTGCAAAGTCCCTGGCCAAGTATCCATCAAATTTCACCAATTACCTGGTACCCGTACAGCGCTCAGCAAGTACTCACCTAGTATCCGTTAAGTACCAGCCAAGTCCACTGTAAGCACCCGTTAAGTTCTTTCGTGTACCAAGTAGTTTGAAAGTTCCTGAGAAGTTCCCACCATTTTCTGCCAAGTGCTCGTAAAAGATCTGCCATATTTTGCCTAGTCTCAATCAAAGTCCTTCTAAGTACTCGAAAATCATCCTAAATAAGTGACGGCTATTATCCTACTTATGTTCTACTCGAGTGTTACCTAAGTTCTATCCATGCATCCAATTTTTTTGTCTATCAACGCAGTTCTTTATAACAGCCCACGCTTCTTAAAAAGCATCTTAAACAGGCTGACATTGTACAATTTTGTAATTAGTTTTGTTGAAACAACAATTGAAAAAAAAATCTTTTTAGTGGTTTTAAATTCGAGATGTATTATTCTTCAGGCCGTATTTCGTAAGTTTATGGCATAAAAACTAAAGTTAATATATCTGAAATAATATAAAAACTTTTTTATTTAAAGGAATTCAGTTTAAATCTTATTGATTTCAGTTTTGCGAGTTGTTTATAGCAAATTTGATGCAATAGTTATCACATTTGGACTACTACTAATTTAAAATATTAGATGCAATCATGTTTTTTCGTTTTTTTTTAGTAATTCTTCAGACAACATTTAGTGCAGCCGATGGAGCAAATCTGATGGTTGTGACTCTACACAATTGTGTTTTTGGTAGAGATCGTGTAGAAAGCATCCATAAAATAATATGCATGGGTTTTGCAGCGATTCTAATGGTAGGAATTTACGTGAAAACTCAAAAAATGCAAAATTTGACCGAAAAATTCTTTTTCTCGGCGACATATTTTCCAAAATAACTAGAGATGTAAGCCTTGGGGAAGAAAGTTGTAGTCCGCTGTTTTGTTTTTTTTTCTTTTTGCAATAAGATAGTACTAATTATGTAAAAAAAATTTACTTTGTCCATGTAAAAATATCGAAATTGAGAAAAAATATTACTTACAATTTAATACACTATGAATTGATAAAGAAATACGTCTAATGAAGTAAAAATAATTATTTGGATGCTTTCATATTTACTGACCCTATCCTCAAAATTTTGTTGGGATCGATTAATCAGTTTTTGTACAATTCAGTTTGCAATGAAATAAATTAAAAAAATTATATTTTACGCTACTACAAAATTGACTTATCGACATTCCTAATTTTTTTCAAAGGTTCTCCAAAACAATAAAAAGATTAAAAAAGAAGAAAAAATTCAAACTGTGTTTCAAAGATAAAATAAAAACGTATTTTTAACAGAAAAACAGAATACATAGTTGTATAATCAAATTGAAGCAAATATATAAGTTTGATAATACACTACAAGGCAAACAAATATGATGTAAGCAACTTGTACATAACCTTATATAGAAGTAAGGAGGAAAAAAATCTATACGAGACACTTGTTTAGATGGTTGAGTGCTAAGAGACCTAGTGTAATATTGTTTGATTTTGTTAATATTTAAAAAAAAACTAATGTTTTTATTCAAATTATTTAGGAGTAAGGGGCTAGGCATGGACATGTAATTTTTTAAATTTTATTTTTCTTTCTCCTGTAGTGGTCAGGTACCGTCCAGTTTACCTCACGTGAATAGGATAGTAGAGATTGGTAGTAGGCGTCGTAAGAGACGGGTCAGAAGAAAATGGTCAGAAAAGTTAAGCAGCACACAGATAAGCTCAAACTTTTGGAGCATGTGGGAAGCTGATTACCGTTTTTTGCATTTTTTTATGTTTGTGTTTCGTGCGTTATATTAGGGTTTTCTCCTGCGGCTTTGAGAAGACTTAATGAAGACGAGTCTCTATCGTTTGAGAGAGCCCGTACAAAAAGTAAGTGATGAGGCAACTTTTAAATCTAAGGAGTCTCACGCGCTCAGACGACGCCAGTACTTATCCCAAAATTAATAGACTTTTTGTTAACTCAATAAATTTTCAGATATAGGTAAATGCCTGAATACGCAACTTTGAAATGTAATATCTCTGAAAAATAAAGATATTTCAGCAAACTCATCATCAGTTTAAAAATAAGATTGTCTCTTCAAGATCCCTAAGTATATTTTTGCAGGAAGCTAAAATTTGTGGTACACACAACCTAAAAATTTGGCAAAAATGTTGTTTTGTCTATTTTAAAGTAAGGATATTTTAAAAACTTGACTTAGTAGAGAAATTTGAAACCCAGATTTAGATTACGCAAGGAAAGAATGTTGGAGTTTTAATTTATAAAAAAAAAATTTCGTTGGTCTGAGAAGCCTAATACTTACTAAATGGTTTGCTCAATCTGCGTTAAACATTCGAGCTCTTTTCTTAATGTCATTCTATATTCCTACTAAGTTAGCTTGCTTGCTCTTTAAAACACAATCAACATCTTGACTAACTAATTAAAATTCAGATACCATATTACTTTGTATGTTGACATAACTAATTGGACTAGACCCAAATTTTCTACTTATATTTCAAGATTCCTTTCAATTCATTCTATTTTTCTTGGTTGTTCTGTTACTGGTGTGGCCCCGGTTTTCAAACAGAAAACATTCAAATGATACTTCATGAGTTGAATTACTATAACTGTGTATTTTGTTGCAGAGTACCCGTACGTGTACATACTCATCCAAATGCTCGTCTTCATCTACGTACGCCTCTAGATACTCTGTTAAAATATGACACATTCTTTCTGCTGTGTCATAACTTTGTGGGTTGAAGGCTATAGTATCCATTTTTCTACTTTAACTTACTTTGCGAATTCCTTCTGCAACTTATTCTGAAAGTATACGTCTTTGTCAGACAATAATTGTTTCTAGTACGCTAAAGAATGCTATATCCCTGAATAGAATTACCTTTGCTTTTTTTAAAGCAGTCGCTCTCTTTACTGGTAATAAAATTATGTATTTTGTTCGCCAATCTAAAATAGTCAATATATTGCTGTTTCCAGATTTTGATGTATTGCTTGATTTATGCTGGATTACTGAAAAAAGTCTAATAAAGTCTACTAGATTTTCCAGTAGTATTAACTATATAACTTTAATGATTACACTCTAGTAAATTCTAGTGGAGTTTACCATACAGATTTGGTAACAATACTACTATATTTGACTATCTTACCATTACATAAAAAGAAAGCGTTTGTTCGTATGTTCACAAAAACCCCAATAACTACTGAAACAATCGATCTCAAATTTTTACAGAAGGTTGTTCATAAGTTCTAATGTGTTATATTCAATTAAAATTAGCAGCAACATTTAAAAAAAAGCTTAAAGGCAAGTGAGCTGCATCTGCAAACAATTTTATGACTTAAGTTTATAAATAAACGTTTGCAGACTGGTCAATACCGTGCAATAAATTTGCATCAGCATAGGTTAAATGTATGGTAATGCCGCACCTTCATAAATTTTGATAATTTTCTTGACCGTTGGGATGAACCTTGAGAAATTATTTATCTTACGGTGATATTAAAATCATAAGTCTCATTGTCTGTTCGCAAGTATTTAAAAACTAACTGATCCAATCTTTTCCCAATTTGGCAGAAGATGAATTATGGTATCTTAATGTTTTTATGAGTCATAGACTATTTTAAATGGCAATTACATAATAATTTCTAGTTGCATGCAGTTAGAATAGAAAATCGAACACATCAGAATCCTCATGATCAGCTAAATCATTGACTTGACCCCCCCAGCAATTGACGGCAGTGTATATAAATATTCATCAAAAAAATTTATTTGTCTGCAAATACCTGAAGTTAAATGTTGTTTATAGAGTAGTTAAAAATCACAACTCACTGTCAGTTGACGTAGCCAAAGTATCACTATACATATCTGCTGTTGGTTATTTCGGTCACTGTAACAGCCTACGATAACACACTTTTCCTACTTTAAACGTCGATCAAAAAGTAATCATGAGGTTTCAACAGTCATTCGGTTCACTGATGTTATACTGGATAATTTAATTTTTAAATATTGTTCTGTTCATCAGATCCAGGCTAATTAGTATCCCCGGAGAAGCCCCATGTTTCAGAGACCACTCCTCGCCGGTAAGGCCGGTGATCCCTGCCTGGCGCATCGGATCCACTAATCCCTACTTACAGCCCTAACACTGTTTCGCATTCACCCAGGCCCAAAGACCTGTAGGGCAAGGAAAAAACCCTGAAATTACTCTAAAAAAAATTCCACAGAAAAAGCCGCCCCAAAACAGCTGGGGTTACATAGGAACTTTTCCCGATGAAAACAGGTTTTGAAAATATCTGCATTCATCGGGAATTGAACCTAGAACCTCTAGAACAGTAACTAGTAACAACTGCAACATATGGACGTAGATATTTTTTATCGCAATGCATCGCTTAAAATCGTTTGTTATCAACTAATTTTTTACATGACTAAAAATTAAAAAAAAGAAATCTATTATCATTGTACATTGAGAGTTGTTTATGTATTATGGACATATTTATGACAGTGAGACAGAGTAATAATGTTAAGAGAATAGAGTGTGTTGTTGTATAAAAAAAAAAAAAAAACAACATGGCAATTAATTTTGTTAAGTTGCAAGTAGACATAGTCTAATACCTGACCTCCAAAAATCGACAAAGATTTTTTTTTAGATCGTTTATCTATTTTTTCTCTTTTCTTTGCATATTAGTCCTCTCTAGATTTTTTCTTGTTCGTCTTCTTGTCTCACGTATACTTTTTTGTTTTTTTCTTTTTTTTTTATAAAAATAAATACCTACTATCATAGTGTATTTATTCTTTAGGTTTTATTGTAATCGAGTACATATAAATTTGGTACAGTAATTTACATTTTACATGATATTAGTTACAATATTACAGTATTGATTACGTGTTACATTATTAGTTACACATTATACATTATTGAATATACTTTGTAGTTCGTTGGTACGGTGATGATGTCACATAGACCACTTCGAGAGCACAGGATCTATGTAGTAGTCCATTTTACTGCAAGAAGGTCACCCCATTCCTTCACGAGAAGCATTGCGTGGTGAAAAAGCACATGTAAGAATTCAAAGAGGTACTTGCTCGAGAGAGCCGCACTGACCGGGAGTCAAACCCGCAGTCTCCCGCGTGGCATCCCACAAACCAACCGACCGAGCCACCGCACGCTCCGACGTATACTGATTGTGTTTTATTGTCTCCTTCTTTGGTTTACCGTAAACTTGTATTTTTACATTTTATTCATATTTGAACTATACGAACCGATAGAATGTCATTTATGACCCCTCTTTTTTTTTTTATGTGCCATGTGACACAATGTTTAAATAGTATTGTTCAAGTTACCAAAATGGTGTATGATATCGAAAAAATACCCTTGCAACTCTGCTTTTAGTCTTTTGAAGCAAGTATTCGTTTTTTTTTTTTTTTAATAAGTAAAAATACTTCAACAGTTTGTGATCCGTTACTACAGTAAACTCCCTACTATATAAACGAGGCCTCAGCTGCTCTTTCGTAAATACGACTGCAAGTAGCTTGTTTTTGCCATTCCATCCTGTTAGTTGGGACACGACCCATATACACTAGAATAATACATAGAAGTCAATAGTTTCATCATGTGAAAATCTGTTAGTTTTTAAAATTTTTCTCCTGATATTCTTTTACCATGAGTAGGTATCTTTATCTTTTTACTAAGACAGTTTTATTTGTTGTAGTCTCAGTTTTCTGTTCAATCAAATATGTTGTTTTAAGTAGTTTCCTATCTAAACTAGACATGATCGGATGTACTGCTATTATTCTTCATGCATGTTGTAGTTATTCTTCATGATAGCCCTCGGTGTTAATTGACGTCATAATTTTGTCAATTCTTTCTTCTACACTTTTCAAATCACCCTCTTCTGCGTGTGGATTGGTTTCTTTATCCTCATTAGCGCTGATGTTTTTTCGTCTGTACTTTCTTTTTAGTCTTTCTTCGTCACATATATTTTTACCAAACCAATCTACAAATAAGCTTGTAAGTAATCAATGTTAAGGTTATAATTTAAAGCTGATCCATCACCTTCTTCATCATTTATTCGTTGATTATGATGCTGTTGTTCCAATCTCGAAAAATTGAATGTTCTGTATAACTTTTTGACGCCCAAAATTGTATACATTTAGAGCATTTAAGGTCTTCCTTCTAACTCGTCCGCATGCAACTCTAGGCATTGTTAAAAACTTTTGTGAGCTCTAAGAACGGTTTTTTGTCAACTTTGTTGAGTTTCAATATATATTTGTTGGCAAGGTAGTGTGACGTTAGATAGTTCTACATAGTACCGGTGAGTTAAACTCTCTCTAAACTGAAGTTTCTAGCAAACGTGACTGCCTCCATACCTCAGGGTGGTTTTTTCTAGCCTGCTATTGTAGTACCAGACTGATCGAAAGAAAAACTACAACTCCTGAAGCGTTAGAGCTAATTGTAGAGCTCTTCTCCAACATTTCCCAGTATTATGTCGGAGACATTGGCGTCTGAACTTTTATTCTCCGTATAGCTTAGTTGCTTTAATAATCCAGGATAGAGAATGGTTTGAATTACTTGCCTGCTAATGACTGTCCCGTTTGCTCAAGTTTATTTCTCCTTTATAGTTTTAATATTAAATTCAGCCAATGGATACTTTAGGTAGGATAAAGAACTCCTGGTTTAATGCTTAGAATCGAGAGGGTAACACAAGGTCGTTGGTGGTTGGGGTTCCATGCCTCGCTATGAACAACTTCGCTTGTGGCGTCTGCTAGTGAATGACAGACTAGGTGTAACAGTGGCTGGTTTTACGTGGTCTATTAGTGGACGAATCTTAGTCGGGATATGCTTTTAAACATTTTTCAAAAATTATTCTACAAAATATATTTTCTGGCAAAGTAATTGAACGTTAGATGGCCCTATAAATGACTAATAAGATTGAAGGTGGTGTAGTGAACATAAAATTCATGATGGCCTTGAAAAGGGCCAGTGTTGATTCTTTCCGTCAGAGTTTAATGATATTTCTGGTAGATACATTTGTCCAAACTTTTCAAGTTTTTTTTCCGCAGGTCGTCTAGACACGAAAAAAGTGCAGGCTCCCAAAAACTTAGCGCTAACACAGCCTTGAAGCTCTGATGTCTGGTCAGCTCAGCTTGATACTTTTGTTAGCTACGCGTCCTGTGAGAGTCTCCGAACGTGGCGTCACGTTGGCGAGAGCCTTATTACAGGCCATGGTGCATGACAAAAACCTTCAGTTTCTTAGCACACGACAATCATTAAAGTTGTGTAAGTGTGTGTGCGCGCGTGCACGTCTATCACCTACACTGAAAAAAAATTTCGAGGAGCAGCTACTCTGAACCGTGGAACATCCACTCGATACGCATGCTGGTAGTCGCTCATAACTCAGAGTGGCCGCTCCTCGGCTATCGAGGAGCTAACACTTGACAGCGAGTGTCTGATACCTCATAAAGAGGAGCTGCCATCTAATGACTGATGGGTGATAGATCCTCGCTGCTTTGAGTGGCCGTCCCTCGCGTACTGTTCCGCAGCATATAGTCCACATCGAAATCAAGGTTAGGAAACCCAAGTGACAAGTGTAATTTTATTTGTTCATCATAGATAATTTTTTTGATAAACTCTTAAGATAAACAAAATGTAGAACCTTTAGTATGTTTAGGGTCAGGCTTGTGAAATAAATTATATAATAAAAATAAAAGAAAAATTATTTTCCATACATCTCATTAACCCATGTAATATTCCTTTTTTGATAATTTTTGCAAGTTTCTTTAAATTTAACAAATATTTGAGATGGGTAAAAATCAACTGCGTGCGTCTTCTTCTAATGAGTCAATCTCGATGTTATATTCCTTGATTTATAAAGGAACTGACACTCAATGAGAAAGTGTGCCTGCTACTCGGCTTCATCGAGTGTCAGCTACTCGAATTTCGAGTAGTGGCTGCTCAACAGTGATGGGGGCACTGTTCCTCAACTTCAGAGAGGCATATCCTCGAAATTTTTTTAAGTGTAAATATATA
>NW_019379788.1:99374-109871 GCF_000648655.2 Copidosoma floridanum | reverse complement strand
AAATATATAACCATAACTGAAAGGATTTTTCGAAAATCTCCTCCTAATACTATTAATTTATTACCAAAGCAAAGTTTTGTATTACACAAGTCTCTTAATGTACTATCAACGATTCCTAGAGCTTTTTTCGGAATCATAGAATCCTCGTCCCATATAATTAAATCAACTTCCCTTAATTTTTTTTTTCAGTTTCAAACTCTAAAAATACTCTCTTAATATTATCGAAATCTAAAGGTAAACGCAAAGCTCTATGACTGGTCATACCTTTCGGTAGTAATTCAGACGCAATTCCTGTCCAAGCCATTGAGAAAATATTTTTACCTCTAGAAAGAAAACAATAATATTATTAATTGATTTCTCGCTTGGGCGTTGGTGAAACATTTTGAATCAAAATGTATATTAATAAGTAAAAATTTCAAAGTTGGCATTGTTTCACAATGTTTTATTATTTGCAGACAGCTGTTTCGGCAGTTACGCCATTGTCAGATGCTCGACATACACTGAATGGTCTATGTACATCAGTTCGCTGAAGTCAAGTACAAGTATTACAAATGTAGTTGTCGCTCAACGGTATGATATGTATGCGCCTGTGTATGAGTACCTTATGAGATACTATGTATTACATTTTCTATTATTGGAGATAGAGTAAAATTAATTTGATCGTTCGTTATGAATTTATTATGTTTTTTTGCTAATTCTATTTCTATTGTCTCAAACAGATTCAATTTAAAACTTTTAGGTAAACTGTGTAGTAACTTTATATTATTTTCATCTAGGAAATGCGCATTAGAATTACAATGTTCACTAAAACCCGTCGTATTGCGATCATTATAAATAGACTTTTTATGCTCCTTTATACGTTCGGAAAGGGCACGTCCTGTCTGTCCAATATATATGGCATCGCATTCGGAACAATTAATCTGATAAACACCACATTTCTGTAAAATACCAACTTTTTCCTTATTATTACATAAAATGGATTTCAAGTTACGTTTATTGACCATGATTGTATTTACATTTTGTTTTTTTAAGAAATTACTTATTTTATCGGATACTATGGGAACATAATTCAACATATTAAATTTTTTGGTTTGTTTTGCGACTGCGTAAAAATATTTTGAAATAAGTCTATTGTTTATTTTAAAAATTAGATTATCTATGAGGTTTTCATTGTTACCATTATTAATTGCTAAACATTTTAATAGATTGATTTCCTTTTTGTAATTAGATTTCGTTAACGGTACTGTTAATAATCTGTGTACAAAAGAGTAAAATGCGCTCATTTTTATATTGATGGACTGCTTTGAATCGTATGGTACTAACGTATTTGTGAAAGTTGGTTTTCTATAAATTTCATACAACAATTCACCGTCTTTTCGTGTTATTTTTAGATTCAGAAAATTTAAACTATTGTCATTTTCAGCTTCTGCTGTAAATTTTATACCCGGTACTAAATCATTTATGTAGCTGAGAAAATTGGTCATTGTCCTCTCTGTACCCTTCCAGATGCAAAACACATCATCGACATACCTCGACCAGTGTAAAACATTACTGGTGAGGGGGAAGGTCGAATCGAATATAAGGTCCTCTACGTATAACATGAATATCTCACTGAGAAGGGGGGAGAGGGGAGAGCCCATTGGAAGACCATTAAGTTGTAAATAATTTTTATTATTGAACTTGAAGTAGCTTTGTTCTAAACAAATGGATATTAATTTTAAAATTTCTTGTTTTGAGTCAACACACAAGGAAGGGCTATTGTCAACCAGATAATTAATAATATTCTTTAGGTGATCTGTAGGGATGGAGGGAAATAGATTAACAACATCGAATGAAAGCAATCGTGCATTACATGGAATTTGGAGATCTCTAAGTTTATCTATTAGTTTAATACTATGTTTTGGCTTAAAGTTGAGTAAGGAAGAGAGTATTTTATTAAGTTCTTTTGCGAGTAAGTAGGTTGATGCATTAGTATAAGATACTATTGGTCTCATTGGTATGCCCTTTTACAGAAATGTGGTGTTTATCAGATTAATTGTTCCGAATGCGATGCCATATATATTGGACAGACAGGACCTGCCCTTTCCGAACGTATAAAGGAGCATAAAAAGTCTGTTTATAATGATCGCAATACGACGGGTTTTAGTGAACATTGTAATTCTAATGCGCATTTCCTAGATGAAAATAGTATAAAGTTACTAGACAGTTTACCTAAAAGTTTTAAATTGAATCTGTTTGAGACAATAGAAATAGAATTAGCAAAAAAAAACACAACAAATTCATAACGAACGATCAAATTAATTTTACTCTATCTCCAATAATAGAAAATGTAATACATAGTATCTCATGAGGTACTCATACACAGGCGCATACATATCATACCGTTGAGCAACAACTACATTTGTAATACTTNTGAAATCGATATATATATATATATATATATATTTATCAACAGCAACAGCAAGCTGGCATTACGTATGTCATATGCGTACGTGTTTGTTTTTGCACGTATACTCGTTGCGCAGGTGCGCTTTTTCTAAACGCAACATGTAGCAAGTCGCATCAAGGGGACGCATGTTTTTATTTTTATGAGATCCTCGACGCTGATGCACGTTTCGAGAGATCTTATGATGCGTCAAATTGACGTATTATAATGAATATAGTTAAAAATTTTTTTTTCTTACAACGATCTGACACTGGTATGTATGATGGATATATAACTGCAAGAATTGCCATCTCTTAAAAAGCAATATAGACATTTTTATATGTCTGAACAATTATATTACACTTATTTGTGAACTTTCAACATAAATAAATGATAAGGACAACTGTCCTCATCTGTGTAGCATCTTTTTGTTGTAAAAGATGTCGTTACTATGTATAAATAACCACCGTCTCCTCTTTACTCCCCCTTTCCCTTGTAATTTGACCTCTGTTAGGAGGAAATCTGATTCCATTTTTTATCTTTATCTTTGATCAACTCTTCAATTAAACTACCTTGTTTGCTTTTAAGCGCCAATATCAGATCAAGCACTCAACTTCCTTCGTTTCCTACAAACGTAACCTCTTCCTTCTCCAATCTTCTGTTTCCCCGTTTCTTGTAGCCAAACCCATCTCCTCGTGCATGTTAACTAGCTTTTTCCCTTTCATATTCGACACGTTGTCATTAGAGTTTTTCCTTTTCTCTTTTTCTTTTTCATTTTGAATTTGCCATTCCCCTATGCGTGCATTTATATTTCCTGCTACTGTAATTTACTTACCACTTTTTATTTCTTCTGCTATTCTCTTTAGTTTATCGATTATCATCATATGAATATTAACAGTATTATAAGTAAAACTTATATTTAGTTATTTATAGCTTTTTATTACTACACCTTAAATCACCACTCCATAATCCCACTTCACAATTTCCGCTTTCTAAATAAATTTTTTAACTCCTACTAGTACACCTCTGATTGTTCTCCCTTTTTTACTTTCCTTTGTGACTGCATACACTATCCACTTATAACTTTTGTCCTATCTTCTTAACCAGCCTGGTCGATTATATTTTTCTAACAATGTTTTTTGCAAAGCTAGAATATCAAATGTGTATTTTTTTTTTTTTTTTCAATAAAAATTATCTTCTTTACACTCGCTACGTTCTTAGATATCATTCTGATGTCCCTTTTTTCTTTGCTCGTCCTTTTATTAACAAAATGTCTGCATTTTCTTTCCATCGCTTCTTACTAGTCCCCCCTCTTTATATTTCAGTCCGTATTTCTTGGATTTTCATTTCCAAGTACCTCACTTGAAATTTCCTTGTTCTCCCATCTTCCTGTCTGGCTACCTCATCGATCAATCTCTGTACCTCCTTCTGTCTCTTTGTACAATTATCTTTAATCCATACATCAATACCGTTTAATCTTTTCTTACTCTTTCTAATCCATCTTTTATTTTGCAAAATACCAAATGAACTACTAGTGCTCTTCCTATCGCATTCATTTTCTTTATTTCCGCTTTAACATTCTAAATATGCCTTCATGCATTTATTATTTCGTTCCCTATACTTTTGCTTATTGTTCTTATTTCCCTTATCATTATATTATTCTTTCCTTTCTGTCTCTATCAACTCATTTTAACTCGCTTCGTGATGGTGCATCTGGACTACTTGGCCAGTGATCTCTTTCCGTTAATACATCGTATACGCTTACCCACTTCTCCTTGTCTGTTCCTCATAAACTTGCCTGTGTTGCACCTAGTTCATCTCTTTTCCCACTCCCTTCCCCTCTATGGCTCTTTCCCATCTTCATGGTTAGCTGTCTAACTCTTTAAAAGTTCCACTTTATATCTCAGGCTACTCGTCCCACTTCTCTCCGTGTCTCTTTGCTTCTTTCACGCTAAAATTTCACCCATAAACCTCGCCTGTGCCTTACTCTCTTGTCATAATTCCGCCCTCATATTATTTACTTCTGAAATCACATTTTTTTTTCGTAATTACCGTTGCTGAGCTTTTTTCGAATCCCACAACACTCATCATTAACAAATTTATTGACCCTGTTACACTGCCGTACCTTCGCTTTTCTTCGTCTCTCAGCTGGTTCTCCAACGTGTCCCAGTGCTGTTACAACTCTTTCTGCTCCTTCTTCTGCGAACCAGATGCCAGCTCACTTATTGCTCTCTACTGCTCTACAGTTGAATTAACTTCTGTCAATTCGGCCTTACCGACACTTGGCTTCCTTTTTTCACCTTGATGTTCTGCGCCGTCTATCCCTTAATGCCTGTAATCAATCTCCCCGTTTTTTCTGTCGACCGCATTCGTTTTTTTTCTTCACTCCCTAGGCCAGGTGATGTATTCTCTTGAAAAAGGGGCCCTTGAAAGTACAAACATTTTTAGAAAAATTCACTATTTGTCTTAAAAATTAAGTAAGTAGTTTTCGGCATCCTGGGTACTTATTGTACTGAAAAGGCTAAATGAAACCAGTTACCAGTGTGTTTTAGAGCATGATCTATTCTCACAACCTTGATAACACAAAGTTCTAGGAATTCGAACGACCTTGCCAGCTTTAATGTTGTGATATGATTCTAGATCTAGGCATGTAATAAATACAAGAATCTCATTATAAGTGTTTTAGTGTTGAAGTCAAAACAAATCCTCACTATGTATTTTTATCCTCATTATTTAGAAAATAAGTTATTTAACGAAGGTTTTGCTGCACGGAGCATGCGCTGTATGTATAAGTATGTGTTGTCGAGGACCCCTTTGTACAGATAATTGGGAAAATTTAGAACATAGAGACATTTTTAGAGTTTGTAGTAAGAGTACTCACGTGAAAGGTCTCAGTAGGTATTTTGGAGGTAACTTTGTAGGATACTTTTCTTGTTTTTATGTGTGATGGCTGCGTACTACAATGGCTTTTACTCCAGTAGTTTTTCTGCGGGCCGTCGATTTGCGGACCTTTACTTGCAGTGAATCATCAATTCTATTTTGTTTTAAAAGGGTTATATTATAGGAAATATGAGGAGAGTGACGTATTCCGGAGTACGAGCCTGAAAGCCGTTTCTGCCACGTTATTACTAAAAGCAAATATGTAATGCAGACAGCCCCCTGCTGGGACTCCTGCTCTTCGATGACTCTTGCTCTTCCTACGTAACTGAAAAAAGTACACAGTACAGCCATGGCGCGACTTCCTGTCAGGCTGACTAGTATGAAACTTTCCGCTTCCATCGAATCTTCTAATTTTATTTCAAACATTTTCCTACGCTAATGACATCTCTTACTTGACGCTCTTATCTGTCAGATACGCTCTGATATAGTCATTCTTAGTTGCGCATATAACAACCATAACAGCTATCTAAAAAACATCCTGTAGTACCGCTTTAAATATTAAATGGAGTATGTCGTATTACATGCCAGTGAATGCACCTTGACTATAAAAGTAATCTTATTCATAAATAAAAAAATTTTTAAAGGAAAAGATGCAATAGAAATCTAATAGTTCTAAAATCTAATAATGCAATAGTTCATCCATAGAGCCATATGCGTGCTTGATAATATTTCGCAAAAAAAAATTTAGTAAACAGTTATTTATCTATTTTAAAATTAAGAAACCAATAAAATAAAAACAATTTATTAATATACAGAAAAGCTGCTGCAGAAAACATTGTTTTGAAGCTTAAAAAAATTGTTTGCCTCACTGTAATACCAAGTAGCTATCTTCTGACCTTACCTTCTAAGTAATTTAATGAATTTATTGATTCTTTAATTAACAACAGTTTAGAGCATACTCATTAAATCAAACCTTATAATTGATCTTCTTGTTTGTCTTGATAAGCTTAATTCTGAAGCACAATTTTCCAGAGTTAATTAACGTACACCCAGCATATTTTAAAAGTCATCAATACATTATACTCAGACTTTTAGGCAACCTATTTCTTCAAGCTTTTTTAACCTGTTCCGGCACTCAAAAATTGATTTAAGTGCACCCGATATACGTTGTAGTGGTTACTCAGTTTTAACAGAGAGTTTAATTATAGTTCATTATCTATACATTTTTCAATTACACTAGGATGAAAATACAACTTGAAGTACTTAATGGAATGAATTTAAATTTATTAAAAAAAGACTTTTTTAGGTAACAAGATAAAAACAAATAATTAAAGTGGACAGCAAAAATTGAATTTTATATCTCCAAGAAATTTATCTATTTTAGTATCTTCATAGAGAAAGCTTTGTATTCGTAAAAAATTAAGTTTTAGTGAAAATACGTTAAAAATATTTTTTAAAGTGTCGAAAGTGAAAAACATCATTTTTAGAGAAAAAGTGTGTGTGTGTATAATCAATGATATCTCAAGGACCTAACGATCTATTTCAATGTTCTAGGGGCTTAGAGTTTTTCTTTCCCAATCCTTATGGCAGCTCGAAAAAAAATTGCAGATTCATACATTATGAAGATAGTTGTAACGATTTTTGATGCTAAAAAATGGAAAAATCCAATAACGGGTAAAACCTATACTATATTTAATGTGTAAAGTAAATCACGCGTTTAGCAGCCAAAAATTCGGAACAGTATGGGAAAAAATCCTGCCACTCGTAGATGGTTGGATTTTTTCCGTACGTTGTTAGAGAAAAACTTGGGCCACCCGCAGAAGTTTTTGCTACTAGTATTGCACTATTTTATACGTATTATATCAAATATTAATGCCCCCGTCGGTGCAGGTTTTACAAGTTAATACATATTTACGTGTACAAAAAAGTACTTTTCCGACCTCGGGTGGTTTTGGGAGGCTGGTACTTCCTCGGGCGAAAACTGGTTCGCAAACAAAGACTTTTCAAACTCGTAGGAAAACTACTATTTTCTTACTAAGGAAACAAAACGTAACTGTTGATTTTGGCCTGCAGCCCTTTTATTGCATCCTTGTTATTACTTGTTTTCCACAGACAGAAAAGTAATTTGTAAATTAATAGTGTAGGCATATTAGCTCGCAATGTCAGTAAATTGAAAAATAATTGATAGTAGCAGTATCATTACACAAAATAGTAGATAAATATTTGCTCTTTTGATAGAACCGAAATTTAAACAAAATTTATTTGCAGCCTATGTAGAAAACAGGTAAAATAAAATGAAAAAATGTGTAACCTTTCATAAAATTGTTAAGTGGGCCAAAAATTGATGAATGTATGTAAAGGAGCTATTAAAATAACCGTCGGTAAATTTGCGTTGGTTATTAATTCAAAAAGTACAGCATCGATTTTAATTCAACGCATAAATTCTTGGTACCCTAAACAGATGCTTTGGTAACATATTTTTTTATATTATTTCCCTTTTTTCTGTATGAGCTGTAAAGAAGTTTTGTTTATATTTTAGTTCTATCAAAAGAGCGAATTTTTATCTACAAGTTTATGCAATAAGATTGCTACTATCAATCAGTTTTAAAAAGGAGTCTAATGCATCTGCACTGAAAGTTAATATTTGCATCTACTGCGCAACCAGTAATTTACTTTCCAGCTCCTCGAAAAATCGTATACAACGGATACAACTGAAGAAACCTTGGTTTCGCCTTACGGTAAAATTTGACTGATCTAAAATTTTCTTTACTTTTTCGATCTAGGGTCATGATATACTATCACTGGGCGAAAAGTATGCTGATAGGCACAAAATTGCACTTTCTTGACACTTAAGCTTGTACTTTATGCTCTAGTAACGTAATATAAAACTAATTAAGTGTACTAGAAACCGAGTCAATAATCATTTTGTGACTACGATCAATTTAAAGTTCTAAGTTCAGTTTCTGGTAAGTAGCAAGCCATGGCACTGCATCAAGAAACGTATTTAACAATATATATATACATATATATAGAAATGCATATATATACTAGTGGGGCTGAGGCCCCCCTGCGTGCTCCGCGCGCCAACCCCCCAATAACAGATTGAGTAGACAAAATCACGACATTACTCGTGTAATTATCAATGCAGGCTAAGAATGAGTTTACAACAGCAGAGTACGCGACTCACAAAGGAGTTGATAAAACAATGACAACAATGATAACATAAATATTAATTTTCCATTAGAATTTTTAAATAATATCAGAGAAAGTCTTCTGCCACACGAATTAAAATTAATAATAAATGCTATAGTAATGTTAATAAGAAATTTAAGTATATCAGATGGTCTCTGTAATGGTACAAGATTAGAGATAACAAAATTATTTAAGTATAATATAGAATCAGAAATAATAACGGCAGAAAAAAAGAAAGCAAAGTTTATATTCCTAGAATAACATTGAATACTGGCACCTCATCATCATTACTTTTTGTCTTTTACAGAAAACAGTTTCCCTTTGTATTAGCATGTTCTATGTTAATCAGAAAATTACAAGGACAGAGTTTTGATTCTTTAGAATTGTACATTAAAAAATTGTTATTCTCTAACGGACAATTATGCGTTGCTTTATAAAGATGTAAGAATCCAAAAAGAATTTTTATTCAAATTGAATCCGAGAATAAATCAGAAATTAAAAATATTGTTTAGCAAGAAATTTTTCAGTAATTCAGAAATATGTAACTCCAAAAATCGTCATCTTTAAACACACATATGTTAATCCATAAAAACCATGAAAAAAAATATGTGAAAAATGTGGAAAGGGTCTCAAAAAAACAGATGGATTAAAACATCACATGAAACGTCACAACATTAAATTAACAGAATGAATTGTTGTTTCAAAAGCTAATTGTGTTTGTCTATTTAATTATACCTCCTCCTGAACTATGTCTTTTTGTTAACAAAGTCCTCAGGTAATCAAGAATTTTATATTTGGGTAAAGTAAACATGGACCAGAAAGAGATTTGAAATGTAAAAGTTCAATCAAGTTAAACAATAATGGTACTTCAGAGACATTAAGTGAGTAAGGGAGAGCGAATAGACAGAGGGAGACATATGATCAGTGACTCGAAAAACCCTGAAAACGAGGCATGACTTGGGTACTAAACTGCGTATATTTATTACCATTTTAGATGGTAAAATATTCTATAAACAAGAATTTTTTGGGGGGGAGGTCGACAGGGAGTAAATAGGAGCGTGAAGGGGAGGTTACTTAAATATAATTTGATCAGAAATGACGTAAAAACAATCAAATAACTATGTGAATGAAGGGGGCGCTAACGGGAAGTGGGAGGCTGTGACTCACTTTCGTTAATACAACTATACAATGTATGTATATACATATGTATGTATACATATATATACATTTATATACATGTATATCTACCTACATGATATAGTTATCTCGGTGGGGCATTCCACACAACCTTCCCACCGCGCCCTTAGCCGACCTTTCACTCCCCACCGCCCCCACCGACCACCCACAAAATAAGGTAAAAACCTGTCATTTTTTCCCTTATTTTGACATATCACAGTTTTTTCTAAAACCCCCCACAGCCCCCGCGCATTTTTTCGTGATCCCCACCGCCCCCTAGCACCCCCAACCGTCTGCGATACTTCTTTTGGAGACCGTGGATCACATCGTATTAATCGTATTTCTTGGACCTTGATGTATATACAGATGTGTAGGTATCGTATATAGATTCGTTTATTATTTTTAATCTTCTTTAATATTACATTACTTAAAGACAAAACTGTCTTATCGCCACAATTTATCTCATCGTCAAGATAAATTTAAAGTCATAATTGAGTTATAGGGGGTCATTGCGCAAAGCATCATTATTATTATTTGTTGAATTATAAAGTTAACTGTTATATCATATAGTTAACTGTGTGAGGCATTCCAAGCAACTTTCCACCATATAAAACCACTTATATTGGGAGTTTTAAGATTATTTAGTCATACATGTTTTACTCAGAGTCTTTTAAAAAAAATTTAATCTAATACATCATAAAAATAATATGTCATATATATTTTTGTACCGTACAAATGTTTATTTGTGAAGAATGTTAACTAATAAGAACATGTTTTGTTTCTTACAATATATTTTGTTTTCATCTATTTTTCCACACCACCCA
>NW_019379788.1:80843-96010 GCF_000648655.2 Copidosoma floridanum | reverse complement strand
TTTCAAATTCTAAAAATACACTTTCAATATTATCTAAGTCTAGAGGTAAACGAAAAGTTCTATGACTGGTCATACCTTTTGGTAGTAATACAGATGCAATTCCTGTCCAAGCCATTGACAAAATATTTTTACCTCTAGAAATAAAATAATAAATGAGTGTCTTATATAAGTAGGTTTTTCCGGATCAACCAGGACCATCTATGAAATATACTTTTTCTTCTTGTTCACAAATAGTTAAAAAAATTTTTTTTTTGATCTTGATTCAAATTTATGTACATTATATCAAACATTTTTTCTTGAAACATAACAGAAAGTTCTAAAAAAAACTCTCCACGTACCACAATAGTACCTTCTAGATGGTGTGGAAATTTACTGATAAATATATAACCAATGCTTAACCACGTAGATCAAAAACTCTTTTTTCTCATGAAATTCTGGGCACCAACCTCTCCCCACTAACAGATAAAATTTTTAAGACTCTCCTCTCAAGTTAGAACAGTAGGGGGTTGGCGCGCGGCGCGTGCTGGAGGGCGAAGCCCTACTAGAATATATATATATATATATATATATTGTAACGGTGAGAGACCGTTAGGCCATCACCAGCAGGCTAAGGCAGGTAGGGAAGCAGGGAAAAGGGGAAAAAGAGTTAATGGGACTAGGTGGGAAAGTGGTAAGGGAAAAGAGGGGAAGAGAAGAAAAGGCTGGGAGAGCGCTAACTTGGGCCTTTAAGCGTGCAAGAAGCGAGATTTTGGTTGATTTTACGCGAGAAGAAAAGTTATTGTTATTTTGATACGCGAGAATGTGGTGTGATTTCCGCTGATATCGCGGATATCGGCGACCCTTGGCGGTGATCCAGTGCGATGTCGTGGTGCAGTGTCTGGTGCCGTGACCCTGCTCCTGACCCTATTGACGAGGTCGAGCCAAGGCCAGCCCTGACGACCTTGACCTTGCAACGCAGCCAGTAGGGACACCTACTGGCCTCTGCGTACCCGCTTCGTTAGCGTCCGTGGTCTTGGCCTATCCAAGGCATCGTTGAGGAGCGACCTCCGAGACGCTGTAAGTATCTGCCAATAGGCAGTTTATTTTAAAGGGCAGCGGCTCTTGATTAGCCCGCTTGTCTGCCTGGTTCGCGAGTTTGCACCGCGAGCTGGTCGAGTATTAGCGCTCGTCGAGCGTACATACACACACACACACGCATACACCCGCGAGTATAGTAGATTTTGTACTTATTTTTATACTGTTTTGAATACATATTTTGTTTAATATAATACTCGTGAGTGCTTACTCTTCTCTGTGTATGCCCTGTCCCCCCTGTGTTGTGTTATAGTCGACGCGAGAGGCGACGACGTCCAAGTTCGCCGCGATACTTAAACCCCAGCGGTGTCTCGGCGAATGAGACCCGCGAACATCCCTTACAGGAAGTGTCACCGAGGGTTTCCGGGCAACACAGGCCCGGTCGAGGTTGCGAATTCCGCCTCGTTAAATCCGCATAGGTGGCACCCCGTAACAATATACATGTGTGTGTGTGTGTGTGTGTGTGTGTGTTGCTTGAAAAAACAGCTTCGAAAAATCGTGTAATAACGCTCCAAATCAATACATTTATCAAAATTCCTGGAGAATAAGGAATTTAAACCGTAATCTAAATTTTATTGGGCATTGAGTACATCATCTGAAATTTCTACGTAACCAAGTGTGTTGTTATGAGATATAATTGTTAATAACTAGTCATCCAGTTGTTTGCGAATTGAAAGAGAAAAGTAACGTTTGGTGATTGTGGAAGAGTTCATCAGTGTGCATGATCTAGAATGTAATTAAAAAAAAAAATGCATTGTAATGTAAATATTTTGTTAATATTAAGTTCAAGAAACTGATTTTTATCTTGAACGACACTACAAAACGTATACACCTGCAGACGTTGAGTCAATTTATATTTTTAACTGTATATTTTCAAAACAATCAAAGGACTTGAGTTTTTTTTTTTTTTTGAAGCCATACCCAAATTTTAGGTGATTCAGTGCATTTTTTTCCATGTAACACTTTATCTCTATTATTATATTTAATCGACATTTTGAAAAATTTATGTAAATTGTATATTATGTAGTGGTAGGGAGCTACCTTAAACACCTAGATAATTAGTTATTAACAATAATTTTTCATAATAGTTAAGTAGGTGAAGTATATATTTCAGATAATACACTGCATGCACTTCAAAGAGAAGACAAGTTTTCAAAATTTATGAAAGTGGTAAAAAACCTTTAAAATAATAGTAATGAAAATAATATAGTCTACAAAATAAATTCCAATAATAATAAAGCATGCTGCCTAGAATAGTCATCTAGAAGTCCAAAAGTAAGAACAATTAACACAAAAGCTATTGTGAATATTCAAGACGTAAGTTGGTGTTAGTTTACCACATAAAAACTGCATAACATCCGCAAGAATAACTTCAAATTGTCACTTCTGCCTTGCAGTTGAACTCAGTACATGCCTTTCTTTAAACTTTTAGTTAGTTTATTGACTTATGCTTTGAGACGGTCGTGTGAGTCATCCATCATGGTACAGACTTAGACGCTAATACTTAGGCAATCGAGAATATAACAGTGCTATAGAAAAATTTTTATAATTATTTTCGCTGATCGAGTAATTGTAAGTACAAAGTGATTCTGTTGTTTTGTAAAAGTCGAAAATTTTTTTTATTTTTACTTTAAAGTGATTTGTATTGTTATATTATAAAGATTTTAGCCTATTAAGAACCTTGAATTTTGATTCTGTAAAGGCTGAATCGTGTTAATATGATAAAAAAACTTATAAGTGTAACCATTGTCTTACACACATTATTGGAGACGAAAAAAATTGCCGTATACATGGTGAACAAGTCACTGAGGAAACTACGCACAGTATAAAATAGTATTTCCCTACCTCTGGCCTTTTTGAGAGGCTGGTGTGCCCTTGGTAGGAGAAATGTGATTCGCTATTTAAGTACTATTGCACCATGGCTACCTTAATTCCCTTGGGCCCTGTTTTGTAGGTCCCTCGGGCCGCAAAATAGCCCCGGAGACGATGGCATTTATTCAACGAAAACTACTATTTCCTACCGTGAGCTTTTGTAAGGATTATTTGCCCTTGGTAGGAAAAATAAGGTTCGCATCTGGTGCGTATCCAACTAGGGCAAGCACAAGGAGTCCCTAGGACCCAGTAGTTGCCCTGGTGACATGCACCATTAGGTACGAAAACTATTATTATTACATAAGTCTTATTGCGGCTAGCACGAAGAAATGTTAAATATATCTAGTTAAATGACGCTTTTGTGGAATTAAAAAATTCATGTTGCAGAAAAATAATAATTTTTTTTCCTTACATAGCAAGTTAGAAAATGACATATCACTTTTCCAGATTAAGGATATCAATATTATCAAACAGAATTTATCTGCAATTTTTTAAGAAATACAATTGTGTAATAATGCAACATTTTAAATATTTTGTTTCATTAACTAGGTTCATAAAAATATTAAGTTAACGACTATGAGTTCTCGAGAAAGAATAACATTGCTTTTATTGGTGTTGTCACTCTTTTTTTATCTATATGGCTTAAATATTAGTTGATGCTAAGTTTTGAACCTCTAAATAAAAAGCTGTGATAACAGCATGTTCAAATTGTTCTTTATTGTAAAAAAATTTCTTATTCTAGTTTTTTTCCATTTCATTCTTATTACACAGTCAAATTTGAATTTGGGCATAGTAGTTTGGAATTGTTAAATTTTTGACGCTGCTGAACTATTGTAGACAAAGAGGGCCGTACATACACGGCTGAAACGTTGTATTTTAATATTAGTAAAAATAAATTTATAGCATAGCTTTTAGAATTAATTTAATAAAAGATTTTTCAAATGTTTAACCTCTGTTGTCTTGACTGTAAGTAAAGTTATAAACGTGGTACGCAAAGCACGTAGGGGGTATAATTTGTGATATCATGAGATGTTAAAAATATCCACTAATGCTTTGTTAAAATTTGTAAGATCAACTAATGATCACTTCTTATTTAAACATTTTTTGTTCTGTTTTCAGATTGAACAAATCAAGATGGCTCACAATTTAACGCCGAGCGTCAATTGCTCACTAGATGATATAGACCTCAATGCTTTAAAGGATCCAGCAGGCATATTTGAGCTAATAGAAGTTGTTGGTAACGGTACTTACGGGCAGGTGTATAAGGGTCGACATACAAAGACTGGTCAGTTAGCTGCTATCAAGGTTATGGATGTTACTGAAGATGAAGAGGAGGAGATCAAACTGGAGATTAATGTACTCAAAAGATATTCAAACCATAGAAATATAGCTACTTACTATGGTGCCTTCGTCAAGAAATCTCCACCTGGCAAAGACGACCAACTCTGGCTTGTGATGGAGTACTGCGGTGCAGGTTCTGTTACAGACCTTGTTAAATCAACTAAAGGTCAAAGCCTGAAAGAGGAATGGATCGCTTATATCTCAAGAGAGATTTTGCGAGGCCTCAGCTACTTGCATAGTAATAAGGTAATACACCGTGACATAAAAGGTCAAAACGTTCTGTTAACTGACAACGCTGAGGTCAAGCTCGTCGACTTTGGGGTAAGCGCCCAACTTGACCGAACTATTGGGCGCAGGAACACATTCATTGGAACACCATACTGGATGGCACCTGAAGTAATAGCCTGTGATGAAAATCCCGAGGCGACCTATGATAATAGAAGTGATCTCTGGTCTCTAGGTATTACTGCCTTGGAGATGGCTGAGTCACAACCTCCTCTTTGTGATCTACACCCCATGCGAGCACTATTCTTGATTCCGCGAAATCCACCACCTCGGCTTAAATCAAAAAAATGGGCCAAGAAATTCCAGAATTTTATTGAGACCGTTCTTGTAAAGGATTACCACCAGCGCCCTTACACCGAGCAACTACTGAAACACGCATTCATACGTGACCAGCCAACTGAGCGCCAAGTGCGGATCCAGCTCAAGGATCATATCGATCGTTGTAAAAAACGCAAGCAAGAGAAAGAGCGGGACGACTACCGCTACAGTGGTAGCGAGAACGAGGACGATGAAGTGGCAGTCGCAGGTGAGCCCTCTTCCATTATCCAGGTGCCTGGCGGCGATACTTTGCGCCGCAATTTTCAGCAGATTCAAGAAGGTCGTACGCTCTCTCAAGAAATACCAGGTCAACAGCAACAGCAGGCACAAACTCATGCTTCTACTGCTACTGTTGCTGTCTGCGCTTCAGCCAAGGATATATCCAAGCAGTCAGCTCAGTTGCCGGGTCGCATGAAGGATCCTCCAGAGACTATGATCCAACAACTATTGCCACTACCGCATGTTCGGCCTTCAGTGCCGCATCGGCTAATTGTCGTACCAGATCCACACCCACCATCGCGACCGCTGCCACCGACGCCTAAAGATGACCTGCGGCAGGTGCACAAAGCACTTACACCATCCTCGAACCTTCCTGCAGTCGAGCGGGCCATGGCTTCTGGTGGCTCTGTCAGCGTGCCTGTCTCCCAGAGAAACAGTCATATATTTAAACCAATGGCGCTCATGATTGAGAGTGATAGTGATGATGATATAGAGGACGTAAGTGGTAATAGTAATCGCAATGATGGCACGCTTCTGGCTAGTGATCCGCCCAAGCCACTGCCACATCTTGAATCCTCGTCTTCATCATCATCATCGGGTGGAAGCGTGGGTGGAGGTCCACTTCAACAGCTGGTGATAGCCCAGCAGGGTCATAACTCATACCACGAGGCTGGGGCACCGAATCGCCCACTTCCACCAACGCCCGATGAAGAAGAGCTGGGAGAACATACTTTAGTAATGAAGCGCCGTGAGGCTAGTGAACGCGGCCGAGGCGGGGTGACTGGCACAACAAGTGGTGACTTCCAACGATTGGACTCACCAGGCTCCCGAACCAGCTCAGTATTACCGGATTTATTAACCTCGTCACCAGGTCAACGCCAGGACAAGTCAATCAGCGATGAATATCGTCAGGCAGTCAAATCTCCACCTCTTGCGCTCCAACAGAAGCAGCGCTCTTTTTTAACATTTGGCTTTGGTGCTGGACCAGCCCGCCGTGAGTCACATGTTAATGTTAATGTTACGCCCACAAGCCATGACCTCAGCTCAGATACACCTGAGATACGTAAGTACAAGAAACGTTTTAACAGTGAGATTCTTTGTGCAGCCCTTTGGGGGGTAAACCTACTCATTGGCACTGAAAATGGCTTGATGCTACTTGATCGCAGCGGTCAAGGCAAAGTGTACCAATTAATAAGTCGACGCAGATTTCAGCAAATGGAGGTGCTTGAAGGACAAAATATTCTTGTTACTGTTAGTGGAAAGAAAAATCGCGTGCGTGTCTATTACCTTTCTTGGCTAAAAAGCAAAATTCTTCGCACTGATGGTCATAGTGAGCAGGTTGAACGACGTAACGGCTGGATAAATGTGGGAGATCTCCAGGGTGCTGTGCACTTCAAAATCGTTAAGTACGAGCGTATTAAGTTTCTTGTGATTGCTCTAAAAGAGTCTATAGAAATTTATGCATGGGCGCCCAAGCCCTATCACAAATTTATGGCTTTCAAATCATTTGGTGAGCTTGCACACCGACCTCTTCTTGTCGATCTTACTATTGAAGAAGGTACCCGCCTTAAAGTCATCTATGGTAGTACCGATGGCTTCCACGCCGTCGATCTTGACTCAGCTACCGTCTACGATATCTACATGCCGAAGCATACTCAAAGTCCAATATGCCCGCATTGTATCGTCGCTTTACCCAACAGTAATGGCATGCAGCTACTTCTCTGTTATGACAACGAGGGTGTTTACGTCAATACCTACGGTCGCGTCTCTAAGACTATGGTACTACAGTGGGGTGAAATGCCGACAAGCGTCGCCTACATTGGCATTGGACAAATTATGGGCTGGGGTAATAAAGCCATCGAGATAAGGAGTGTAGAAAGCGGCCACCTAGATGGTGTATTTATGCATAAAAAGGCACAGCGACTGAAATTCCTCTGTGAGCGCAACGACAAAGTATTTTTTTCGTCAGCTAAGGGTGGCTGTTCATGTCAGATTTACTTTATGACACTAAATAAGCCTGGCATGGCGAACTGGTAATTTACTTCACTTCGCCCTGTCAATTATGTTTTAGCCAGTGTTAAACGTCATTCAAAAGTGGTTATCCTCGTTGACAGTTACAGCATCATATTATCAGTCGGAGTGCTCACGATTTTTTAATTTTATTTTTTTATATCTTAAGAAGAACAGCTAATAAAGAGAGGTGAAATTTTAGAATCTAAAATTATTTGTTTATTCTGACTTGACTGTGGTTAAAACAGTGAGAATTAATACGCACCATAATTTTGATACGAATCCTGAAAATCAAAGCACGAATCGCTGCCATTCTTAACAATATAGAGTGTAAAATAATCATTCGTACAATCATAGTAGAAGGGCGTACTAGGTGTTCTATTACTGGAGCCTTGATATGAGTATTGATGTTAAATCAACTTTGAATCATTATTTAATCAGTGTTCATTTTGACATTTAATTTTAATAATCAATAAATTTTCAATATAACATTAGTTAAATGTTGAAAACTTTCATATCACAAGACCACAATGTAGAAAGCTCGTCGACTTTGGGGTAAGCGCCCAACTTGACCGAACTATTGGGCGCAGGAACACATTCATTGGAACACCATACTGGATGGCACCTGAAGTAATAGCCTGTGATGAAAATCCCGAGGCGACCTATGATAATAGAAGTGATCTCTGGTCTCTAGGTATTACTGCCTTGGAGATGGCTGAGTCACAACCTCCTCTTTGTGATCTACACCCCNAATATAAAATTCATAAGGTACAAGTAAATATAAAAACTTGGTAAAAGGGAGCACATTTTTATTAAACAAAATATTTGACGTTTCGTCGAAACCAAAGTCGACCTCTTCAGAAATAAATACGAGAGGCGCTTCCCCTTTTACATCACGATTGTATTATATTAACAATGACACATATTCAAAGTCATATGACTGAATTTACAATAATTAAAGTCATATGAAAAACAATAGAACAAATGGGACACTGTCCCATTTATATAAAGTAATGAATCTTTTCACGTTCTATTGTTTTTCATATGACTTTATTTTTTTTCTAATATTCATTTCAAATAAAATAAAATAAAATACAATAAAATTGAACTTATTTGATTTTAAAACAAATTGTTGAAGCCCTTAAACCGACCTATTATTGTAACAATATAATAATCGATGATTAGTGATATATATATACTCCAAACTTCATCACACAGTTCTAAGCGTTATCAATTTCTTGCTAGAATGCACGCCCAAATCATGCAATGATTTCTGTAAGACGCTCTACAGTATTCTTTACTCAGTAATTCTTATAGGGATTCCGTAAACAGCCTACACCAATTCTACCTTGTTTAAACTATAACTGCCATGTAAGGTTCATTGATAAATAAAATGAATAAGAAACTGACAGCTGTAAATTACATAGACGTAAAATGTATTCTTTACATGAAACTCACTACAATTGAGTAGACTAAAATTTGACAAATAGTATTTAAGGTCAGTTAAAAATCCCCAAGCTGAATGTTTTTTTTAGCCTGTACTAAATTTCAGACTTTTATTTTCTTACTACTTTCCAACAATGAATCGATATTAAATCGACGATTCATTTTTTTCCAAATTTAGTATTAAAATCGTTATGGATTAATGGTAAAGTAAACTGTTTAAAATTGACTCAAAATAGTAACCAGCGTTGATTTAATATTAATACTTTAGAGTGGGCTTGCAGTAAAAAGGGTATTTTTTTAAAAGACATTTTACTATTGGTAGTAGAAATACAGAACTACCTGGAACTGCATGGATTGTGATCCACTCTATCAAGTCAAAAATATAGATACAATCTAGAACTACTAGAAAAAGTTAAAACGAGTAAAAATCTTTATGTAAGTTTAATATTAATCAAGCGATAGACTCTTTTGTTGAAAGTCTTATTTACTTTTATATTGAATACGGTAGTTCTAATAATGTGTGTATTTATATATTTTATCAAATAATATGCATTTATGTTGTTCATGAAGAGCGTCGAAAATAACTAAGTTTATCTGCAATTTTTTAGTTTCTGCCATGAATAATGTCGGAATGAGCGTTTGTTGTAGGATATCATAAGACTATCAAAGCTCTTTCTGTTAACCAAACATCCCTTTTCTATCATATTTTTTTTCTGGTGCCCTCTACGTTTCTTCTTTCATATGCCGATGCTGTGGAATGTGAGCCCATAGCAGTATGAAAAAGCTCGTGCAAATGGTTTGACATTATAAGTTACACTTACCACAACTTTATAGAATTGTAAAATTCGTAAGACTTTTTGTACCATCGATCTCTTACAAACTTGAAAAGCATTGCATACAATGATTATAAAATACATTACATGCATAAAATTACTATATGAATGTACATGACATAAGATTTAAAAAATGGTTAGACTGAAAATAAAATGTAAAAATAAAAAATGTAAATAACTTTAATTTTAAAGAATCAAATACAACAGAAATGTCTTCTTTTATGGAAATCCAAAAACACGATTCCAGTTGCAGTAAGTTCTGAGAATTATAAAATAATTTTAAAAGCTTACATCTCATAACTGTGAAAAATATCCAGTAGTTAATTTTATGGGATACTGTTGTTGGCGATTATATTAAACTACTATCGGAACAATACTCAAAATTTTAAATAGCAAAAGTTACAACTAACAGCTTATTGATATTCATACACTTTGTAAAAAATGACAATGATGTTATTAACATAATCTCTCAACATAAAAAATCTGAAAATTTTGAAAAAACAATGATTATGTCCTTGTAAACTTTAGTTTAAAACGTATCTTAGAATAATGCTTTGTTTATTTTTATTGTTACAATCGCAATTATAAGAATAAAATGCTGATTTCATTTTGTTTAACTAATTTCTCTTTTAATTTTTTTTTCTTATAGTACAAACATGTTTCATTTTTTTAGTCACAAATATTTTTATGAATTCTTTTACGAACCTAAAATGTGTAATGTAAAGCATTTGAGCTTTTAGTTCACGACATTAAGTGACAATTTGATGTAATGCTTTTAAGGTCACCTAATAATGGGTTGTGGTGACAGAATGTCGCCATAACATAAGTGAACATTTTTTTTTTATTACCGATCTCTATGTATTAATTTATTGTAAGGATTGTAGACTATGTAACAAATTTTCCTAAATATCACTTTTGTAACTTTGTAAGAAATAATGTATGTTATCTCGATTACAAAAAATGATTACTCAATCATCTCAGTAACACGCCTCATTTTATTAACTTTTGTTATGAAAAAATTAAAAATATTATAAAATTTTATTTTAAATTATTGTTAAATGGTAAAATGTAAATTTTTACTGCTTAAACAAAAACTAGGCCGACCGTTTAAACATGACAACGGAAAGCTTAAGTGATCAGTTGATCCAACATTGCAATTCAGTTGTCCTTGTTCTTGTATCGAAGTCCGTGCTCATTCTTTTTGAATTATTATAAGTGCAGCTCTAGTCAAGCTGTAAGATAGCTTTCAGTTTGTCAATACTTGCGTATCGACATAACATTTAGTTAAGGCTGCAACCTATCAAAGAGCAGGTATTATAAATTTATTTTTCTCCAGTTTTAAGGTTATTTGTCATAATCTGGTGCAAGACACATATACCAATGCCTTAGCACCTTATTTAGAAACCTTATCTAAAACTAAATCATTATTGTCAAGGGTAAAAAAAGTGTATTTTTTGACATACCATGCCGTTTAGTTTGTTAAGGTACAAGTAAATATAAAAACTTGGTAAAAGGGAGCACATTTTTATTAAACAAAATATGTGACGTCTCGTCGAAACCGAAGTCGACCTCTTCAGAAATAAATACGAAAGGTACTTCCCCTTTTACATCACGATTGTATTCTATTAACAATGACACATGTTCACAGTCATATGACTGAATTGACAATAATTAAAGTCATATGAAAAACAATAGAACGTAAAAAAATTCATTGCTTTATATAAATGGGATACTAAGTATATTGTAACAAAAACACAATGTCGTTACGCCAACCTAACAATAAGAGAAAAACTGAGAGTAAGAAACCCATACATAGATTTCAATATACTTAGTGTCCCATTTATATATAGCAATGAATTTTTTTACGTTCTATTGTTTTTCATATGACTTTAATTATTGTAAATTCAGTCATATGACTTTGAACATGTGTCATTGTTAATAGAATACAATCGTGATGTAAAAGGGGAAGCGCCTCTCGTATTTATTTCTGAAGAGGTCGACTTTGGTTTCGACGAAACGTCAAATATTTTGTTTAATAAAAATGTGCTCCCTTTTACCAAGTTTTTATGTTTACTTGTACCTTATGAATTTTATATTGGAGCAAAATGAAGAGGATGATTGTATTAATCATCGTTTAGTTTGTTCTTTAAGCCCCTCTTACTGGTGTTTATACCCATGGCCAACTTTATACTAGATGCTGTAGTGTTACATTGTATTACTTTTGCTTTTGCTATAAATGAAGATACAGATGAGTGTAGCACAAAATAGAAACATTGTTAAGTGAGCTGTAAATTTTATTATGTCATTTGCACTGCGCATCTCTTTCTCTCACCTTTTTTTCTTTTTCTGCTATATAAACAAGTGATAGGTATACGACTAAAGTAAATCTGTTTTATAACTTGAAAGCTACGTTTTTTTATGAGCATATTGCTTAGTGAATGAATGCGCATGAAAAATAAAAAAGATGTATTCTGTGAAATGAATTCTGATACCAAAATGGTTGATTGTATGGATGCGAAATTTAGAATAAATATTTATTTCAATTAATACATTTCTGTATAGTTGAGCAAGAGTTATTAAAAGATGATGTAAGCAATCTTCTTGACTACAAAAAATATGTACAGTGATATTATGACGTCTCTAAATCGTATGCCATACAAAAAGTCAAACAAGCTAATCTTTTCGTGTTATTTGGACAGTCAGATACATAAAATTCGACGTCATGTTTTCTTCGGGTAGCAGCATCGAAGCTGTTTTTCTCGACTTTAGCATAGACGTATGAACTATACATCCACTAAAATCATTTCACATATTTTTTGTAGTCAAGAAGATTACTCACATTATCTTTTAATAATACTTAGTTAACTATATAGAAATTATATTAATTGTGATAAATATTTTTCTAGATTTGGTATTATGGAAGCCGTCCGCTATTTAGCCAGCGCACAGTGCGGCCGAAGGCCGGTTTGTGCGGCCAAAAGTCGAAAAATCAAGCAATTAATTGAAAATTTCTTACTCGGGGGTTTCTGGGGTTGCTGATTACGAATTTAATATTAAAAATTTGAAAAGCCACCCCCTTCCTCCCCTAATGACCACCCCCTTGCGTGAAATAGCGTACATTATTCAACATAATCAAGATGCATGTCAATTTATAGGTTTTAGGGGTCGCTGATTACGAATTTGATGATGATCTATAACTTATAATGATCTATAAATGGGTATATAGGGGTTTTTAGGGTCGTTTATCATAAATCTGTTATTAGAAATAGTGAATTCCAAATGGCTGACCTAATATGGCGTCATGTCATATGAAAAAACTTATAAAAATCACAGATTTTTGGCAATTGAATAAAAAATTTTTTTTTGAGATTTTTAACTTTACAAAAAATTAACAAATTCAAAATGGTGAGAAGCAATATGGTGATGTTATATAATAAAAAAACTTTTTTTTTCGTGTATTGATATATTTTTATTGAAATCAAAGAGTAATATACAAATTTTTAGTTTAGAAGTGCAGTATTCAATTTGAGTTAATAAAATATGTATAATTTATTAAATATTACATGAAAAAATTTTCATTGCCTGTCTCATATCGGTCACAGTCATCTTCATCCATGTCTGTTTCAGAAGTGGAAGAACTGTCATAAGATTGTTCATCTTCTATTCTATTACTTACATTTGGAGGTGCTAGCAAATTAATACAATCTTTGGATAAAGATTTAAGTGGGTTTAAAGGTAATTTTTGGCAACTAGATATTTGTGGATCAGATGCAACTAAAAACCGTTTGAAGACATCCTCCATTGTCTTTTGACGGTAAAGTTTTCTGGCAAAATTTGCGCGATAAATTTTAAAAAATTTATTGCAGGCTTCCTGCGCATCTTCAGACTTTTGACCAATAAGCAACACTGAATATTTTATTATTATTCGGCCATGAATCAAAAGTTTGTGAACTAATGTGGGCATGTAATACCAGGGATATTTTTGTACAATATCTTTTGCTAATTTGACAGCATACTCGCGAAAATTTTCTTCGTGCATACCATGACCACAGGTGATAATTTGCAAAATGATATAAAAACGATGTATGATATCTTGATCAATTCCTGTTATTTTTGCAGATTTTTGATAGTTCTCAAAAAAACCTGGAGCCGTATTTCCGTCGTTTGAAGTTCCACTACCGGCTTTTGGTACGTCAACAATTAAGCCTAATTCTTTGTTGAAGGCTGCTTGAATGTTACCTTTTTTTTTTTTTGATCGTGATTCTTTTTCTTCTTTTGTTCGAGCTTGCCATTTTCCAATGTCAAGTTTGTAAGATAAATGTAATAAAAACTCAAAGCATCGAATCCAACAATGTACAGTTGACAGGCCAAATTGTAAATGAGCTTCTTCAATTTTCTGNTTTTTTTTTGATCGTGATTCTTTTTCTTCTTTTGTTCGAGCTTGCCATTTTCCAATGTCAAGTTTGTAAGATAAATGTAATAAAAACTCAAAGCATCGAATCCAACAATGTACAGTTGACAGGCCAAATTGTAAATGAGCTTCTTCAATTTTCTGTTCTAACATTTTATCTATATCGTTAAATTAACTAAATATACAATTACATAAATAGCAACGCATCGCGGATGTTGTATCAGTTATTGAATTACAAACTTTAGTATCTATCATCGTCAACCTCAAATCATATTTAATAGATACTTCTTTCCCAGAAATGGTAGTAGTTAATGGAATCAACCCTCGTATTTGCCGCTCAACGTTATTTATTGTTTTTTTTGTTAAATCTACTGATTCATTAACACATTCAATTGAAACAGGCCAAAAATATCTTGTTGACGATGTTCTTATATTTTTCCATACAACAGTTATTTCTTTTGTCAAAGTATTAGTGTAAAAAAGTTGTAGTGGAACTACAGATGTAAAAAAAATACTCTCATCGCTATTGCTGTTCTCGTGAAGCTTTTGAATGTACGCAGAGTGTCCCGAACTACCATTGAAGTCCCATTTATAAAATAAAGTTAAATTTTTGAGTTTATCCTCTGATAAAGTTTTCACTACTTCTATTTGAATTGAAAGAATACGATCCAATGTATGATCTAATAGAGGTTGTAATTTTACTTCAGCTTTATCTACAGTAAAAGAGAGTCCCGAAGTTGGGTAGCATTGCAATTTTGACTTTTGTAGCTTTTTGTATGAAGGTATCAGGTTTTATTTATTTTCAAAATGAGCGTTACGCAACTGTTGGTATTTACTTTGTGATAACCTAAGTTCAATAAACAAAGATAAAGCTTTGTCACTTGTAAAAGGAATATTTGTATTACCCACGGATTCCAAACTTTTTCTATATTTTTTAGCTTTCGTAGGACTATTTTTTGTAATATCATCTACTAACATAGCAAAATCTGTTTTACCTTCAGTCCGCAATTTACTTTTTGCAGAATACAAAAGTTCGTCTGTCGATACTGTTGCTCATAAATTTTCAGTTGTTCTTCGTTTACTACGATCAAAAGACTCTGAAAAACTCACTCCTGGACGACCTGGGGTAGATTGCTTTGTAACAGATTTTTCTTTCTCTTGTTTGTATGAATCTTGTGTCTTTGATAGCCAATCTTGATTTTTTCTTTGGAAATTTTCTTCTGTTCGATTACTATCGTTCCACCTCTATTTCATCTCGGATATCAATTTTGCTATTTTCATTTGCTCGTCATTTGACAATATGTACTGACATCTATGCGTTTTAGACAGAAAATTTTCTATCAAATTATATATATATA
>NW_019379788.1:68315-80730 GCF_000648655.2 Copidosoma floridanum | reverse complement strand
TGTCTTTTTTAATTCTTTTATTTATTATATTGAACAGTTTTAATCTTGCCATTTCATCTTCCGTTGAAGTACTGAATCTTGAAAAAAACAAATAAAACTTTTACATTAAATATTTACAATAAATATTTACATGAGGCACTTCCGATCTTTTATGTCATTGTAACTGTACATAGGATATGTGTGTGTGTGTGTGTGCGCGCGCGCGTGTGTGTGTGTATGTATAAGTTCCTGGCGTGGCGCGCTCATGAAAAATCAGAAAGTCTTATACATACACACGTGCGCACACGCACATCACAATTAAATTAGGTAGTTTCAGGTGCGTACATGCGCCGTCTCACTTGCTCATTTTTGTAAATAAATGTACAAAAAAACTCAACGGGCAGCTAATTTTTTTTTTTTTTGGCACATAATAATATTATTAACAACTTTCAATAACATGGAGAGCAGGATCTATCAAGANTACAATTTTTTATTCAAAGCAATAGCACAAAATATTTCGGAATACAATTTTTAAAATATTTATTCTTGTAACTGTAAATGTTGTGAATTTACAAAATTCCTATTTCACAATCAACTTTTATTTACAATAAACAAAAATACATATTTATATTCTACAATGTATACATACAGATCGTTTTTTTAATTTCTCCATTTTTAGCTGTATTAGGTATGGCGATATCCCGCCATCTTGAATTTCGTAATTCTGACAATGGATTCGTTATCAGCGACCTCAAAAACCCCTGAGTACAAGATTTCAGGTTGATCGTTAAAGTTTTCGAGTTTTGGCCGCAAAAAGCGGCCTTCGGCCGCACTGTGCAGCGTTGTAAATAATCGCTGACTAGAGCGCTGGCTATCTTCACTTTCATAGCGAATAGCACCTTGTGTACATAACAATCCTACTACCACCATGCTCACACCCAGCACGTACAATTATTATACGTAGTAAACGCATATAGAAAGAATTATTTGACAAAATATCATCGTGCAACTTTCTTTTCGTATTAAACGTAAAAGCAAAGATGTCTGTATTGTAATTACTTCTAACAGTATTTTTAACAAAGATTTAAGTATTTAGCTTCACACTTTTACGAGGCTTTTTTAATACAATGGCATTTCAACCGAATCATATTATTTTGCAAAGGCAATAAACTGGTAGTCTAGTTTTTATTGTCCGGATTTCATTCTGAAACATATCAACTTTCACTTTTACAAGTATTTTTGTAATGAAAATAAATTTTTTTATTTGATGCTGGTACTTAAAATGATAAAGCTGGTCATACAGACATTGCATACACTCTTTTGTAGCTAAGTTACGACTCCAAGTCACATTCCAATATTAACAAGATCTTATAACCAACGGACAAATTTATTTGTCCCTGCTGAATGTGTGAATTGACTCACACGTGACTGTTCAGGTTTAGGTACTACACTTAGAAAAAAATTTGACGGCTATAACTAACGTTGCCAAGCCAAAACAACTTTGGTCTACTCATGTGATAATAGCTAAAATTTCTCGCTGTGATAACCACGCAGTCAAGCAGATTCAGCCACGCTAGTTTCCATGCTAGAATTTCATATCCTCAGCAACGTTCGTTCATTGTTTAATGTACATTCTTGTTTATTAATTAAAGATAAAAGTGAATCTTATATTGCCCCAAAATACACTATATAGTGAATAATCTGGTGTTTCAAAAGAAAATGTTGAATAACACGTATATTTACGATTTTTAACTAAATTATTTACTGTTATAATAGGATTGTGTTATGTACAAAAAGTTGAAAATCTATGTTTATAATACATATTTTTCATTCATTTTAATACTTAATTTTTTTAAAGAAATGGACATTTATTCCATCTATGTTATAAAATATTACTATTTATTATTTTAATAATCGTTCGTGTATTTATTGTGTACACTTTACAAATTTTATTAATTTCACTCAGAAACTCAGTCAATATTAATTAACAAAGCTTGTTCATTATTGCTTGTCTGTAGCATAGCCATTATGACTTGTGTATGTTGAGTTGATATGGCCAAACCTCACCTTCCTATGTGATTTAAGCCAACATAGCCAAGGTTTATGATCAATACAGCTTTATTTTTCTCTGAGTGTTTATAATTGGTGTGTTTCCAGTACTTAATCACGAAAATAACTTAATTTACAATTTATCATTTTTAATATTATGTCCAAGCGTAATAACATTCTAAGCTAACTATTAAACTGTTTATCGAATATTATCGATGTAGTTCGAAAATAATCTGCCAATTTTTAAATCTAGAAAGTGTGATGACTGATTAAATTAAGAAAAGACAGAAAACTCATTGATCTCAGTACTTAAACATCTACTACGTGATTTTTTGGAAGAAAAATCAGTTTTTATTATTGTACTCAGGACCTAAAGTAAGCAATTTCTACTATTATATCTGATCGATGACGTTGCTTTGTTAGTATTTTCTAATGTTACGTAATGTTTGTTAAGATAAATCATAGATAAATGTTAAAATACCTTTAGTTTTTAAAGTCTTATTTTAAAACATTAAATTTCCTCAAATATCATCTTTATTGAAAAACATGTTTAAAAAAGTGCTTAGGATGAAACCGCTTTAAAATTTTTAATTATCCCAACAACAAAGTAACAATTACTGTTGTTTACGGAATCGCTAGAAATAGCGATACAAAAGCAAACTGGAATCAATAGTATGTATAGACTCAGCCCTATAGTAACTTTCTATTGGTAAGAGAGGTATATGCTTTAAAAAAATTTACTCAAAATAAAATATCGTCTTCCAAGCAAAAGTTATTCGAAATGTATCCTCGTACTGACAATGAGTAATATCTTGAACGTACAACCTTTTACAAAATAAGTACTACATAGGGATGGTACATGCATAGAGAATAAAAAATGGCTCCATGTTTAATGTTCAGTTTGTTACGTTCATTGCTCTTCTACTACTTAGTCACAAGCTAATAACATATTTTCAGAGATCCCAATTTACTTGACAGGTAAATAAAATATTACCTTTAGTAGCCAGCATACCTATTGCAAAATTAATCATTTAATTCTTGCGGTGAAACTGTGAAACGGTGAAACACGTTTTCTTAAAAAGCAAATTTTTTTTTTTTTTCGACGTTCAATTAAGCCATTCTTGAAACATAATTTCTTTCGACACCTTCTACATCGGGACTTGACAAATGACAAATTGTTAAAAGTTTACTTATTTAATTGTCCTGGACTTTGCTAAAACTAAAAGAAGAAGATTTCTGTACAGTATAAAACGTAAGGATAATGAATTACCTGTAGTTTCAATTATTTATACTTGACAAACTTAATTTCCCGAATCTCATCCAATTATTGTTTCTGCTTTGGTAATATATTGTTATAATTTTGAGATTTGCAATCGTACTCCATTGCAAATCGTCATATACTTGAATTTCTTAATAATTTAACTATTGCTTAAACTTTTAAAAAAGTTTATAGGGTAAGAGACTTTAATGAATGCTATCTAAAACTTGGAATGGAAAAATTTATGTAAATATTACTGTCAGTAACATTATCACCTTTGTAAGTTACACGATCTATACCATAGTAACAAGATATGTGTCTATTTGGCTAATTAGAAATTTTGTTTTTTAAAAAATAAGCATATTTATTATGAAAAGTCGGTATGACAAATTACCGAAAATTGTTATTGGTTTTGTAATGTCCAAGAATTTGAAATGGCTTAGTTTTTCTTTTCCAATCTCTAATTACCATTTTAAAATATTTATATCTATCGAATGAATGTTTATAGTTAGTTTTGAAATACAAAAAAAATTCTATAAGAATGATAATTTCATGGTCTCAGTTATAACCATACTTCTATTTTTGTTTTTTTGTGACAGGCAGCATTCAGCAAAAATTTATTTGTCTCCAAAATGTATGTTTGTATTACATCAATCACGCAAAGTCCTGACTACTAATTCTAAGGCTTTTTCTAGAAACATAAAGGCCTTATTCCAAACTATTAAATCAACTTCGGGTGATCTTTTCCTTCACATTCTATCTCTAAAAATACTCATTGTTTAAGTCTAATGGTAAACGATAGGTTCTATGACTAGTCATTCTATTTCTGAAGCAATACTGATATACTGCCAATTTAAGCCATTGATCAAAATTTTTTACCTCAAGAAAAAAACGAATTAATTAGTATTTTATACAAAAAGGTTTTTCCTGGTCCTTTCAATGATTATTTAACGAAAGATACGTTAATCAATCATGTGTTTACAGAATTCTTATTTTTAATGTTATTGTTTTTGTTTAAGTTAAATTTTTTTGGGATGGGTAAATTAAACGATACGCATGACTTATCTTTGGATTCGAAATTTAATTCACATGCATAAAAGCACAGTTTTTTTGAAGAAACAATCTTTTATAATGTAACTTTTACATTTTTTTCGTAAACCATTACCATAAATGTTTTTTGAAACTAAAAAACTCTCAAAAAATTGTTGTAGTGGAGAAGAAAACAGAATTGCGCTAGCTTTATTCATAACTAGCGGCCCCTCGGCTTCGCCAAAGACTCAATGAATAGAACACCGTAGTATGTTGACATATAATGTGAAACGTTTTTAGTTAAAAATTTCAGATCTATTCCTAACACTTCTCAGAACAAAAATCGTCTAATTAAGAACATTTGTTGGGAATCCATACAGTTTATTTGGTCGAACAATGAGCTGTAATAAGTAAAAAAAATATAATCATGTTAAGAAGTATCGTGCGTCCTCATGCCATCAAATAATCGTTAGCCCTGAAAGGCAGTTGATTTGCAGTTTCTCCCGTATAATCTACGAAAAGAGCTATTTTTTTAGGCTGTGATGATTTAAAACTTACAAATAATATATAATTGAACGATTCTTTTCTCTTATATCACAACTTCATTACCAGAGCAACAAAGTTCTGAAGCTTAATCTCCACATTTTTTTTTGCCACGAAAATACAAATACATATTCTACATATTTAAAAGTCTGAAAATTTTAAGAGATTACTGTGAGGGTACAATGAAAAGTTGATCTCTCATGCAATGGATTCTTTATTTGTCAATTTTGAAGCTGCTGTTTCAATCTCGATGAATGTTCTGCGTCAGTTTCTTGACGCCTAAAATTGTGTTCATTAGATCCATTTGGAGTTTTCATTTGAATTTGCCCTCTTGCGACTTTTGTCTCAGTAAATACTCTTGTGAGCCCTAAAGGCTGTTTTTTTGTCAACTTTATTAAGTTTTAATATATTTGTTGGCAAAGTAGTTCGACGTCCAATGGCTCTAAAAAGGACCAGTGAGCTTGAGTTAATTTTTTCTTGACTGAAGTTTCCAGAAAAACTTGCTTTCCCCTGTACGTCAGGGTGATCTTCCCTGGTCTGTTATTGTAGCACCAGACTGATCGGGAGAAAAACTACAAAGTCTGAAGCTTTGGAGCTAGTCGTAAGGATCTTTCCCAACGTATCCTGGTATAACATCAAAGACGTTGGTGTCTAATACACCTTTTTTTTACAGACTTAGTAGTTTTGATGATCTAAGGTGGGGAAGTTGATTCGTGATGCTTGCCCGTTAGAGACTGTCCCGTTCGCTCAAGTTTATTTTTTCTATATAGCTGTTAGGTTTGCCCAGCGATGACCTTGGAGAAGATCAGTAATTCCTACGAAAATGCTTAGAGTCGAGAGGATAATTAGTCACCGGGGTTCCCAGCTTTGCGGTGAATATCTCTGCTCGTGACGTCTGCCAATGAATGACTGACTTCGTTTAATTCGCTGAGAGAATAGCAAGTGGAACTCTCAGCTCGTGGCCAGTGCTTGTACCATGGGGGGGACGCCAGTGGCGTCAAATCCACGTAGTTCATAGATATCTTTGAATATCTTAAAAGTTTAGCATTGTATGGGAAGACATGAAGTGTAAAAGTTATAGGAAATTCAATTAGAAAAAAGTACCTTTACATCCCATGTGAATCAAAGCAGGAATGTTTGTATGACAGTTGTTGAAAGTATGAAAAGCCTGCGAGAGTATGATGTGTACATCGTTTATAGTCCATCGAAACGCTACGTCTGCTTGGTGTTTTTCTTTTAGTGTTGCTATATATATGGTTAAGCAGACGCAACGCACAGTTCTTGCCTAAGCTTATCGAACTTTTGATGGCTGTAATGACAGACTGCCAGTCTGCCAACCTGGGCAGATACAAAAAATCAACATAAGTTAATGGGCCTTTACAAATAATACAATAGTAGAAAGAATGCAAATAGTTATTTAACTGAACAAAAAAGAAAGTATAATTATAGTCAAATAAATAATGCTTCTTTGACAAAATAAGTTTTTGTTAATAATTTTGTATGTAAAATATTTCCTTTGTAATTTCTCATACATTCGTATTACAATGACATTGTATCTTTCGTCAGAAACAAGTTAATCAGTATTCTTAAATAAGAAAACTTAATACCAAAAAATACTTTGATAGTTGATTAATTTTTGAGGGATTCAACAATATTTTATTTAGTCTTTTATAAACTCCAGTAAAAATTTTTTTAATTAATCTTTTCTTGTCAAATTTTCACCACACCCCTTACGAATTTTTTTGTTGCTCTCAATAACGTATGAATAAATTCTGCTGCAAATGTGTTTCTCTTTTAACATGATTAAACAGTTTTTGTTAAGAAATTGATTTAAAAAAATTGTTTACATCAAAAAATTGTTGCTTCCGTTAGAAAAATACAAAAATACGATAAAAGCACATATTACAGTTAAACTTTTCAAGAGTTTCTTTCTTGTCTTTTTTGCTCGTTAACATGATCTAAAGTTTTAAAAGAGTGTTCATCGCACATTTATACACATTCACGGAAAGTTTTATTCAGTTTTGTTCACAAACGATTTACGCTCAAACCTTATGTTGTAGCTTATGCCCGGGAAAGATAGTTGGTATAATGTGCCAGATTCAACTTTCATCACCTAGTAGAACACCAAGCAAGGGAACAATGGCATCAAATTAGTTATGTGCATATCATTATGTCGGTATTTTGAAGCTTGTATAATACTTTGAATATGTTGCGGTGCTGCGGTAACCCGCACCGATTGCTGTGTTTAATCTATTATCTGATTCTGGACACTTTTCTTGACAGAATGTTCTGAATGTATCACCAAGATGCCCGTATAAAAATTTGTTCACTAACTTGGTCATTTGAACTATAAATAATCAGTTTTTGGTTTACATCAGTTCACTAAATGCATATAGTCATACCGAAACTTCTGGTCGACAAATACAAATATACGATAAAAGCATATGTTACACTTCCACTTTACAAAAATTTTTTTCTTATCTTTTTTGCTTGTGACTCGTGAACATAGTCTAAAATTTTGAAGGAGTGTTCGTCGCACATTTAAATATATTCACAGAAAGTTTTATTCAGTTTTGTTCATGAACCTTATACGCTCAAGCTTTATGCTGTCTTATGCCTGAGAAAGATGGATGGTATAATGTGGTGGATAAAACTTTCATCAGCTGTTAGAACACCAAGCAAGGAAATAATAGCATTAAATTAGTTATGTTCATATCATTCTGCAGGTGTTCTAAATCTTGTATGCCTGTCAAACATTTTAAAATTGTTGTGGTGCTGCTGTAACTTGTCCTGATTGTGGTGTTTTATGTGTAACCTGGCGTACTTTTTTTCAGACTACTCTACTAATCCTCATGGGATTTACTGATTGATTTTTAGATTACTTTTTTGCATCTGATTAGTCAAAGAATTTTCACGTGCATACGATTTTGATGATTTACAATTTAGTACATTTGATTTTATGGAAAGTATTACCGCAACTATAGAATGGCAGGTATTTTATTCTTTTTCATCCTACCATCATTTGTATCAGGGACTTGTATAATACTATTCATATAATGCAAGACAACGTTATTGAAAAACCAATATGGCGAATAAAACAATATGGTGGAGAGTCTTATGTAAAATATTTTAATATCATGGGTCTCTGATGAAAAGGTATACTTAAGCAACTAACCAGAATGAACCACGTAACTGAAAATAAATGTTTACCACAAAAAATTGGAGTGTCACGGAATCCTGTACAACCTTCTTGACATAAATTTTAAGTACAAGAGTATGAGTTGTTACTTTGGATTCTATATATACTGCAGCTGGTAAAACAGTAAATGTTCTCTATTTCTACTACTTTTTATGCATATAAGCATCTAATGGTACAATGGAATAATAAATATATGTTTTGGGTGTTTTCCGGAATCGTCACGAGCAAGTAATTTTGGGTTGCGCTCTACGTTACTATCAGGTTGGTAAGTCAACTACTTTGAATTTACGCTAAGTTCCGTAATCTGTCCAGTAAAAACAGCAGACGACAATAAACAGCAATAAAATCTTCACTTTTTTCTTGACTTTTACGTCGTCTGCTGTTTTTACCGGCCATATTACGGAACAGAGCGCCATAAATTCAAAGTAGTTGACTTACCGAACTGACAGTTACATAGAGCGCAACCCAAAATTACTTGCTGGTATAATGATTGCGGAAAACACCCATAGTCTATTCATTGAGTATAAAAATTTAACGTAGGGTACTATATTTTGTACAGTTTGTAATGTACTAGAAAAATAATGCTATATTTATAAGCATTAAACGAAAATTTTGAACGAATAATAATTTTATAACTTAGTTCCAAAATAATTTGAACCGATTACGTGATCAGTATGAGAAATTTTTAGGTGTTCTACAGTCAGGTGACACACGATTGCGAACTTTCTACCCATAGTCTTATTAATGATTGATGTTATCGTAAATAGCAATACATATAATTGAAGAGAATTTCAATTTTTATTAAAAAACTATGCATCAAGCAGAGCAATTCGCAAATATTTTTAATTCGTAAAATGTGACCAAAATATCAGTAAAATTTCTCAAATATTTCATATATCAATAATTGTGAATATGCGTGTTTCTAATAGTTTTTACATTTTACATCAGTGGAATTCGTTATTAAGTAAATGATTATAAGTTTTATCTCTAATAGTACATTAAAAAAAGGTTTTTATCGTCACAGTGAAAACACTGCCTTTATTGTAGGCCTAGAAATTTTTTTTTTTTATCAATGTTATGCCTAGCAAATATTGTTTGAAGGTTAAACTACAGCTTCTACCATCTGATACCACTGGAATAATAGTACTTTTTTGTATTTTTTGTAACCCTTTTCTATAAGCATTAAATCATACTACTGTAGTAATAAAAATACAGTATTGTATAGACTTGTGATGCTTAACTACTATAGCAAAAATTTTCTCCATTCAATGAGAAATTAGTACATTCCTTTCCATGAGCTCAAAGTGCAGCAATTCCGTTGCGTCATTGGGACATACTTTCGGCCAAAAATTGCGCTTTTCGCTCTCAGAAGAAAAGTTTCGTTCTCACCTCGGGCACAAATGTACAAAAAGCCTGCTCTCCATTCAAGATTTTCTTACTTTTCGCCCTACGTAAGAAATGAACTATTTTGATCACCCAAGTGAGCTAAATTGTTGTCTTCCGTCTGGGTGATAGAGATAAAGAGATAAATTTTCGACTTTTTTTCCAGATTGGGAGAGCAAAAAAAAAATTTTCAATCAAGCAAAATCATTTTTACTCACTCAAATTCTATATTTTACTTATTTGGGTGAGTATAAATTCATTCAGTTCTTAAAACATTCACAGGTTGCCTACTCGAACAAGCAAAATTTTTGTTAGCTCCATCAAAAAATAAAACCAGCAAAAATGTTGCAAGCTACATGTAAGCCGGCTTTTCGCTCCCTCGTAGTGGTCATGGCCCATTTGTTGTTAGGCTCGCCGTCGACGACTCATGAGCATAATTACTACTCGATGAGCGACAACACCTATTTTCACACTGGTGGCATTATATACTACTGTCAATCCTTAAATAAGCACAATATCTACGCCTATATAAATAACACTACCGTTTACATATAGGAGCATAAAAAATCCAATAATATAATTTGTGAAATAGTAAAATATACTGATAAACCTTTCTTTGAGTTGATAATTACTAATGCTTAAATGTCAGTCAGCCTCCGCAAAATAATGTTGTAAACTCTAGCATATTTGTTGTGTAAATTGTACGTTTGAATAATTTTTTTCGTATCTTTTGATTAAAAAAAATTTTTTTTATAAAATATTAGTTCCAAACAATAGGTAATACATATGATGAAAAACAGGACAAGAAAAAAACATTTCGATGATAAATTAATATTAATATTACAGAGTTAGCACTAGGTAAATATAATGCTAAAAAGTCTAGTGATTATCAAATGATCATCATATGACGCTTGGTAACCACGATAAATTGTATATGTAAACATGCTCCAACTGCAAGTGGTTAACTGTTTTATCAGTTACAGTATGTGATTTGTGGTAATAACGAATGGTCTCTTATACTGTACTTTTCATATTTTTTTATTTGAAATTTGTGTGGAGAGGGTTGTATATACAGATTCGGTGATCCATCGATTTTTGGTGGTCAAAATGGAATTTTTAGTGAAATTCTGTGATTATTTGTAATTTACTAGATATACCCTCTCATTCGAGACCCATGCAGGAAAACAAAATTCAATCGATACACATTAAAGTAGTGCTGTCGATGGTACTTACTGGATGTGTTAGTCGTACATTGATACCCAAATTTTAATGTATAGTACACCGAACGAAATACTCTATCACGTTTGAAGTTGAAAAATCAATGGAAAGGTTTTTATTTAATTAAAAAACAAGTATAATTTGTAAACAGAGGTGGATAATGAGATGAGATGAGATAATGGATAAGCTGATTTTCTTTGACTTTTGGTATGAGTTCTGTTAGTTGCTTGCTAAAACAATCGACATAAATAATTTAATCGATATTTGTTATACTTTAGCAAAAGTGCCCGACCGTCTCTGTGTGTGCCTAAGTCTCTCTCTCTCTTTGTGTATGTGTATGCATGCGCGCGTGCGCGTGCACGTGTGTGTGTGTGTAAAAAGCGTGTAATTAGTATTATCTCACGACTTCCTTTACCAATTGTGATAAATGAGGGCTTATTGTTTTTTGTTCTTGAATCACTCGATAATCAAGCTTCAGTTTTGCATAATATTTTTTTATGTAAAAATACCTTATGATGTGGGGCTAATCGGAATCCATACTCAATTGAAGCTCGAAGCGCCAATTACTAACGTAAATTCATGTAAGTGTCGAAATTTGAAAGCTGCGTGAGTACACTAAAAAAAAAAATTTTGTTTTTTCAAATAATTTTTATTTGAAACAGTTAAATTGCTTATAAGAATATATATTCAATAAGTGATTTGTTTCAATTGAATGTATATATTCATTAAAGTTAAATAAGACTTTATTGAATGTATGCATATTGAAATTAAATAAACTGCGTTTGAAATAAGTAAACGTTTATTACTGTGTAATAAATATTTTATCAAGTTGAAAAAACTTTTATATATTTCGAGACCAAACAAACTACAAGTAGATGAATATTTATTGGACTGTAATGAATGTTTATTAATTCTACATAAATATTTATTTAATTGAAACGTAGATTTATTTGGAATAAATAAAACTTTAAGGGGATCGAACCAGTCTCCCGGTTAGAAGGCTGACACGCAGACCACTGTACTATAACCTGTTATGCTTCAGAAAAAAAGAACTGATATAATAGCTCTAAGCTATTCAAGTAAAAAATGTATTCAATCCTAATCAACCAAATACTTGAAAAGTGTATGATTTATTCGAATACAAGTACTATAAGTTCTAAATATTTAATTATTAGGTTATAAAATAGTTAAGAAATTGCTTATTAAATAATAATAAATGTTATGATGTAAAAAATTGGTAATCTCAAAATTAATAAATAATTCTGTTACTCTAAAAAATATTACTTTGCCTAAATACATGACTGATTTGAATATCTCAATTAAAAGAAGTAAACAATTGATTAAAACGTGTTTTTTTACATGATTTGTTTGTTTTGAATAAAGCACATTCGTTTTTTGATTTAACTAAACCATTTATTTTTATACAGTTTGTATCACCAAACTGTACTAAATAATTTTACTATGCATGGTTTGTACAATCAAATAAACAATTTCTAAACTCTAAAAAATATTTAGTACTTCAAAAATCTGTAATCTCAAAATTACTAAATATTTTATTCATTCAAAAAAATAATTCTTTACCTTCAAAAACATATCTCGTTTGTTAGAAACAAATTATTTATTCAAACCTATTCTAATAAAGAATTTATTCGTTCTGAATAAAATACATTGTTCCTTGGATTCGAATAAATCATTCATTTGTGCACAGTTTGTTTCACCAAATTATACGAAATAATTTCAGTAAGTGTAGTTGATAC
>NW_019379788.1:19449-68156 GCF_000648655.2 Copidosoma floridanum | reverse complement strand
ATAAATAAATAAATTAACGAAATTTATGTAAATGCATTTATTTGAATTAATCAAATTTTTTTTTCACTATAGGATCTCCGATATTAGCGCTACTCTTTCGCCCATTCGCTGTGTGCAAGTTGAGGGTAACAGCGCTGGTAGTCATCTTTAATGCGTATTCTTATGGAAAAGTCCTAAAATTTTACCGATGATGGCCACGTAAACTAGTTTTATTTCATAAGATTTAAATGGTGAGCTTGTGAAGCTTCAATAGGTTGCAATATATGAGAAAAATATAAGTTAAAAAAAAAAAAAAAAAACAGGTGTGGATCTTGGGACCCCCGACAGATGTGAAACATTATAGAATATGTTATTAAACTAAGTAGTATTTGATTGTCTACGATATAGATAGTAGTTTTCATCAAATAAGTGCCATCATCTCCAGAGCTATTTTGCAGCCCGAGGGGCCTACAAAACAGGCCCTGAGGGATATAAGACAGCCACGGAGCAATGGCGCTTATGTGTTGAATCCTATTTTTTCTACCGAACGCACACCAGCCTCTCAAAAACGTGTGAGGTAGGAAAAGTATTTAATTTTTTGATTCGAAATAATCTTTATTTCATATTTTTATATTAAAAAGACAGTTTATTTATGAATATGTATTTTTATAAGTAAATATTATAGTTTCGGAAAAAGAAAATTATATTAAATTTTTTTTGTTTATTAACATATGAACAACGAGAATAAGAAAGAACAATAATACTCGGTGAAGAGTATCCATACTACCTACCTACACATAGGTATTTACATTAGTTTACCAAACGTTCGTGACCTTACTTTCTCTGTCTCTCTGTCTCTTTTTGGATACCTGTTTACCGTGCTTAGTTGCACACGTGCTCGAATTCCGTTGGCTCTTTTCTAAAGACGGATCAAGATGGAGTTTAAATAAACACAATTGGAAGACTCCAGGAAAACTTTGGATTATGGTCAAGTATTGATATTTTAAAATAATTTTGTTCTCAAAGAAGAAATTTTTTTTAAATGATGAAAAAATGATACTAATTCTAAAATTAATTCATCATTTTCTACAAGCGCAAAATATTTAAAAAAGCAATAAAAAAGGCCTACCTGTATGAGTACAATANTGGTGAAAAGGCACATGTGATAATTCACAGAGGTACTTGCCCGAAACTGTTGCATCGGCCGGGAATCGAACCTCGGTCTCCCGAGGGCCAACCCACGACCTAGCCAACTGAGCCACCGCGCGCTCAATAAGTATATATGTAATTATATGTTTATCATATAATTATTATATTGTAAACTAAGTATTCGTAACATATTATTAGATTAGTGACTTAAAGTATGTGTCAATGATTAAATGGTAAGTTCTGAAATTTTACCGACGATGGCCATGTAAACTAGTTTTATAACATGAGATTTAAGTGGGGGGCATGTGAATTAAAATTACTTAGTAATTTTTTTACTTGTACCATTCTCTCTCTCTCTCTCTCTTTCTCTGTCTCTCTAGTATCAATAATTATCATGTTTTTCTCTTCCCTCACCATATATCCTTTCCCATGGCAAACTCGATATGAATATGATAATATTACCCCCCTCTCAAACCTGACTTAGCCTTAGCACCGCTGTTGCCGTGTGGGTACCTGTAAGCTGCTTATACGATATCTTGTGAATTTAGTGTTACTTTATTTCTTGTTATATTTTTACAGTTTAGTCTATATTACCCACTTTTTTGACCTTACCTTTGTTTGATTTGCCGAACTTGTATTTATATATTTGTTAATTTTCACCTATAGTGACTGCATCATATGTTGAGAGCGATTTTTTACTGCATCATGCTTTTCGTTAACATTTGTACAATCCTGATAGGCCAGATGGGGTTTTACCCTAAGGTCATAAATAAAAACCTTCAACCTTCAACCTTCTCTATCTCTCTCTCTCTCTCTCACACACACACACACACACACACAAATGTCAATCGGAGGCTCTCCTGCATTGCGCAATCAAAACTGAGCTAGACAGATTGCCATTCCCTTTTGGTTCGCATCACAGAATACGGGATAATGTTTCCCTAACAATTTTTTTTAATATGGATATTAAGAATGAAGGAATAATAAGTGGATAAAATGTTATATAAGATTCAGTTTATAGAATTCAATAAAATAGCAAAATATCGATTTATTGAAACTTTCTAATAGAAACGCAATTTTTACAATTTGATTTTTTTTACAATCTAATAATATTTGAAATTTTTGATTGAATAGAAAAGCATGACAGTGATAGTATTTACGATCAATTGTTGTGTACGAAACGGAACAGCATATTCTCACTTATTTGCAAATAATAAATATACTCTGGTCATCCCTCATTAGAAGTACTTCTACATAAGAATACTGACTGAATTAGTATAAATAATGTAAACATTGGACGTTGCGTATCAAAACGTTTAGTGACAAATAAAGTGTACATAAACATTAAAAATAAGTTAGTACACATAAATAGTGACATTCATGTCACTCAAGTTATTTCAACGTAAACTACGGTATACATCTATTAATTTTCTGAATTTTTCAACCGTCAAACGATTATGGTATAAATTGTGAACGTAACTCCATTGTGGAAATAAACTCTTTAATTAATCTGTAGGTACCGAAATTGACAGTTTTAATGGCGTCCTTTGCTAAATTTGGATAAAACACATCACTCAATTTCCAGAAACTTATGGAATTCTTGCACTTGGGCCAAAACTTTCTTACAGATTCATGCATATCATTTAAAAAAGAATTCAACTTTCTTGAAGACAGATTAAAAAAATTTTCAAAACAAAACTTGAAATCCATTTCTAACTGTTTTTTATTTGATAACTTCCCTAAATAATGAGGGTGTAAAACATTAGCTGCATACGCAACAGGCTTAATTGCTTTTTTATTCTTAATTTCAAAATATCAACATCATAATGTCCTAAAGACGAAAGAGTAAGCCACATTTGTGTAGAATCTGCTACACTGAATGAAGGATCTTGACGTTTATTGTTCAATTTACGTACTGGTTTTAGTAATTTCACTGTCTCGATCAACTTTATCTCAAAATGGTCGCTGTTAATGGTCATCATAATCATATTGTTTAAGGTTTCTTCTTCAGCCATTAAGATTTTCTTTAATAGTTTTATGTTGGTCTCGCATTTATATTTTAAGAGTCTCGTAAGAAGTAAAATTGGTTATCTGGATGATGACGTAGTTTTATTCTACCTTGTTTATCAAAAGAGATTCTAACTTCGGTTCTTTAAATGCAGTAACTATATCACGTATACAGTCTCGGCAAAAGGCAAATGAATCAAATATTTCAGAAAGAGATTACCGCTATGGCTCGAGCATGTTGATTACCATAGTGCATTATTTTCACGTGATTCGGCTAAGCGCCCCCTGCAAACAATCTGACTATAATTATCTGAGACGATTACGTGTATGAGTTTGATACTCTTCCTTAGCAAGATTGATGGTTTTATTGACTTCTTTTTCTAAGTCATCTCCATACTATGACTCTAATGATACATCAAAAAATGACAGTAAGGTCTGTGATGTGGCTTCGCGTAAAGTTAAAACCAAGAATTTTCGATTAATACTTTTGTTACGCCAACCGTCAACCAGTAAAACCCTTGATGTACCAAACAGCAAATTATTCTTGTTTTCAATGACATCACGATGTGAATCGCCAACATAGGTTGAAGCCAATGTTTGCCTACACGGTATTTTAAAACTGAAGGTTATGCTTAAGAGAGCTTTTACAAAATTGTGAAAATGTTGATTTTCTACCATTTTGAAGGGAATGTTACATCCAACAAAAAACTTAGTCAAGAGTTTATTAGCATATTCTTTTCATACATACATTGATAACTAATATAGGTCGACTTCCATCTGAAAAATAATAAAATACACTTAGTTCTTATCATATACAATATTAATTGCTATAGGTAATCTCATTAGATATTCAACTGCGATATTATTTTAAATTATATGTGAATTATCATAGTTATGAAGGACTTCATACAGAACGTTAAGTTTTATTTAGTTTTGTGTACTTTAGTGTGAAAATCACAATCTATATGTGACGTTGTGAAATATAAAACACATAAACATTCTACAATTCAATACAAAAAAAGTGAGCCAAGAAAAATTAAAAACGATGTAAAACTTTAAAAGATGTAGTGTTTTAAAAAAAGTATTAAACGCACTCGTAACCTCAAATAACGTAGAAGCGATTACATAAAATTTGCTTGAAATTAAACCTAGTTAACATTATATCAAAACCAAGTATTCTTAAAGGTTTTAAGAAGAAATATTTATTTTACTTAAGTCATAGTAGAAAATAAAAATGACTGTTTTTTACATATGCAATTATGACATAACATACACAGGGAGTATATCTATAGCTATAAAAAATAGAGAATCCTAAAGGGGAAATATCTTTTGAAGATTTGATTTTTTTTAAAAGTACAATATACGGGTCGATTATTTTTTAAGTGGATCAAATGGAATTTTTCATGTGAAACCGTAATTATTATGATATTAAAGAGAATGTAAAGTATTCGTTGGAGGACATGTCAATTATACGTATTAGGACCTTTTTTTAGAAAAAAAGGCGTGCGTCAGTCGTTTGACATCAACGAAGTTCTTACTTGCTGATAATATTGTAATAGAAACTGTAACATATTTTAAAAAGGGCCATCGCTGGTCCTGGTCATATTAACAATTACAGTGTAAATTATAGTCAAACAGTTAGTCCAGGGGCTGGATCCCTTCTTCCCGTGTGCAACGGATAGGCAAAGGATAAGCAAACGTTTTTCTTATGTATTTTTTTGTGTACAATACTAGTTTACTAATCAAAATTAATTTACAGTGGTACTATTTGTTTAAAATGCAATTGCTTAAACAAATAGAAAAAATGCAAATTTTGGTTTCACAAATTTTTTTTTTTAGTAAACAGGCATATTTTAAGACGAAAAGGTCTTTTGTTGTGATTTTGCCGCAAAATGCTTCTAAAAACAGTTAAGAATTTTTTAAGTCTCAATATCGATAATTTTTTATTACCTTTGATCGTTAATAACTTTTTATGTACTTGATAATTCTTAAAATTTCAAAAACGTACTTATTCCTTAAGATCTCCTTTACTAACTGATATTTTTATATTTTGGTTAAGCGATTATTCTAGGATATCAAAGGAAATGAGGTGTGATTTTAGCTTCGAAACTAGGTAGGCAGTAGTACATTCAGCTAGAGTCACGTTGGAGTGTTTAATTCCATAAGTGCCATAAAATTCACGTCTGCTACAATTTATGATTGTTGGACATTACAAATTTTGAATTAAATCAGATTAAATAATAAGTAAAACGTATTTAAAAGTTTTGGAAAACGATGTGAATTGTAAGTCATTAACACAATGGGTAAAAAAAAGGTTACTTAAGAATTTTAAAAAATTATAACTCTTTTTAAAAGCATTTTAAAATAAACATTACAAGATAATTTTTCGTTCTAAAATAGGAAGAATCATTGGGAAAAAATATCTTTTACCCAAACATTTAAATATTTTAATTTGTTTAAATGATTGCATTTTAACAAATCGTACTGCTGACAGCCTATTTAAATGTACAAATGTATATTCTTCACGAAAAAAGCTTTTGTTTCGACGTGAATTTAATGGCAATTATCGAATTCAACACTCCAACGTGACTCTAGCTGAATGTACTACTGCCTACCTAGTTTCAAAGCTAAAACCACACCTCATATCCTTTGATATCCTAGAATAATCGCTTAACCAAAATATAAAAATATCTGTTAGTAATGGAGATCTTGAGGAAAAAGTACGATTTTCAAATTTTAAGAAATATCAAGTACAGAAAAAGTTATTCACAATCAAAGGTAACAAAAAATTGTCGATATTAGGACTTAAAAAATTCATAACTGTTTTTAGAAGCATTTTACGGCAAAATCACAGCAAGAAACCTATTTTTCTTAAAATATGCCTGTTTACTAAAAAAAAAAAATATGTGAAACCAAAATTTGCATTTTTTTCTATTTATTTAAACAATTGCGTTCTTAACAAATTGCACCGCTCTAAATTAATTTTATCGGTAAATTCGTATTCTACACGAAAAAATACATAAGAAAAACCTTTGTTTATCCTTTAAATACCCGTTGCACACAGGAAGGGACCCATCCCCCGGACTTAGTAGAAATCAAAGAATTTAAAATAAATATTCAAGTTGTTAAAAATCTCTACAATTATATGACAGCTCGTTGTTGACTGCTGATTCGATTCTTGGTGTGGTCTTTTAGCGTGACGCTTTTTCGTTAATATTTTTCGTGACACTTTTTCGTTACATTCTTTCATGACGGTCGGAGTTTCGCATTTTTTGATTAATTCCCATAGAATATCTGTGGTAAAATGTGGGTAAAGAAGTTAGACTTAAAAACAGAAAAAGCCTAAAATATGTGTGAAGCATATATTCTTGAAAGGTGGGTGAACAATGTTGTACTATTAAGGAGGTACAACACCTACTAGGGTACGTAAGTCAAAGCAAAAGTGCGAGAGAGATATCCGATTTTTTTGCTACTCTGGGGTTAGGTACGTGCGCTCATTTCCTAATTTTTAACAATGAAGTTTTTTGGACATTCCGGAATTTTCATAAATTTCGATCTTTAAAACCAACCAATGTATGTGATTGTCTTACACACATCTCAAACATGTTTTAATGTACTGTTGGTTCGAATTTTATCGTAACTCATCCGTTTATTTAATCAGAATTTAATGATAAATAAGATATTTTCATGATTTCTTACAAGAGGCCATGTCAACTTCGAAAATTTGTTTCATTACTTGATTAGTTCAAAACCAACCGCAAGTCTTGAAACTCGGCGAAAATCGATCCGTTGATTTTGTATACTGCAGTACCTCCTTAAAATTTAGATTTACGAAAAATTATGACTCACTCATGGCAATCGAGGTATTGCTTTTTAGGTCATAATTTTTTTCGGAAGTACCACAAAACTTAGCAACATTCTACGAAAATCGTTGGAAAATGGGGAGTCTGAGAAATGTCTGAGAATTATTTGGGTCAAATACATTGAGTATTGTTGCAGTGTCGACGAGCCTCCTTTGCCTCCAAGCTTACTTCATGCTATCAATTAAAATTTCAATTTAAAAGTAGTTGGTCAAAGTTCTCAAAGTTGGACTCTTTATTATAGAATGTGCAAGCGAACCCCGTATCAGGCTTTACACTTATTAAAAAAAAACGCTGAACGGATTTATTTAAAAAAATTAATGGTACCTGATAAACCTTTCTTAATATTTTATTTCAATAAGAAGTGGTGTTGGCTTCGTGGTTATCGTGCTAAGTGCGAAGACAACATGGTTCCTAAAGGTTGGGTTTGATTCCCGGTGAAAACACTCCGATTTTTTCCGAGCTGTCTTTAGCGGCAATTGTAGGGTTCCCACAAATTTTTCATTTTAAAATTTCCTGAATTTTCCAAGTGTTTCAGAAGTTGTTTCCATGATGAATTTTTTAGTATTCTAGGAAAACGAATTGTTGTAAAGTGATTGCATGCAAAAAAAATGTAGAGAACCATGATTAAAAAAAAAATGTTTTTTAAACAATCAAAAACAAAAAAATCATTATCAATAACTAGCTAGACAAACAATACTTATTAATAAAAAAATTAAACATAAAAACAATGCAAAAAAAAGTAAAAATATTTTTGTTTAGCATTTGAGATTTTCAATTAAGGACGTACTTGTTTTTTTAATTTTTCAAATCACTTAAGCCTTATGATCGTTATTGTTATGTTATTCAAGTAATACTTCACAAAAAAATGAAAAGACACTTAATTTCTGATAAAACTATAATTTTACACAGAATGTTAAATTACGATTTTCAAACATAATGTTGTAACAGATTCGTTACAAACCAGTAGACTCAACTTAATGTAGTAGAATAAATAAAATGTATTCAAAGCATTAAAATCCAAGAGACTCTGTAGATTCGACTGTCTGCATTATTATTAATTAATTTATTCATTGCTATCCTTAAGAATTCTACACCACGTGACTTTATAGACTTCACTAACTGTGCTGAGGTTTAATATGTAAATTAACTATATCCCAAGCAATACCAAATGTTAATCGAGTTAATTGACTTGTTGGTTATTAGGGATTAACGGTTGAGATTTATTAAATTGATTCATTAGTTTATAATACAGAGAGTTTATTCTACAGGGGTGCAAAAGATTAAGACCTTGGTATGTATTTAAGTTATTTAATAATTAATAATACAGAATATTAAGTCTATTGTATCGCTGGGAATGAGCAGCTTGGAGACTATTCTATTTATTTATTAAGCAGCAATACAGCCTGTCAAATCTACTGAGTGTCTTGAGATTCGATGCATACCGCATTAAATGTGTATCTACACACATGATGCACAAATATGTAGGTATTTACATAATTTAGTATGCAGTGCTGCTAAGCTATACGTTTTTTTATGAATAAGGCCGATAGTGTTTTGCTGTGCCACGCCGTTATCTTGCGTTAGCCCTACATCTGTACGCAGCCGTAGACAGCAATAGCGATATTTCCAGTGTTGGTGACTAACATGATCTCATAAAGAATTTTTCTTCTACTTATCGATTTTTGCATCCGTAAAACGGTATAAAGCCTAGTAGAGTTAAAAATTAATTATCTATAGAGTTTGTTTTTTATTAGGGATGACATTTAACACTTATAAATCAATAGCATTAGGTGCTGCCATCTGGGTGGCAATATAGGAATATAAGTAATTTACATGGAATTTCAATAAAAACTTATAATTAAACATGTATTAAAATTTTATAATAACCCAATTCAGGAGATTTGGGAAAAATCTTTAAAAGGGAGAATCTCTTTGAAAAAATTCAGATGCACAAATGTCCATGATTTTGTAAATTTTTCCGTAAAGTAAATCTTAGAAGTAAACAATTTTAAGAATCAATATGAAATTTCATGATATTTCCATTATTCTAGGAGATAAAATAGTATTCCCTGAATTTTCCAGGTTTTCTAGATTTGTGGAAACCTTGCAGCCGTACCCTTACCACTGACTGTTCAGGAGCAGGTTTTTCCCTGGAATTTTCGTTCAGTGTAATTCTAGGTTTTCTCTCATCCCACAGGTCTCCAAGCCTGAGTAAATGCGAAACAGTTATTAAGGAATGAGTAGGGATTGGCCAATCCAATATCATTGTGGCTGGTAGGGAGCGTCACTGGCGCTGAGAGCGGTTTCTGGAATAAGATATTCCTCCGGGGATCTCAATTCTTCTGTTGCCGACGTACAGTTGTTTACGTAACTATATATAGAAAACTGCGGGAGGGATTTTTACAGGTTCAATGTGCGTTTTGTACTTCTGAAATAAGGTTTTAAGCTGCAAGTAACGATTGAGATGGTAAAAAAATAATTCAAGGCACCATTATTCCAGTGGAAAGATGTTGTTTGTAGGCTTTGTCCATAATACGATCATTGTGGACGTAAGAAAAAACAAAAACAGACTCGTTCCCACTCGTTTGCCAAGTTTCCCAAAGCTGTCTATATATATACATATATCGCGAAGTCACGTGAGGTTTTGGGATCCTCATAACATAAAGTAGGAGAAATTGGGTGTGACAATACTATACATCCCCTTACTATCACAATAAGTTACTCTTCCCCATGACTGGGCCAGTAAGCTATCGTGGTTATAAAGAAAAAAAAAAAAAAAATTGTAATTTATTAAAAAACTGGGAGATTTGATCATGCTATTCATTAAATATTCTTATTTTTATCTTGTTTCCAATATTTTCAGTATGTCCATATATCGCTAAAATGGTCCTAACCGTATTGGATTTGATTAGAATATTACAATGTTTTTTGAATTTCTTGTAATTAGTGAGTATGTACAAACATGTATCCCTCTCCAGATCAGACAAATATTAAAGCTATATAGATATACTGAGAGCATTGCATTTATTAGAATAATATTTATCAAATAGCACGATGTACTCATCCAATTCTTAAATACGTCGTTAAAAAGGGTAGTTTATCAGGCTATAATATTATAGATTCATGTTTATCATTAATAACACTGGTCCACAAAAAAGGTGTCTAGATTCTGGGGTGGAGACTAACTATTTTCCATACTTCTTCTGCTGGTCCATCTGAATTGGTCATCAAAAATATAGGTTCCGCAGCTTATTTTGAAGATAACCTCAAAAAATTGTTTAAAAAACTACTTGTTTAAGTTGTCAAAGCTTAAGAAATAAATAACATCAATTTTACATTGAAAACACTTTTTTTCTAAATATGTCAGACTTCTGAATCGGAATTTTGTGTGAAAAAATGCTTGGACTAACAAATTTTAGAAATAACCTCAAAAAATTGCATAAACGTTTTTTTTTTTTTTTTTTAAAGCTCAAAAGTAATAGGAATGTCATTTTCAGCTCTAAAAAAATAAAGTATTGGTATTGATTTTACAAGCCCAAATACGTCATGAACAATGTGGTTTACCAAGTGAATTATAAAGAACATTCTCTAAAATGTATGAAAATTGCAGTACAAGCTAAATTTTTTAATAAAGTGAGTTAAATCACACTAAAGGTAAGACTAAAAAAAAATTCTTTAGTAATCACATTAACATACTTGAAATTGACTTTCTTAAATTCTGATCACCAAAATAGCTGGAAACAGCAAGCTAGAGACACCTCCGAGAGTAAAATTCTGAGATTATTCGAACATATATTATGTCGAGTTCAATTTATTTAGAACTAAGTGACCCCAAACAAAAATGAAGAGGCCCTACAAAAATTTTTGAGCGTTTTTATCAAGTTACTTTAATCTTTCCAGTACCTACAGAATACTTAATGAGTCAGGTTACCAAAATTGGGAAATGTATGTTTCTCAGACTCTCTACTAGCTATCAGTATAAGGGTTACCAGAAGTCCTCGGAACATGTCCTGATTTTTCCTTCCTGTCCTGATATCCTGAAATATTTAAAAAAACACGCAAGATATCCTGAATTTTGACGAAAGCAGTTTTTTGGGTGGAAAATTTTTTTTTTCTGTAACTAAAGTTGTGTACCGATCGTATACCAAACCAAAAACGAAACGGAACGAAAAAACCAGACAAAAAGTATAAATATGAATGATTATAATCGGGTTATCAGTTATAACAATTAAAGTACACGGTTTATAATCTTCACTCCGTATTAAATCTTAAATATTGCCATAAAAGTTGTTTCGGTATACAATACCTTCTTCAGATGGCTATTAAATTCCAACTAACTTAAATTACATTGCGTTGCTATGTAATATACATATCGAATGTAGAGTCAATACATAATAATACAATTTAAGTATACGTCATATACATAGTGGTAACATTAAAATTTTTAATTAAGTAAAGGTAAACTATTGAGATCCAACTAGTCATTTATTAGTCTGCTTGAATTTTTGAATTTATTGATTTCCATTGCTTCTAAAAAATCTAGTATTTTACTTTTATTGCAAAATGTAAGAAATAGTGATCATTAAAAACATGGTTACATTCTATCAAATGACTAGAATACGTTGATTTGTCAGTCTTATTGTTAAAAGCACTTTTGTGTTCTTTGTCTCGTCTTTCTAACGTTCTACCCGTTTGGCCAAAATACAATTTATCACAACCTGGTGTGCCACAATATCTCTTGTAAACGCCTGATTTTTTTCTTTTATTAATTTTGTCTTTGTTTTTTTTTTTTATTTTTAAAAAATATTTGTTTGTCTTGAACGCTAAATTAATATCATATTGTTTGAAAAATTTTTATTGTTTGAGCAATTTTACAAGTATATGGACCGGTATAAGTTGATATGTGGTACCGACGATCATCATTCTTCACAGATAAGAGGAAGACGTTTTTTACGGGTTTTTTCAGTCTTACTTTATTAAGTATGTTATGTTTAATGACCGAGTTATAACCATTATGGAATGTTAATTGTTTAATAATGTTTAATTCATGGTCAATATCTGACGGCTTTAAAAGTTTCGTTAAAAGTCTATGTACAAAACTGTAAGATGTAGCCATTTCATGTGAATATGGATGTAACAACTTATTGTGAATGATGATGTATGTGTATCTGTCTATGTCTAACTGTCTCTGAGTACCCGTCTAACAAACAATAATATCTTCTACGTATTTATGCCAAAATAATTAGTATTTAGAGAGCGAATGAGACATTATTTTTTGCTTAAGATCGTTCATAAATATTTCTGCAAGTAATGAACTGATTGCGTCACCAATAATCAGACTATCTTTTACAGAATGAAATTTATTTTGAAATTGAAAACAATTATGACTGAGAACTGTTTCTAATATCAATAAAATTTTGTGGTGAACTAATTAATTGATCTTATTTCTGCGTAATAGATTATGGAGGATGCATTGTACTTCGCAGATTAGTTTACTCAGAAAAAGATTTTTAACATCAAATGAAAGTAGCATGGCGTTGTGTGGAAAATTTATATTCTCGATTCTATTGACTGATTCAATAGAATTCTTTATACTGTAAGTTGATACAAACTGTGTATATAATAAAATGAGGTTAATGAGTTTCTCAAATACTTTTGATGAGGGAGAAGTATTATAAGATACAATTGGATGGATGGAGAAATTGTTTTCATGTAATTTTATTAACAAGTAGAGTTTTCGAATTTATGGATTTATTTATACTGTCGTGTAGTGTAAAAAATAATTCAGTATGCAGTTTTGTTCATACAAAGTTATAATTTATTTTTGAAATTTTTATAATGGGTCTTTACTCAGAATCTCGAAAGTACTTGAAACAAGAAAATCGTTCGTCTTTGAAATATAATGCGCACGGTCAATAGCAACTACAGTCTGCCCCTTATCTGCTCGAGTGATAATAAAATCATGTATTAATGTTTTCTTTCGAATGCTTGAGGCTAGGTTGAGATAATGTTTATTAACCAGAAAAGGATTTAATGTATCCTTTATAGTGCTAGCTGAAATGTATCTTTCGTTTTCTACATTGCTAAGGAGTGTATCTGGCAGACTATTCACATTGTTTAAAATAACTTCACATTTGACTGCTAAATTTTCTTTTATATTAATGTGGACACCGACGTTCAAGTTAAATTTTAAACCTTTTTCAAATAGAGTAATTTTATTATTAGTAAATGTTGTATTTGAGAAGTTAAAAAATCTGTCAACAAACTTTAAATTAGTGAAACTATTATGATTAATATTGTTATGTCTATTATAAAATGATTTCTCATTACCAGTAAAGCTAAAGCTTTTGAACCTTTTTCACTTACTATTTTGGCATATACATTTTTTATATACAAGTTTATTCACTTTTAATCTTATGTCACAATCCAAAATGTCAAATTTTATACTATTGAGTCCATATAAAAATTCTGTATGAATAACTTTTAATTACTAGCCAATAACGCCTCACTTGTTGTATTATTTCTTTCTGTCTTCTCGTAGCCACTTTTTTATAATATACCCTTAGCTTTTTTCAATGATGATGAGTCTAATAGCTTAGTAATTTTTTCATTTTCTATTGCGTATTGTTTATTTATGACTTTTTTTCACTACGCAACTCTAAAACACGCATTTGGGGTTGTTGAATCTCGCAAAAATATTTGTTACTGAAAGAAATTCATCGCTACCTCTGGATTTTTAGTTGCTTATCTGTGTATAATTGCATAAGATTTAATAAGACACGGACTGATAAATGTTCTGCGTCAAATTATTGACGTCTAAAATCGTCTATATTAAATACATTTGAAGTTCTCCTTCCAATTAGCCTTCTTGCGACTTTTGGCATGGTTAAGACTTTTGTGGGCCCTACCGATTTTTTTTTTCATCTTTGTTCAGTTCTAATACATTTTTTGTCAAAGCACTTCGACGTCCGATAGCCCTTAGAAGGACTGGTAAGCTTATTAAGTAAACTCTTGACTGAAGTTTCTAGCAAACGTGACTGCCTCTATACCTCAGGATGATCTTCTTTGGCCTGTTATTGTAGCATCAGACTGATCGGGAGGAAAATTACAACGTTTAAAGCGTTGGAGCTAGACGTTTAACTTTTTCCCAATGTTTCCTAGTATTACGTCAAAGACTTTGGTGTCGTAAAGCACCTTATTTTTTTGCAGACTCAGTTGTTTTGGTGATCTGAGGTAAGGAGATTGGCTCGTGATACTCTCCCGTTTGCTAAAGCTTATTTTTTCTTTATAGCTGTTAGGTTTGCCCAGCACAGACCTCGGAGAAGATCGGTCATTCCTGGTTGAATGTTTAGAGTCGAAAAGGTAATATAGGGTTGTCGGTCGCCGAAGTTTCCAGCCTTGCGATGAACAGCTCCGCTCGGGACGTCTGTCAGTGAATGACTGACTTCGTTTAGTAGTGGCCGGCTTTATATAGCCTTTTAGTCGACGATTCGTTGACGGGAATAGTAGTAAAAACATATTTGTTGGCAAGGTAGTTTAACGTTAGGTAGCCCTTAAAAGAACTAATAAGATCAACGGTTAAGTAGAGAACGTAAATACTTATGATGGCTTAAAAAGGACTAGTGGTGATACTTCCAGCCATTTCTTATTATTATTCTTGATGATGGAGAGCTGGCTGCGGGTAGCTGGACTCTTACCCTAAGAGTCTATGCGTGTGGAGATCGTGCTGGAGGGTGGTTTGTCGACCAAAGAATATCTCGTCTTCGGGTCGTTCCCTAGATAACCAACCGCTCATCGTTAATCGGAAAAGTGGGCCTGGAGAATACCTTCTGTTTGGGTATGCTGTTGTGACGAATACTGAGAAGGAGGCCGTTGTGGCTGCCAAAACTTCTCAGGTTTATTTTCCCGGACTTGCTGTTGAAGCAACATCTGCTCTCGTAGCCCCAAAACGGTTGGAAGAATAGCCATGAAACCCTAAAAAAAGGAGATCGTGCTGGCTAGACACATCTCTTGGTATTTTGCTGAAGACAATAGAATTTAGAACACCTTCAGACTGGTGGTGGCACTCGTCAATCTTAGTCGTTTGGGATGGAGTTTGACGTAAGTTGCTTGTCCATTAGAAAACAGTGTTGTCGGTAGCTGGAATACCCAGCTGTACGACTCCCAGCTCTATGCTTCATGCAATGCTGATGATCGACTGTAGTAGCCGGCAGCGTTGTTTTACCAAGTGTATCACGCCCACGTCTACACTGAGAGACAAGTGGAACGCCCTCTGTCTTCGCACGGTCGGATAGAGTCCTAATGTAACGTACGCCTACCGACCCAGGCAGTGGGACAGCTGGCGAGCCACTTTAAACGCTAGGCGGACCACCATAGTACAGCAGCAGTACTATCTATACAGTACAGCAGTTGTCCCGGTATCTAGTGCATGGTCTGCTCCGGTTTGTGGTACAGTATATGTCCACGACACAAGCTATTTATACTATCTATTACATAAGTTACTTGTATCTTATAGATAATAATGTATGTATATGATACATAGCACATCAGTACTGGACATATCTATACATACTATTCACTGTATAGGTGCTACCTGTGCGTTACTCTGTCACAAAAATAACAACTACAGCCGCGTGTATATTATAAGTAATTCGAGTTACCTCGTGTATATTATAAATAATTAGAGTTAAAAAATACTATGTTATTAGCTTAAAAAATAGTGAAATTGAATTTTAACAGATGAAAAGTATTTTAAAAAATACAGAGCCCGAAAAAACAGTAATATCAAAGAAATGCAAAATGCAAGAACCCGCACAAAAGCAAAAAAAAGCTAAAAGGGTGTCGATTTGAAAAAAATGATTTTTAAAGTAACGAAAATTAGATATGTTTTATATTATTTTTTAAAACTTTTATACATATTAACCTTATAACTGTATTTCATAAAAAAAAAATTATCTCTCCAAACTGTAAAATAAAAATTTTTATTCAAACAAACTATTATAAAAAAAAAGTTTTAATTTTTAATTGTTATGATATTTAGTTTATATAAAACTAAGTTGTAAGTTATTATAATGTATAAGTTACCAGTGTCATTTACAATAACGTAATAAGTGGCAAATAATAATACTGAATATGTTACTCCTCGAATAAATTGATCAACCTTAAAACATACCGTATTATTTTTAATATATTTTGAAGTGACACGATTCATAAACGTGCATACATACAAACGCATTCAAGAACATACATTTATACATCTATATACGTATGCACACATGCGCGTTACACACACATATGCGCGTCGAGTATGCATTATAATATATTATACTCGACGCTCGGCACGCGAGCTACTGTGGGTACATCTAATGTACTCGTCAAAAGCACGTTAATAGCACCATACTTGTGGCACATTGCTCGTGGTGCTGCAAAAGTGGAGCGCCTGGCCAAAGATTAGTAGGGAGATTGCTGACTGCCATGCTACGGAGTGTGCCCACTTTTTTCCAGTGGTTCGAGCGCCCCGCCGCGGCCAAGCGGCCGAACCAGGCGCACATTTTTTTTTTTANTAATATATTATACTCGACGCTCGGCACGCGAGCTACTGTAGGTACATCTAATGTACTCGTCAAAAGCACGTTAATAGCACCATACTTGTAGCACATTGCTTGTGCTGCACGAGTGGAGCGCCTGGCGTCCCACTCTGGGTCGTCTCTCGTCCCCACGTACGTGGTAACTCAGCCATGCCACCTGAAGGACAGAGGGCGTTCCACTTTTCTCGCAGTGTATGATTGAAGAATGGAAGCGCCGCTTGACGGTAGTATCAGTGTATGCATGATAGTTATGTAAATAATTATTTTAACAAAAATTTAATTTATTTATCATTACATAAACATATTTAGTAAGCAATTGTTATGACAAATTCCTAATATCCGTTATCAATACAACAGTAACCTTTTCCTTTTTTTTTCTTTTTTGGCTCCAGTTTTTTTTTCCTTCATAGCTGTTATAGGTTTACCCAGCGCAGACCTTGGAGAGGATCAGTGATTCCTGGTTAAATGCTTAGAGTCGAGAAGGTAATACATATAGGGTCGTCGGTCACCGGGTTTTCCAGCCTTGCGAAGAACAACTCCGCAGGTGACGTCTGCCAGTGAATGGCTGACTTGGTTTAATAGTGCCCGTCTTTAGTTAATATAGTCTTTTAGTCGACGAATTGCTTCCGGAAATGGAAGTAAAAATGAATTTGTTGGCAAGGTAATTTACACTTAGATGGCCCCTAAAAAGAACCGATGAGATTTATGGTTAAGTAGGGAACGTAAATACTTATAATAGCCCTAAAAAGCGCCAGTGGTGAAACTTCCAGCTATTCGTTATTCCTGATGATGAAGAGCTGGCTGTGGGTAGCTTGACTCTTACCCTGGAAGTCTATGTACGGAGACTGTGATGGAGGGCGGTACGCCACCAAAGAATATCTCGTCTTCGGGTCGTTCCCCGGACAACCAACCGCTCAGCGTTAGACGGGAACATGTGGGTAAGCGTGTTGGGGACGCGACGACTAAGAAGGTAGCCGTCGTGGCTACCCATGCCCCCTCAGAGCTGTTTTCCCTGGCTTATATTTGTAGCCAAAAATCCTCTGACTGCACCAGGTGGGATGATGGGGCTGCCACACAACTCTGAAGAGTTGAAACAGATTGTGCTCTGGCTAGATATGTCTTCTGGTATTATGCCAGAAGCGTAATCGGTTAGAATGACTTTTTTTTGATCGCACTCGTCGAGATTCAGGGTGATTAGAGACCTAGGTCCCTTCCCCCTTAGAGAAGAGTGTCATCCGTAACCGGAATGTCCAGATGCAAGACTATCATCAACATTCTTTATGCAGCTCGTTGAACTGTCGAAGTACGACTGCATCAGTTGTATCTAGACGCTCCGGCGTATTATAACTACACTTATTCAATTCTGTTGCAGGTAGCCTCCATTTTATGTCGACGCCATCTAGCGGATTTTACTAAACTAAAGTGAAAAGCTGGCGTATTTTTGCAAAACTTTGAGCTTATTTATCGCTATTGTTATTACTTTTTTAAGATAAAAAACTACACTAAAACCATCAAGGAAGTATCATGAATCAGTGTGCAAAATTTCAGCAAAATCGGTTCAGTAGTTTTCGCGGTTAGCGATTACAACGGTTTTAGCGACTTTGCTTTATATATTAGTAAGAAGATAGGCAGTTAGATATTTCATGTTACATTCATTACATTTACTTACCTAATAACAGTAAATTATTTTTCAATCCTTAATGTCCTACACAGCCAAGAATCCAAAAATAATGAGTCAAAGTTAAGTTTGAATTTCTAACTGTAAGACAGAGGATAAAAACATTATGCACAGTCATTGCGTGAATACATTTTATACGTGTAACATAAAATATCTAACTGCCTATCTTTTATAGGCACAGTGATCTGATTTGAGTTCTTATGGTACAATGTTCTTCAAAATAGATAATACATATTGATGATGAATTAAAGAAAATTGTTCTGGCATTGGAATTGGCAGTGACTCTGGAACCACAATTCTAAATGCTGGTGCACATGTCTAATTTTGTAGGTAACAAAATTTCATTGCGTATTCTAAAATATAATTTAAGTTATAAATCTATCCTAAAAAAATTAACTATTAGAAATATTTTATTTACCTACTTAGTGACTTTTATCATTATGTTAGTACGTTTTAAACATATAACATGAAATATCTTACAGCCTTTTTTAATAAGAACAACAGATGTGAAATCTTATGGTACGATGTTCTATGAAACAGGTCATACATGTCAATACAATTTTGGTTCACAGATGTCTTACTCTGTGTTGGTAAAACATGTAGACCAGAATTTGAAATCATAACTGTAAAATTATTATTAAGTTATTGCCAAGGACCAAAACCAATATTCTAATATTTATCCTTATGAATGATCTGTATCGAAAACCATCACACTATAAATATTTAAATTGTTACTTATTAAAAGCTGGCCAGTTAAATTTTTTAATACTTTCAAACGTTTACATGTTTAGCTGTACATCATGATTCTTTAAGTTATTGGACTAGGCAGATTTATGTATTTGGATATAAAATTAGAATATTCTATCAGTAGGTCAATAAATAATAAAAACAGAAATATGGAGGGAATTAATTGTATCGCAGTTGGTTAGCATCAATAATAGTCTAAGCAAAGCAAGACATTCCTTTTTGAAAAAATTGAAATTTAATCAAGAAAAATTTGGTATTAGCGTACTTGGTTGTCGCACATACTCATATCGTCGTTCTTGTCAGAATACTGGCAAGATTCTTGACAAGATAGTCTAAAACTCAGCAATAAAACTAAAGTCTGAAAAATTTACATATAATTTCAACAAAAAAATATTTACGTACCTGTGTTCTTGTAATTCAGTACTTCCATAACATTTACTTATCATTCCACATTGTTTACACATTCCAGCATCAACATTACAATTGTTCTCATTTAATAATTTTACAAATCCTGTCCAGTCAATCATATTTAGTGATGTCAAGTATGTGATATGTTAATTCTTTATTAACCACTTTAGTGAAGCACTAAAAATGCTCATCGATAAAATAATTATATAAACATTTGCTTGACATGTAAATGCGTACGTGTATGTGTATGAGTGTATCTAAAACTGTATGGAAGCCTGCACTGGAAAATGAGTACATACATTATAGACCAAACAGAATAAGAACTTTGGTTGTGTGTATGCATAAGAATTTTTTAGTATCATGTTTTATAGAATGCATTTAGAGCTTTACTGCTCATTACAAAATAGCAGATATACATTATAATACTAAAATAAATAAAAATAAATAATGTTTAGTTATTACAAATTTTTTTTCAAAATATATACTGTAGGTCTAGAAAAAATTAAAATTTAAGGATGCGTTTAACGTTAATCTGCATACACTCTACCACAGTGGTAAATGTAAATGCATAATTCTTTCCACAGTACTAATCCACAAGCAATTTGAACACTTTAAAATGAAAATATAAGACAGTAAATATAAACACTGTCTCAAACAATAGTAAAGTGATTAAAAACAACGTCCAATGGTGGTACTGTCATATTTTGAATTTATTAAAAAACAAAACGACGTTTCGGCCGTTTGGACAACGTCCCGGCCCTCATCAGGTACAAAAATCTATGAGTAACAAAATTCTTTGCAATAAATTTAAGTAAAATATAATAAACGCAAATTAAGTTACATGTATAACATACCTCTGACTCTTACGAAAGGGATGTAAAATCGTAATGTAGTCAAAGTTTCAAGCTAAGTGGCTTTTATACCCTGCACATACACAAATGACATAGTACACGCACGTAATACAATCGAATAAGAATTGCAAGCAGTTCCTTGAGACGCACATAAACAGTTCATGTTTTCCTAATACTATGAATGAAAGGGGTCCTCGAATCATGTATATAAAGTTAGTCACCTTTCTTAATTGACGTAACGAGAGACCTATAACAATCTTTAAATTTTTCTGTATCTTGTTGTCTATTAATATTATTATTAAAGTAATGTATATTTAACATTTCGGAAAAAAGGCGCTTTTTGTAATTTTGTTCTATGTCTAAAATTTTAATATTATCAAAATTAAAATTATGTGTAAATTCAATGCTATGTTGTGATAGTACCCATGTTTCTTTTTTTTTCTCGATGTCTCTTTTGTGTTCTGTCATTCTTAACTTTAGAGCTCTTGATGTTTGACCAACATTACAGCAGTTGCAATTCGCACATGGTATGTGGTAAACGACATTTTTTTTTATCGAGTGGCTCAGTTACATCTTTTCCAAGTGAAAAGATCGATTTTAATTTATTGTTTAAACTGTATACAATACCAATGTGAAGCTTCTTACATATTAAACATTAAATATTATTGAGAACATTAAAAAGTTACTGAGCCACTCGATAAAAAAAAATGTCGTTTACCACATACCATGTGCGAATTGCAACTGCTGTAATGTTGGTCAAACATCGAGAGCTCTAAAGTTAAGAATGACAGAACACAAAAGAGACATCGAGAAAAAAAAAAGAATACGTCGGTACTATCACAGCATAGCATTGAATTTACAAATAATTTTAATTTTGATAATATTAAAATTTTAGACATAGAACAAAATTACAAAAAGCGCCTTTTTTCCGAAATGTTAAATATACATTACTTTAATAATAATATTAATTGACAACAAGATACAGAAAAATTGAAAGATTGTTATAGGTCTCTCGTTACGTCAATCAAGAAAGGTGACTAACTTTATATACATGATTCGAGGACCCCTTTCATTCATAGTATTAGGAAAACATGAACTGTTTATGTGCATCTCAAGGAACTGCTTGCGATTCTTATTCGATTGTATTACGTGCGTGTACTATGTCATTTGTGTATGTGTAGGGTATAAAAGCCACTTAGCTTGAAACTTTGACTACATTACGATTTTACATCCCTTTCGTAAGAGTCAGAGGTATGTTATACATGTAACTTAATTTGCGTTTATTATATTTTACTTAAATTTGTATTGGAAAGAATTTTGTTACTCATAGATTTTTGTACCTGATAAGGGCCGGGACGTTGTGCAAACGGCCGAAACGTCGTTTTGTTTTTTAATAAATTTAAAATATGACAGTACCACCATTGGACGTTGTTTTTAATTATTTACCAACTGTCATTGGACGTTTTATTTGAAAATAGTAAAGTGAGTTCTGAATTATGAATCTGTTAAAATTTCCAAGGGAATAACCTCAATGTTCATATGCACATATAAACACATGTTTGCTAACAATGTTTATATGTTTCAGATGTTTAAAAATCATATTATCATATACCTACGTTAAGACTCGGTCTGTTTTCAGATGTTTTGATAACTTCTGAATGACAAACCAACTTTATTATGTGTTGAAACACGAGACTCCCTGGGCTATAGTAGAATAAACTGCTTAGAGCACAACAGACGTCTGACAAGTACAAGTTGGTCAGATGTCGGGTATGTTTAACATCCTTGGTCACTGCTGCAGTAGCTTGGTCGATGATAACCCTGCGTGCTGGAAGATAGTGCTGAATATGCATACAGTGGACTTTGATAATTAAAACCTCGCGCGTGTGTGTGAACGTATGTATAGATATGTACTTTTTTTTTTAATTTAAGGGCGTACTTTTCGTTTAAAAGTTTCCAGATCGAATTTGGCACTTTTTCGTAATTGTATAAATAATTGCTTCTTAAACAAAATGCACGATTCCTAGTGATTTCTGAACCACGTATTCATATGCAGCAGCTAAAAATATATAGCATCACTGAAACGTAGCAAGAGTGTTGCTGCCTTGTTGGCTGCGTCTGTTTGACGAAGTCAACTAATTTTTTAATTATAAATTTACAAGGGATTGCGCCACCAAAAACTACTGAATTGACAAATTATAGATCAAAACCCACACAAAAAAAATAACTGTCATAAATTTATCTAAACGGAGGATAAGAATTTACTTGGTAAAATAAATAAAAAATGCACTAACTATAAGCCATAAACAAAGATATATTTTGTGGCTCAAGGGAACAATTTCAAAGGAAAAAATCCTACAGAAGAAAAAATAACTAAAAATACAAACGAGTGAGGTTAAACAATAATTTTGAGATCAAATTTCCTGGACTAAAGAGTGTGTACGTGTGTATGTGTGTAAAAAACGTATACGTGCGCATCCACACGTGTCTCGAAACTCTTACGAATCGACAAACCTCGCACGGTCCGTGAAGCGTATTCTCGCCGTGCTTAACTCACAGCACGCCAAGCTCCTCGAAGACGATGCAAATGATGATGATGATTAAGTGAATGAAAGCTTGAGAGAAGTTTTTTTATTATGTTGGTACACATTCGCCCTGAAGTACGATAAAATTTTCAGCAATATTCATTGCTTACTTTTTAAGTGGCAGCCGCTAACGTTATATAGACGTGTTTTTCAAGCTCAACGATTTTCGTTTGTGAAAAAAAATTAATCAAAGAATTTGTATTCAATTTTGCGCAAAAAATGAAATAAAGTGTAGTGAAGTTTGTAAAATGTTAACAAAGGCATATGGTAAGTCTGCTATGAGTAAAGCAAGGATTTACGAGTGGTATAAGTGTTTCCAAGATGGCTGCGAAAACGTTGAAGATGACGAACGACCCGAACGCCCAAGCACATCAACAACCGATGAAAACGTGAAAAAAGTGGCATAGTGCATTATGAATTCTTGCCACAAGGTCGAACAATCAATAAGGAGTAATCTACAAGTTCAACGCCGTTTGCGTGAAGCAATCCGAAAAAGGATTTGTGGCAAGATAATTCATAGCTTTTGCACCATGATAATGCACCTGCTCACACTTCATTGCTTGTTCGTAAATTTTAGGCTAAAAACAAAACTGTAACGATGCCTCAGCCTCCATATTTGCCAGATATTGCTCCACATGACTTTTTTCTATTTCCAAAACTAAAGAGAACATTAAAAGGTCGTCGTTTTACAAGCATAGATGACATTAAAAGCGAACCGCTGAAAGAGCTAAAAGCTATTATAAAGATCGAGTTTCAAAAGTGTTTCAAGAATTCGAAAAAGCGTTGGAACAAGTGTATTACATCCGAGAAGAAGTATTTTGAAGGGAACAAAATAGATATTGATGAATAAATAAAAATTTTTTTCATAAAACCAAAATTCTCGTTATTTTTTTAACACACCTCGTACTCGAGATCGCAGTTGACAACTATAGACCACTCTGTATAGACAGATAGTTTGGAACTAACCCGGCGCGGCGTGCCCACCCAAAGTAGTAGCAAGTCCCCCCGTCCCTCTTAATTCTCCCACCCGCTGCAGTCGTCAGGACCCGTCAATACCCGTACACCTTACGCAAAAAGCCATGAAAGAGAGAGAGAGAGAGAGAATAAAATAAGGCAATTAAGAGAGGGGAAGAGACCTATGACCTGAGGACGCTTAAAGAGGATAAGAGAGATGGAGCTGTAGTATGCATGATAGATTGGTAGAAAACGATTGGAGAAAGAGAGATATATCTAGCTAATAAGAGATTAGAGAGAGAGACAAAATGAGAGTTAGTAAGAGAGCGATTCAATATACTGACTGGAACAAAAGGAGAAAAAGGATGAAGGTAAGAAAGAAATTAACCGGCGCTTGCATGTGTAAATATGTAATAAATTTCCCGTGAACTCGGTGTGCTGCCACTTTCGGCGATCTGCGAGGTTGATCCTCCACCGCTCACGAGGCGGCCTACGAATTTTAGTCGTTTTTGACTAAACAATTACATTGTTTTTGTTGACTCATTTTACGTTGCTGATAAGATAACTCCCAGCGTTAGGACTATACTTCCCTAACAGACATAATAAGCTTTAAATATTTATTCCACCCGTCACCCTAGTAATTAAAGCAGAAACGCTTGCATTTATGAAGCATTATACAGTGCGATCAAGTGGTAAATATATATTGATTTCCCATTCAAAGCGAATAAAATCTACAATCGACCTTTACTCGTAATAGTACCAAAGTTTCTAGTAAATGAATTTCTTATTGCTCTGAGATTAATAAATTGCACTGCAACATTTGTATGGTAATTTATCGTGACAGAGAAAATCAATTTGTTGTTGAACTTAGCGTTGACGTTAACCACATTTATAGTCAATTAAAAAGACACAAAAATACTGCTAAACATTATAATTATATTATGAGCTACATGAAGTGCGTTTAGAGAAAATATATTGAAAATTTGATCAACACAAACATGGCATAATAATAAGGAAGCGATATTGAAATCAAGAGACTAATAGTAAAAGGAATAACTTATATTATACTTTTTATTGGCAAGCTAGATCTTGTTTATAGATCATCTTATAAGAACACTGCAGATCTGACCAACAACAGTGTAAATTAATGTAATTTCTATGAATTAGTTCTCTTAATTTGCTTGTATGATTAAATATTAGAGACTTATGTTGAACTTGCTTTAGAAAAAAGTACCGGGCGAAAATGTAAGCATCCTGTGACACAAAGTTGAGGTAGTTTTGTTACATTTTTATCCAAAATATTTGTACAACTTTCGAGTTCAACTGCCAGGAAAATCAAACAGGCCAGTATCTTTAGATAAGAAATCAATAGCTCACAAGATATCGCTGTACTCAATTAATTAGCTGTATATGTGTCGTCAGATATGTCAGAAAAGTTACTGTAAAACTATTGAGGCTAACAGTAGTACAAATCACTACCAGTAAGTCGATTTATCTTTTAACTAAAAGTTTACTAGAGAAATTACAAACCAATACGAATAAAATTGTTAGCTGCGCGTTTGAAGGATCATCCAACATGAAAGGTAAATATTAAGGTCTTCAAGCTCATTTAAAGAAAAATAATAATTTATGAATGAACGTTCGTTGTTTTTAAAATTATACTTTTATAGAAGCGTTATACAGGAGAGTAAACCAACGATTTTAGATTGATACCACGGAAGTGGATTTTGCATGTTACTACACAATGCCACACCACAACAGCACTTCACACATTTTCATTTCTTTTTCGTTAATCAACTGAAAAAAAACCAGTGGACAGTGGGTGTTTGGGTGCCCAAGTAAGAAGTTATACTTCTATAAAATTATATGGCAAATAATATAATTATAAATATAAGTATACCTCGTACGAAATGCTATTATGTATAAAGGTGGTGCAATTATCGTTGGAATGAGTATACCTACGTTAGTTAAATATTTTAATATGTAACAACAGGACAAATATAAACAACATTTTATGGCACAATGCAATATAAACAATATAGCGGCAATATAGTACTAGACTGTGCTCTTTCATCGAATCTTCCGATGGCTAAAAAAAACTTCTTAAGAAAGTAAGAAATACCATTATAAAATAGCAGATCGTTCAACTGTACCCTTTTTCATATGTTTTATTTAAACAATTTGCAATTTAACATGTCACCTTATAGAAAAATCACCTTGAATTAAATTTATACGATCTGTATAGAGCTCCCATTTTTTGTTTGTATGAAAGATTACTATTAGATAAACCTGTTTCATATTCAAGTAAATCTGTAATTTTTTTCTCTTTTTTTTTTAATGACACAGAAAAGAAGGTATGCGTAAAAGCATAAATGTAAGTTCATCCTTATGAGAAAAATAATTTCCGGTGTTGCAGCATATATTTGCGCTCCTCCCACTTCTCTGAATTTGTTTTCAATAATAAAGAAAAATTGTGAGAGAAGAAAACGTAATAAAAATCAATTGTTGCACTTATACAGTACGGAAATTTTTCATTTTTACTTATGAAAACTCCGAAACAATGTGAAAAATCGTATAAACAATAATTTAGTTATTTTAAAAGTAACAAATTAATGATAAATAAATGAACGTTTTAAACTTTTGAAAAAACAAGTACCAAAAAAGAACAGTTTATTTGATAATTAATTTTTTGAATGTAAAATGAAACTAAATTGATGAATACACAATAAACAAAAATTTACATTGAAAATAAGTTACGAACTGTAAAATAAAATGAAGTAATCGGTGTTTCATTGTGGGGCCCGCTCATAGTAAAGTCAGTAAGGAGATTTTCCTGTGTGCAAGAGGACGGGGTTCAATTGTTTTGGGAACTGTTTTTTTTTTTTTTTTTTTTTTAGAAACTGTTTTAAAGAAAAATATTAGTTAAATTCAAAATGTGGTGTAGTGTGGTGGGATGATGTCGTGTGACGTGGTGTGGTGTACTGGAGACCGGAAGTACATCAAGAGGGGTGGGGTGAAGGAGGAGAGTTAATTAAAATCCACTTCCATTACATTTTCTCTCAAGGCCACCAATCTGAAATCGTTGATTTACTTCGCAGGGCAGAACGCGCCTATATAAGTATAACTTTAAAAATAAAAAAAACCAGTTTTCAACTGGTAACTTTTTTTTTATGATAATATTTGTTGACTGTTTATTAATTAACTTGGTTTGATTATGAATGGCATTACAAAACAAATTATTTATTTAATAAACTATTCTACTTTGTTGAATAATTTTTTTGTAAACTTAAAAATTAGTATATTTTAGCAAAGCAGCTTCCCTATGTATTATTCAATATTCATTTATTTGTTACACTTATAATAATTATATAATTGTTTATACAGACTCCCGCATGAGACGCTTGAGCGGTGGGATATAAAGCCGCATGGATCCGCTCTAAAGTAGAAAATTTTGCATTTGCTGGGAGTAAGAAATTGAAAGAAAAAACAGGCAAGAAAATCTAAAATTTGCTATTGGGTTATTGGGACAGTTTGTTTTTTATTATTATGTCTAGTAATAATATGTAATCCCTAGTGCTCCTGTTCTCTCTAAATCCTGACTGACTTTTTTTAAGTTGAACTTCTATAGGAGCGTTATGCGCGAGGGTAAATCAACGATTTCAGATTCTGATCTTGAGAATTCGCGCGCCTAATTTTAAATTTACTTATATTCTAACATGCCTCCTTAAATTTGAAATTTTATCATGTTACAAATTTTAATTAATCATGTTTTCATCTTAAATCCTTTCTAAACTTAACAAATTAAAATCTCTCTAATGCCTTCGTAAAAATGTCTGTTTTATTATCTTCTAAATTTATTCTAACTATATTAATTATACCGTTTAAACAATTCTCTTTTACAAAGTGAAAATGNTTTAGCAAAACTAATCGCACTAGAGTTATCTTCAAAAATGTTTATTGGCTTATTAAAAATAATTAAAAATTTTTTAAATATTTTTCTTATCCACAAGATTTCGCTTACGCTTTCAGACGACACCATATAGTCAGCTGTTGTCGAAAATTTTGTTACACTTCCTTGTTTCTTAGATTTCCAATATATTACATTATTAAATAGCGTTATAACGTAACCAGTAGTTGATTTTCTATCAACTGCATCACCTGCCCAGTCTGCATCCGCAAAACAAGTCAAGATATGTATTTTGAAATTTTTTTTATACGTTAACTTAATATCTTTTCTTAAATACAAATATTTAAAAATTCTTATTGCATATTTGTAATGAGTATGATTTGGACAGTTTTGAAATCTACTTAAATAGTTTACGCTATAACTGATATTTGGTTTTGTTCCTGAGCTTATATATAGAAGTTTTCCTATTACATTTCTATTGTTTTTAAATACAGATGCTGACCGTGTGGGCTCACATTTTAAGTTTTGCTCCATTGGAATTTCATGTAATTTGGCGCTTATTACATCATACTTTTCTGCTAAAGATTATACATATCTTTTCTGATTCAATGTAATTAGACCACTTTTACGATCGTTATCAATATTAATATCAAGATATGTATTAACATCTATGTCTTTCATCTCAAATTTATTTGTTAATATCCTTTTACTTTCGCTAATTTTATTTTGACTCTTACTACATAAGAATAGATCATCCACAAAGATATTTACACAAAATTAATTACATCCATCATGTATACAATACAAACAATAATCATTCTCGCTTCTTTTATTATTCAAATTTTTTAAATATGTATCCAAACACTCATGCCACGCTCTAGAGCTCTCTCTCACACCATATACAGTTTTTTTTAACCTGCGTACTCTACCTGTTTCATCATTATATCCTTCTGGTTGTTTAACATACACTTCAGATTTTACATTTCCATTAAAAAAAAAAAAAAATTCCACATGCATTTGATTAAATTAGTTAAAATCATTTTATAAACAATAAACCAATAAAATTTTGAGAGTTCGTGATTTGCTACAGGTAAATATGTCGCCGATTTTTCTTTTTGTTGAAAACCTCCTACAACTGTTCTAGCTTTATATCTATTGTCTGATTTCTTGGTATGCACCTATTTAAATTTAATAATTTTTATATTTTCTGGTCTATCTACTAATTCATAACTTAAATTTTTGATAATGCAATTTATTTTCTTGTCCATAGCTTCTTCCCAATTTACACACTCCTCATCGCTTATTCCTTCATTATAATTTTATCGAGTGTTTTCACTAACGTAATTTACTTGAAGAAGTGTTGCATAATTTTCCAGTTGATACTTTTCTGGTTCTTTATGCGTTCTACTTGACCTTCTTATTGTACTATTATTTTTATTTGTAGTTTCATTACTCCTCGCAGTTTTAATATTTTTATCGAAAACCGAATCATTGTCGCTACTATCATTATCATCATTTTCTTTACTGTCAAAACTTTCACTTTCTTCTTCATTAAAATCTACTAGTTTAACATTCCCCTCTACAATATCAATATGTCTAGCAATTATAATTGTATTATTAATGAGTACTCTATAATCAACACTTTCATACCCTACTAATATTCGTACTTCTGCCTTTTTATCCCATTTATTATTTCGTTCAACCTTTGGCACTCTTACAAATATTTTAGCTCCATACAATTTATATTATTTAAGTTTGGCTTAACTCCCATCATAATATCAGGAGGAGTTTTCCTTTCAAAAGTATTTGCTAAGGTTCTGTTTTTTAAGTAATCTGCCGTTTTTACTACTTCTGGCCAAAATGTTATATCTAATTTTACGTCAGATAATAGACACTTTGCTGTATCAATTACTGATCGACTGTATCTTTCTGCAGCTCTATATAACTCATACAAATATGGAGGGCATGGATCTATTATAATACCTTTCTGTTTTGTAAATTCACAAATCCCTTTGTTTAGAAATTCTTTTCCATTATCACATCTCAACTTTGTTACTCTTTTCCCTGTCAAGTTTTCTAATTTATTTATATAATCTACTAAACAATCGTAAGTTTCATTCTTAAACTTCATTATATACACTTTAGCAATTTTACTGTAATCGTCAGCAATAATAAGAAAATACTTATTTTCATCATGAGTATCTCTATGAGGCCCATTCAAATCCATACGTAAGATTTCTAAGATATCATTTGCTCTATGTCTATCGTTATGAAATTTAATATTATGCATTTCCACGATTGTCTCGATGTGTTTTGTCGTTGATTATATTTGTTATTATAACATTGACTTTGAAAATGACTGGCTTACCACACTTCTGACAGTTTTTATTTTTTCTGTCTTCCACTTTAAACACACTTAAATTTTTACTATTATATTTATTTTTGTATGTTTGATCTTTTATCTCGTACATGAAAATTTTTTTTTAAACATATTCAACTGCTTGCTCCTTTTCTTTTAAAACGTCTATTGAATCACCAATATGTTTCAATGTGGGGTGTAATGTTCTTAGTAAATAATAACCTTTTCCTTTTCATTAACCGTTGCTCTAGCATTTTTTAATTCAATTATTATCTTTTTAAATTCACTAAAAAAATCACTAGATTTTTCAAAATGACTTAACCTGATTTTATTTATTTTATTTCTCACACACATCTGCGATTCTGCTGATTCTCTTAAGTATAGCTTATCTAATTTTTTAATAATTTTATACGAGTTTGTTTCCTCATGTATCAATTTAAATTGATCTACAGTTATTGCACTACATGTGTAGTTCATCGCTTTCAAATCTTTCTCTTCCCAAGCTGATTCTATTTCATTTTGATTTTTGGTTTCTTGATTAATTACATCTTAACATTTTCTCAACCTCAAATACCCCGATATTCTATTTTTCCACAAACTATAATTACTACTATCAAAAATTGGTAACATGATTTTAAGATCGTCTGTCATCTTGTTTTCTTCCTTTTCGGTTTCGCCTACTTTAAATATAAACAAAACGTTTTTTAAATTTTTTAAAAAACTTCTCACGTATTCTTTGTCTCCCTTTTTTAACTCAAAATTTGCACTGTTCATCTTTTTTAAGATTTTTTCGTTGTCAATCTGTTGAGTTCTTTCTCTTCCTTGTACATTTTCCATTTACCTATACTCGAACATTGCCTTTACACTTCTTTCCACTAAACACGTGCTCAACTTCCTCTTTCATAAAATTTTTTAATCCTTTTGCATCTCAATAAATTTTGCACTAAAACACTTGTGGAACTTATGGCTTCACACGTTCTATACCAATCTTTTTAATACTTCACATATTTTTTATCCATTTTTAATTTTAGCCTCACTTACAAGTGATTGTCATGTGCCCCCGAAGAGACACGTGAAAAACCAAAAAAAGAATGAAACAGGCAACTCAAACTACGGACTTCTGCTACCGTGTTAACAATAAATGAGCCTGGAAAAATAAATACTTCAAGCACGTCTTCTATAATATGCTTGAGTTCATTATAATTAATATTTCATATCCAACATAAGGCATTTTACTTCAGCAACGGTTATCTATACACTGAATATACGTATCGTCATCAAACATGTATCAGTCACGCGAATCGAGAGCTCCTACGCATGCTCAATGCCCAGCATCCCGGCGTCACGCGCGTAATTTAAAATTTACTTATATTCTAACACTTATCTCCTCTTTCTTTTATTCAAAAATCAACTTTTAGATCTATTTAACAATTTAATACGTTCAATTAGAAGTAATGTTTTATAGAGACAAAAATAGGGAGATTCCTGTAGATCAAATGAATGCAGTTTTACATGATTCTTTTATTATGTTGCACGTATAATTGAGATTTTAAATTGGAAATATGTAAAATAGGCTACAGTTAAATGGGCTGCAATTTTTTTAGGTATTTTTTATGCTATTTTCAATGTATATTAAACGTTTGATTAATACTTTTCAAAAGAAATCTTTGTGTAATGAACGCCCTGAAGGGACATTCACTGGCATGTAATACTACCCTATTAAAAAAAGTAGTTCTACAGAATGGTTTTTTTTAACCTTTTGTAAACAATAATTTTTTTGGTATTCAATATACAGTAGGACAAAATGTGTTAGCGTTTGTGACAGATGTGAGCGTTACGTTATAGATGTTGCCAGTGTAGGTGATAGGAAGTTCTTTTGAAATCATCGAAAGATTCGGTCAAAGTGTATAATCTTACACTATCCAGCCTACACATAATTTAGGTTGTATTGTGCTTTAATATATTGTTTATAACCGTTCATTTATTGAATATTTAGATATTTATGAAAACCACACCCAATCAACGTAGGTATACTCAATCTAACGATAATTGAACTACTTTCGTACACAAAATTGTTTTATAGTAGGTATAATTATATTTATAGTTATATTTGTCTGCCGTATGAGTTTGAAGAAGTATAACTACATACTTGAGTACCCAAATGTTACATCCCGTGTATATACAGACGAATCATAACCATGAGCAGAAACGCAATTTATTTGTCAAATTCAAACAAGATGTAATGTGTACATACACAAGCTCACATGACGAGTGGAGCTCATACGTCACTCACATCTATGTGTATATTAGCTCCAAGGTACATCTTTCATAATATGCTGGCATATAATGTGACCAGCCTCGTTGTGAGAATGCATGTATGGATTAAATTTTACGTTATCTGTATGTATGCATAAATTGTATTGTAAGTATGAATGAGTAGTTTACTTGTGCATTGATTGTCTGTTTCCAATAATAAATACCAATTTCAAAATTGTTATTAACAAATTATTTTATAATATTCAAATTAATTATAAAATCCCTCAAAGTATTAATTGCGTAATTTGTAAAATTTTTAGTTACACTTGAACTTGTACTTGGTGTTTCTTTTATTGCTGATAAGAGCTTGCAACATCACTGATCCAGGAATCTCAATCACACCTGTTAGAAAAATGTAATTGGTACTGTTGTATTGTTATTTTTTAATTCATGAAATCATAATATGGAACAAGACCGTGCAAGCCTACTGTTTTGCTGTCAACGCAGTTTTCAAGAATATCGCTTATTAGTTGACCTCATCCAACCAAAGGCCTCTTTTACTCGCTCTGGCGCTATGAAAACGCATCATTAAGAGGAAAAAAACGCTTTCTTTATATATGGATGGCATAACGTATTGGCTAAGGTAACTTGGGTGTATTTCAAGGACATCAAGAGTCTCGGACTACGCTAAGGAGCGAGGTACAGCAAAGAAGACATGCCAAAAGAAATTTCTGCCATAGCAGAGGACGCAAAAATCCCAACACCATTCCGGCCACGAACTCATGTGTGTAGTTTAAGAGACCACTGAATAATACTACACGAAGCATTAGGAAACTTCGAAGCAGCAGTAACAACCATCACTGATAGATGTAAGTTAGTTATCAGTAAAATAATTAATATCATACCTAGTTAAAGTAACCAAAATAAATTGTGTTTTAGAGAATATAGTTATTTACGTAACAAGTACGGAAAAGACGACGGAAAAGCGGAAATCGTCCCGCACAAGTTGCGTACAAGTTTTTTCGCAATAAGTGTGAGGAAAATAAGTGTTTTCCGCACACTATTGCGAAAAATTATTTTTAATAGTTTTAATAAAAATATATAGTAACCAAATTTATTTATATCGATGAAATAACAACCTTTACCCAACAAAAAAAGAACAAATAAAGCTCACGAGCTAAACTCTAGGAGACCCACGAACACGACACTNTTCGTGATCCTGAAGGTGCTGTTAACACTGATTTGCAACGTGCATCTTTCAAATAAACTTGGTGTCATAAAAAAAAAAAAAAAAAATTTAATGAATAATGTATGAATTAATAAGGAAAAAAAGTCCAGAAACAGTGGACATATACCTTTTCTATACCGAAATCATGAAATAAACTTTATAAAATTCATTAAAAAACACCAAAAATCCCTAAGAATAAAATCCAAACAAAATTTCGAATCATCTTTTGAAATATTTCTTTTTCCATTTTACACCGAATGTCAAATACTCCTATTCTCACGCGATACTATTTATTATTATTTTCAAGGATTTAAAAAAAGTTAAACAATAATTCATGATTTACCACCCAGAACAAGAGTAGCTATTACATTACTGACCAAAAACAAAATCACGAGCCATGTTTATCTTCGTAGAATGACTATCGAACCCTGAGTATATATAGGCAAGGCGGTAGTTGATTGCAAAGGTCACTATTATACATTAGCTATAAACATAAAAGATCAGTCGACTATAATATAAGTACCTGCACAAGAACTTGAGCCTATCAATGTTTGAGAATCCGAAGACTTTCTCGACACTGACTTGAAAGAAAACGATTTGAACGACATAAAAGATCGCATTGAATTTACAGTTAATAAGCTAAAAAGACCTTATCACTCAAAAGCTAGTCTATCAGTAACATAATTAATACTAAACCTTGTTAGAGTGACCCAAATAAATTGTGTTTGAAAGAATAAATTTTTTTTAATACAAGAACTTAGTAACTAAATCTATTTATATTTAAATATATACGTTATTTAATAAAAAAAAAAAAAATAAGGCTTACGAGCTGAATTCTAGGATACCCAGGAACGACACTCAAATAAAACGGTTAAGACCATTCTCTAAATAAGTACGGTCATAACACGAGCACCCATTTTCACTGGTTTCTTATTAGTTACACTTAGTTTCGATCAAATCTATAGATAATATTAAAATCGCCAAAAAATTTTGTGGTCTTTTGCTAACGATAAAACTTTACATATTAGAATCTAACAAACACATGACGATTTGGACTGAAGTTAATAGAGATTGTAGTGAGGAACATCAAATTTCACGTAGGCTTCAAAAAGTAATTTGTACTCGTTGGTAGAGTAATAATAAAGCTCTTGAAAGCATATTAGATGATTCTAGTATTCTGTTCGAAAACTGAACTGAATATCGAACTTTGGTTATTTGTCTTTTTACCGTAGCAGTCTTGATTATTTAAGTAAAATTCCACTCGAAGCCTTAACCTTACTTGATAATAATTAATTAATGTCAATTTTAAAACCATTTTTATTTTGCAAGATCTATTCTTCATCACGATTTCTGTTTTAGATTATCTTCAAACAAACGGTTTGAATAAGGAATCTATGATGAAAGCTTAGCTCAGAGGGTGCCAGGGCCACTTGATCTTGATTCATGTATATATTTGTGTATCTGTGAATCTTTGTGTAAATTGTGTAAAATCTGTTAAATACGTACACTTTCTTGGCAGTCTCATGGACACAAAAATTCATAATAAATCAGTACTAAGTGGCTCTGGCGCCCTCAAAGCTAAGCTTCCACTATACATTTTTCGTCCTTTAGGATAGTATAAGCAATTCAGCGACAAACTAGATAAGTATGATAGAATACGTAACTATGCTACTGTATCATTGTAATATTTACTGTATAACTATATTACTGCAAAATGTAACATGAACATGACGTAATCATTGATACCATGGATCAACAGATCAATGATCACTTTATGATAAGTAATGATCTTTTAAAAGCCGTCGATCTTTTAGATTCAAAATTTTTTAAAGATTTTTCTACGATAAACGCATTCAGTAAAAGTAATATGCTCCAAAAAATCGCCAAAGTTTCAAAACAGATTGAACTGATTTGTTTAACGAGCTAACGTAGTTCACAAAATATTATAAGGAGTACCAGAGAGTACGAAATTAAACGCCGTTGATAATACAGTTAAAAATATAAATTTAAAAGATTACAATAGATTATTTAAAATCTTTTAAGTATTTCTATATAATAATAAATGTTTTTACATAAAAATAAGAATAGTAACAGTGACAAATATTATAAATGAATGGAATTATTGTAAAGACTTCATTTTAGGAGACATGTATTATGATACGATAAAATATAATGACAGTTATTTTAATATCATGTTTAATTTCCAATTAAACTAATTTAAGTTCTAATTACATTATGCACTATGATATTCTATTAAATGATTTAATAATAAATACATTATTTTCAGGTGACATTGACTTGGGTCAATGGAAATAGTTAAACTTTGAAAATATGGATGTTAATAAAATTTTGATTTTATCGAAATAAAGATCATTTTTTATAGAATCTATTTTTTTAAGGTAAATAAATTATCAATGCCAGTATTGTCCCATAATGTTTTTGAAAGAAGAAAGAAAAAAGTCTATCTGTTGCCACAAAGAGAAAATTTGTTTAAGTTCTTTAAGTAAACATAACAAAATATTTGTAAAAACCTTTATTAAATGATAATAATTTGAGAATACTTAGAATATTTGATAACAATCTCTTTAGTTTTCTATCTTGTTCTTATCATAACGATGAATCTATTATTAGCTAAAATATAAATATAGTATAAAGATTCAAGGACAAATTTGTCGTGTAACCTTAAATACTTTAAAATTTGGTGAAAACAAAGTACCGAAACATGGACAAATATGTATCCAAAACTATCCAAATGATTAGTTAAACATATACTACATGGACCTCGTAATAAAAAAAGGTTTATGTTTGAATAATTGAGACAAAAACTGCTCCAAAAATTTTCCAAAAATCTTTTTGTAAATCAAAAGCAGCACAGAAAAATGGTTACCTACAATACAGTAGAAAAAAAGTATTGCTGATAATTATGTATACAAAACCATCAATTGAGATTAGATTTTAGTAGATAATTCAATGGTTGTACCCTACAATAAATTTCTGTTGATAAAATAGGTATGCTATACAAATGTATATTGTGCCTTAATACAAGGTATCTTACAATCATGTATAAAGCAAAGTCGCTAAAACCGTTATAATTGCTAAACGTGAAAACTACTCAACCGATCTTGCGAAATTTTACATGATGATTCTTGACTCTTCATTGATAGTTTTAGTATGGTTCTTATTTTTTAAATATTTACAACAACAGCAATACATAATCTTAAAGTTTTGCAAAAAAACGCTAGCTTTTTACGTTCGTTCACTAGAATCCGCTAGAAGGCGTAGACGTAAAATCAAAGCTACCTACCAAAGAAATAAATAAGAGTGGTTATAATACGCCCGAGCGTTTTAGCGATTTCCATAGTCGCCCATCGGCAGTACATCAAGACTAGAGATCTTAGTCGTGCCGCTGGGTATCCTGGCTATCGATAACACTCTTCTCCAATGAGCAAGCTATTTACGACTAATGTCACCCTGATCCACCAGGGTTGACGAGTGACACCAATAAAAAAATGTACTAAACGATAACGTGTCCAGCAAAATACACAGAGACTTGTCTAGCCCAGAGCACAACCTGCTCCAACACTTCAGAGTTTTGTGCCAATCAACTATCTGGCCTGATGTTCTCAGAAAATTTTTTAACTACAAATGCAAGCCAGAGAAGTTAGCTCTGAGTAGTACAGGCAGCCACAACGGCCTCCTTCTCAGTAGTCGTCTCAACTGCATACCCCCAGAGAAAGTATTCTCCAGGCCCACTTTCCCGACTAACGATGAGCGGTTGGTTATCCGTGGAACGATCCGAAAACGAAATATCCTTTGGTCAACGGCGTACCTCCCTCCAGCACGGTCTCCATACTCAGAGACTCCGAAAACAAGAGTCAAGCTACCCACAGCCAGCTCTCCATCATCAAGAATAATAATAATAAGGAATAGCTGGAAGGTTCACCACTGGCTCTTTTCAGGGGCATTACAAATATTTGCGTTCCCTACTTTACTGTCAATCTCATCGGTTCTTTTAAGGGCCACCTAAATTTAAACTATCTTGCCAACGAATGCATTTTTACTACCATTTCCGGAAACGATTTGCCGACTAAAAGACTATATAAAGCCGGCTACTATTTAACCAAGGTAGTCATTCAGTGGCAGACGTCACGAGCGAAGTTGTTCGTCGCAAGACTAGAAACCCCGGTGATCGACGACCCTATATTACCCTCTTGACTCTAAATATTAAACCGGGAATCACCGATATTCTTTGAGGTCTATGCTGGGCAAATCTAGCAGCTATAAAAAAAATAAGCTTTAGCAAACAGGACAGTCTCCAACGGGTAAGTATCACGAACAAATCTCCCCACATTAGATCACTAACACAACTGAATCTGCAATAAACCAAGTTGCTTTAGACACCAACGTCTTTGGCATAATACCAGGAGACGTTAGGAAATAGCTTCATAACTAGCCCCAAAGCTTCCAACGATGTAGGTTTCCTCCCGATTAGTGTGGTGCTACAATAACAGACCAGAGAAGATCACCCTGAGATAAAGAGACAATCACGTTTGCTGGAAACTTCAGTGAAAAAAGTTTATTTCTTGTCAAATAAATCCAAATATTTACAAATTTTGCACTATATTCGATGTTGTCATGTACTGATCAGTTTGCGCCCATCAATTTCATATTTTCATAATGCAGGCACATGCAAACATTGTGTGTACCACTACTTCAAATACAGTGTGAAGGCCTGAGCTGTACAAATTTCGTGAGACACGCTTTGACTTTTTCATTTTCCTCTTCAAATAAAATAAACTATTCATTTAAATTTCTAAGTAGTAATTATTATTAAAAATACACCTATATACCATCATCCTATTTGACTGAAACATGATCCTTCAATCCCAACATATAACGACTTGCCCTTTCATTCTCATAAAAATTTTTTATGCAGTTCTCAACGTCAGCAGATAAAACATTGTCCTTTTTTTATCGGGTGATGTAAGTATGCCATGTTCAGCAACTAAATCTAAAGCTTGTCTAGCTTCTCTTTCCGTGCAACCAAATTCTTTTGTAAGATCTCCTCGGTTCCAAAATCTCAGGGTGAGAGTGAATAACGTGATTATTTATCGCTTTCATTTAATGATGCAAATTTCTCTTTAATTCGTTCCAATACTGCGACGCCTGCTCTACAATAATATCTTGAAATTTTTTTCAGATTATTACTTGCAAGCTTTAGCCTTGTACTTTACGCAAATCAAAGCATTATATCGAATAAGAAAAAAAGGTTTATTTCAAAAATTGCGGAAATTTAACCAAATTTTTTTTTACTTTGTGATTATTTTTGTTCAATGGATTGCAACATTTCACCATCTCGAGTGCTTATTCTTAAAAAACGAGTTATAAAAAAAAATTACTTCTAAAATAAACTATTGATGGATGTGTCCGTATAGAGCTCACTTCAATTTTTCATTACAATCACATAACCTACGTAAACGTCCGCAGTGGCGCTGGTGCAGTTGACGTGTTTCCCCCTATAAGCGTAAGCGCGTAAGACTTCAAAAATCTTGAGGTATTTATAATATATTTAAAAAAAAAGAATGCGACAGAAAAACCCGTTGCTGCTAAGCGGTGCTAACAAGGTTCTAATGGAAGATGAAGGCAATACATACAACGCGCATGTGATAACTTCAATAAAAGATATGGGTTGTTAATAAAAAGATTAGCATCTATGTTAATCTAGCAGGTAGATGCGAAATAACCTGCTACTCAAGCAGAAGCCGTGGATTATGCGTTGAGATTGAAGAGCCGAATGACAGTGGGTATAATCCCGCACACATAATACCAAATACCAACTTCCAGTGATTATATACATAATTTAAATACTTTACATCAATAGCACAATAAGCACCCTGATTAACAGTTTTCATCGCACCAAATTGGACAAGTGAATAAACACTAATCTAACTATCAGAACCACAATGCTAATAGGCAGTATAATACCAGAATAATCATAATAGACAATATTAAAAATTAATCAATGGAAAAAATTACATAGAAAATAATCAGATTCAGGAGAGAAACCAAAATTTCAGAATCAGTTAAGAAACTCTAATTATTGTTAGAATAATTTTAGACGATATGATAACAAAAATCCTAGGGATTACTGTATTAAAAATAATTCTTATTGTAATCCTACAAACAAACTAGGAGATGATCTTTTGCCTTATTATTTAAATTCTCACGCAGCTCGCCCCCTTCAACGTTAAGAGGTAAGCTTCCAAAAACAAAATTTAACCCCTACACCAAATGTCTTAGCACAAGTAATGAATGTAGCAACATAATTAAAAGCGTCTATATCAGTACCTGCCAGGGACTTGGCATAGACGATGAGCCTACAAGCATAAGGTTGTCTGTTTCGGAAGGGAAAAATCGCTTTATCGTACTTATGCCTGATAATAGCGCTGCCACAAACTTAATTAAATTAAACCAGTTGCACCCATATTCACATGAAGGGAATAGTATAACTATTACTTACACCGGAATTATATCCCACCCAGTTTTGACTAAAGGAACTACGTATATAACTATACAAGAAAAACTATTAATTTTTTATGTTATTCCTAACGATTTTGCCATCAAAGATGGTGGTCTGTTAGATTGATACTTTTTTGAAGATCAATGAGCCGCAATATCGTATTATCATCATGCTATAGTTTTAGATGATGACGCAATTAACCCTATTCCTTTTTTGAAAATACTTAGAGAAATACAGTTGTTAGAAAAAGAAGAAAAAGAACAGATGTCAAAAAACTTGAAAAACAAGGGCAGAAAAATCAAATTTTAGCTACGACTCTTAATGCTAACAAAGAAACACAGTATCTTAGTAGTATCTTAGGAATCAATTTGACTAACAAAAATTTTATGGCAAATACTTCCTAGGCCAACCCGAGAAGTCAAATATACCTAAATATAAAAAATTTGGAGACATAAAAGCTGATATCCATTTTCGAGATAAGAATGACATATTGATCTTATTAGAGAGGGGTGATAACTTTGTAAGACCCACTAATAATAAAACTAATGGAAGTGGAATACGCAGAAAAAATAATGAACTAGACAATTGAGATATACTTTAACCCCATGGCATTAAATAGAGTAAAAGTACTCGTTGTGCGGAACAACATTGCCACAATAAGGAACAAAAAGATATTAATAAACGAACTAAATATCCGTTTAAAGCTCTAACACCGAAAATAGTAAGAATGAATTTAATTAATACAAATTGAGTTAAAGGATACTTGTAATGTATTGACAAACGGCATAATGATGTGTATCTAGGAGAAAGAATAGTAAGAAATAAGAATGGCCACTGTAATGTTATAGCAATGAACACTAATGAAAATAATGTCTTAACGTCTTAAGACTGAAACAACGAGTTGAAAACATATTTTACGGTCGTGTGGGCCGTCCACAGCGGCGCTGGGGCAGTTAACACAATTCTCTCCTTATACGCGTGGCACCTCGTAAATTTTTTAAAACTGCTTTTGTATATAGATATTTTTGATCGTCTTCAACCCAACTTTTTCAAATAAAAATGTTAAAGACACGGAAGTCTAAAATATTTTTTGTGGGAAAAAATCATTTAATTATAGGTAAATTTACATTGTTTTTTTATTTACAGTCTTAAACGAGAAAAAAAAAATTTTTTNCATTTTTTTCTCGCGTCTTAAAAATCAAATCTACTTAAATAAATTCATAGACATACAAGTAATTGCCTATTTATGGAATTTTGTAAAAATAAATCAAAGGTTAATATAACCTTAAAAGAAATATTTAAATTTTCAAACGCGATTTTAACCATGTTACAATTATCTATTAAGGGAGTAGTGTCACAAAACAAAAAAATTTAGGAACGCCTTGAAAAAATTTTCATAAGCTAAAAATTATATGTAGAGATACATAAAAAATTTTGAGACATCCTAGCCTTGTGAAATAAATAGATAAATATAAACACAAGTATTATTGGGTTGCTTCACCATATAATTAAAGGGTATTTTGCCTTATTTCAGGTGGGGCTGTGGAGGGGGTAGATAAGGGGGAGGGGGCCCTCCTTAATTACTATATAATATAGGAATCAAGGGAAGCAACCGAGGGGGTGTAACAAACAAATATAATTTGGTTTGTTTGAGGGATTGGGAGGAGTGGCACAAAAAATGTTAGGGGAGCCGACAGCCAGGGGGGGGGGTTAGGTGGGCTATCCAAAATTTAATTGAGTTAATTTTACAGTGAAACACAAGAAATTTTGCCTTATTTTGAATTAGGGGGGACATGGGGGCATAATAAAAAATAACAAGGGGGTTAGATGGCAACTTAACTAAAATTTAGTGTTGTTTAACAGAGATTTTAAAAGAGTTTCATCTTGTTTTTAGGGAAGTCGAAGAGTGTCAACAGAGGGGTGGCAAGGGGTGTAGAGGAAGGGAGTTCGGTCAGTTTTTCCTTAATAACTATGTAATATAGAAAGTGTCACCTTCTTCGTATATTATCTGGTTGCTTAACCAAAATAGAGCCTCAGCTCCCCATTTTCTGCTCTCTCTTAGCTCCCCTGCAGTATCTCCTTAGCTGCTCCTTAAAACACAAAGTTATTTGCTTGTTTTCATATGATTGTTGATCCAACAATATTCGAGCATGCTCCTTCCGCTCTCCCTTGCTCACCATCAGCTCTTCCTTGCGCCCAGGGCATAACGCTTGGCTTAATAGCTATGGTCTTTATTGCCATACCCACATAGTGCGTTCTTGCACTTATAAGCACATGGCTCGAACTCAGTTGGCCATTAATGCCCTTGCTTTTTTGTCGGAGCATTGTGTGCCGTACCTCTAAATCTTTTTGCTCAACAGTCAACAAGGGTTGTTCGGTAGTGGTTGACAACTACAGTATGCTCGTCTGTCACTGTAGGCCATCATAGCACTTGAAGGTACCACCATCGCCTTTAAGCTTTACTAATTCATTGCGTCCATCGTCCGCATCCGCCATAGGTATGCTAAACGCGTACATGATGCGTTACTGTTAAGCCGCACCGCTGTCTAGGTATCCATTGCGCGCATTCATTCCGTGAGCCTGGATACCTGCGTTGTTTACTGCTGCTTCTTTATCAGGTGCTGAAAGAATTGTGAATTTTACTAAATTTAAATAATAGACTGTGTGATTAATATCTTTTAGCTCTCTTATAATTTCTGATTATTGCTATTTTAATCTGGTGTATTGACTGAGTGCATTAATTAATTTTGAAGTAGTGTTTAGTATAAAATTTTATTAGTGTATGATTCCATTTACTGACCAAAATTATAACTTTCACGACTTGTTTCAAGCACTTGTACTAGAATTTATTTGTGTTACTAGTAAAATCTTGTAGTTTTAGAGCATTTTTGTTACTTTCAATTGGATATTTATTTAAATAGTTTTAATTTTTAAAAACCACTTCAATTGTCACTGGTAGGTATAGATAACGTTTGCTCACTATAGACGCATGTTACTCATCGCTGCTTGGCCTTTTAACAAAAATGAAAAATGCTTTTATTAATTTTAAAAAGCTTAGCACTGACAAAATGATAAGGGGTCAAACTATGTATCAACTGCAGCAGATTAAAGATGCGGCTGAACAGTTGAAAACAATTAACGCTATTATTTTTGTTTGGATTCCCTTAATAAAAAAACATACCTACTTCGCAAATGGCATGTTAAAAGGTGGTGAGTCCACTACTATTCGGCTTTGAGACTACCTTCTTTCGCTTTCAACCTATAATCCAACTCCAGTACCTCGCGATCCTGTTCTGACTCAAAACAATTCGCAAAGTTATTTATCGTTAACATCTATTGATTTACCAGTCTTCAGTAGTGATGTTGAGTGCTAGAAAAATTTAGGGATGTAATTAGATCTATGATGCACAGACAGCAAGATTTTTCAGAAATCATTAAACACCAACATCTACGTAATCATGTTACTGGTGATGCGTCAGATCTAATTAAAACAATTCTGCTTGTTAAAAAAAAACTATTCGCAGGCTTGGGAGATCCTGCTTGTCTTGTACGACAACCAGCGTTGATAAGTGTCTACCTATACAAACTCTATTATCAGTGTTCAATCCATAAAGAAGCTTCTTCCATTGAAATAAAGAAAAGAAAATGCTAGGTCCGTTTGATTTTTTGATAGCCATGGAAAGACAGATGGGTGGTAGTGACATTTTCATTTCTCTTATTACTAGTAAATTTAATTTTCCACTAGTAACGTAAATTTAATATGAAGGGAACAGTGGTAACGTGCCTACGCTTAGACAGTTAAGAGACTTCATAACTACCTAAATAATAACTTAAGAAGCCTCCGTTTGCAAAAATCCCAGCAAGTCTGTTGCAGTGCATCAGACTTCTGCTCATCTTTCTGAAGTTAATACATCTGAATGCATGTTTGGTAAACATACTTCAAATAAGTGCACTTTAAAAGGGTATTCTCCGTTAATGATGATGAAATGCCCTCATTTTTATTTATTTCCTTATAGGGTATTTAAGTAATGACTGAGAAAAAAGGTCAGCCTAGTCCCAGAGCCCAAAGTTATTATTTTGGGCTTTGAGGCATAAAAAATGCGTTTTTACGGTTTCATTTTTTTCTCGCGTCTTAAAAATCAAATCTACTTAAATAAATTCATAGACATACAAGTAATTGCCTATTTATGGAATTTTGTAAAAATAAATCAAAGGTTAATATAACCTTAAAAGAAATATTTAAATTTTCAAACGCGATTTTAACCATGTTACAATTATCTATTAAGGGAGTAGTGTCACAAAACAAAAAAATTTAGGAACGCCTTGAAAAAATTTTCATAAGCTAAAAATTATATGTAGAGTTACATATTAAATTTTGAGACATCCTAGCCTTACCGTTTCTGAGAAATAAATTATCTATTTAACACGTACTCTAATCAGAAAAAGAGTATTTTACAGATTACGATTAAAAAAAAATTTCAGACTTTAATGAAATTGAAAAATTATTTAAAATAGTATGTTTTAAACATCATATTTAAAGAACAGCACCCGTAGCTTCACTGTTGTTTAGTTATAACAAATTAAAAATGTGTATTTAAAGATCCGTGAAGATGTTGCAACGGAGATCTCACCACCAACTCAATGTTGACGTACAATATAACCTCGGAACGTTTACGTATGGATATACAGAGGGTTTTTGCCTCATGCGGCGTTGCCACATTTATTTTCACTTGTCTGTTTCGGAACACATAATGTATTTTAGAACCCGCATTGACTACACATTGTGGCACTACCCACTTAAACGGTCAGTTTTATTATTTTATTTTGTAGAACAGAAAAAAATACACTGAAAACGTATTTTTTAATACTTTTTTTAATAGTGGGCCAACTCGAAAAATGCGAAAAACCGATACACAGCACATTGTACCATATTTTCAGGTTTTTTAAGCATTTTAATGTATCTAAATATGAATATTATTGATACAATTTGTACAACAAAACAATATACTTGAAAAACGTATATTATGGTGGGCTGAGTCGAAAAATGCCAAAAACGAATAAATAGCCTATTTTTTAATGCTTTGACCATGTTACAAGTTTTTAACAGTCAACATTATTGCTGCATCTTGTAGAAGAAAAAGAAATACTTCAAAAATGTGTTTTTTAAAGATTTTTTCTGATTGTGGGGTGAAAAGCCAATAAAAAGCATATTTTTAGTTGTTTTGACCATGTTCAAATTTTCCAACGATCAATGTTATTGGAGTATTTTGTAGAGCGGAAAAAAAAACTTTATAATAAACAATTTTTTTTCAAGTTTTTATAAATGTAGGTTGGTTTGAAAAATAGTCAGAACAACCTTGAAAATATTATAGTTTTCAAATGCAACTTAGACCATGTTAATGAATGTAACGCTTATACATTTTGCTGGTAATGGGCCTTGATTTTACTTTAAACCTAACAATGTCTGGATCTTCTTTCCGAAAACTTATTGGAAGCGTATTTTTATAATTTAGCATTTCTCCTAGGTACGAAATAGACTGCTGTAGTTAGTATCACCAGTAAAGAAGAGTATTTAATTCTGAAAAATCTAACAGACATTTTTTAAATGGTACAGTTTTTTATTGTAATTTTCATTGAGAACTAGATTAATTTGATAAATTTCAACATGTTGCGTAATTTTATTATTTTAATAATTGGTTCTAAGCTACAACCATCAGAATTAAGTCGTTTCCCAGTCGACTTATGAATATAACAAGAAGTTCTACAGTATGTTCCAGCATTGGTAAGAGTTTTATTTCTAAACTGATGGTGCTAGAGTTTATATTTTTGCGGTATTATTTCGTGAAAAGATTCTTCAATCCAACCAAGTTTAGCAACGTATCTCCTTTTTTGAAACTACTTTTAAGTCCATCTTTACCTTGTAATACACGCTTAAGAGTCATCACATCATTGATAGCTTCTTCAAATGGTCCATCAAGATCGATGATGTAGCCAGTTGTAGTACAAATGGTAAATGGTTTACATAATAGAAATTTTTTTGTCTAGAATAAGACTTTCGTTGATAAATGTTATTTGACCTTTTTTGATGTCTCAGGTATATGTTCCATCACCAATAACAAACAAAGTATCTTCAACGTTATACAACAGTTTGGCAGCTTAAGTTTGATGCTGTAAATAAAACTCTCTTTTATCAGCAGAAATTCCAAAGTTTTCTGGAAGCACTTGTTCTCAGAAGCATTCCAAAATAGATCATATTGAGCTTTCTACGATTCTTTCTGTAACCTCAAGAATGTCAGCTATTAGGGCATTTGAAGTCCTTGACCTCAATCTAAATAGAAATACCACTAGAGTTTGACTAATATTTCTATAAGAAGATTATTTCATTGATGATAACTTTGTCTCATGCATAGAGATTGTATCCCATGAATGTCTAGTAAAAGTCTTTATACGTTCTTCTGATATTAAATGGGAGACAAGTTTTCGTGTAATCGAGTATTAACTTGGCCTGTTAGTTTATCGAGTTTTTTTACTTCGCCCAGTTCAATATCAGATTCATTTGTGTGTGTACCGACATCGTAGGTATTTGATTTTTATAAAATCGGTTTTTTATCAAATGTCTAGAGCAACACCGATTTATTTTCGGTATGTATAATCGTTTTTTCGTGGAAACTTGAAGACGGGCTTCAATTGGTACATCTATGATGTTATATTTTTGTTCACACAATAAACCATAAGCTTTAGAAGAAACCTCTCTTTGAAACGGCAAAGTAATAATTTCTACTTAATTAGCTTGAGATTAATCAGTGCGGTGATAAGACGAACTTTTAGTTGATTCTTGTGTTAAATAATTTGATGTTGCTGTTACCTCTGTTTCACGCTGTTCTGTAGAAACGCTCGATGAAGCTTGAGATATGTCTGTTTCCTCATTAGGTTGTGAATCATGTAAGAAATTTGCTGTAGAAGGCAATATAGAGTGGGTTTTTTTTTAAATCTGGTTTTTATTTTGATATAACTTTTTCCACCTAAGTTTTGGTTAACATTTTTCACTCTTCATATCATTTTGTTGGGTGAAGAATTCAAAATTTTGATCAAATTCTTTAGTTTCTTTCTTAAAATAAATTGTTCCGTTAATTTTACATTTACGTTACAAATAACCACAAGAACAACATTAATCATTACTTCTATTTGACTTTTTGTTTGATGGCTCGCTTGAGAGATCCATTAAAATCACTCTAAGTATTATTTTAATGTAGTCATATATCCGAACTGGATCATATATTCCTTGCTAAAAGTTCTCTCTTAAGATTTCACCTTAGATCTTACCTTAAAAAATACGTTAGATTTAAGGTAAGATGTTTTCAGCACAAGTTGTCTTCAAATAAGCTTTAATTAATTACGATTCTCAATATCAAAATATATGAACACTAACACGCCCCGCACATGTACTCACCCAACAGGTGTGTGTGTGTGTGTGAGAGAGAGAGAGAGTTAGTGTGTATAAATATAATAGTAAGGCTCTACCTCTTTGTGCGCTTCATACGCTAATTCGAACAATAATTTTTTAATTTATGCTTTTTTTATTTGATGAAAAATATATTTACATGGAAAATGTATTTGTAGAATATAAGATACTTCTTGTTTGGATTACGTGCAATAATATGAAACTGCTTACATGTATCTCCCATTTTTATAACTTTCTTGGATCCTGATATTCCTTCCGTGATAGTATAAGGAAAATTCTTCGATCCTATTATCCTCCAACATTTAATTATATACTTAATGTATAGAATTTCCTCTCTCTTGACTGAATTCTGATAGGATTTAGCAGACAGTGTTCTAATAAATTGACTGTAGAGAGTTGTGAGAGACTTAAATGATAACAACAATACGTAGAAATATTTTGTGTATACATTATGGCAGAACAGTTTGACACATTGTAAAATAAAAAAAATTTTTCATAAGTAGCTTACAATCTTAAGTTTAAAGAGCTATAACAGAAGTAACACATATGCTAAAAATTATTTGTTCAGCTTTAGTTCACTGTTTTTCACCAGTTTTTTCATGTGATAAAACATCTGTTTAATCGCATAGATATATATTTTCTCAAGCTTAAAGTTCAAGTTAAGTAATGTGAAAAAAAATCTTTCTTTCTTTCTTTCATCTGACTGTAAAATAGTTTAGGCCAAAATCTATGGTAATCGATAGTCCTTTGTTAGAAATCATTACTCTAATTTTTCCAGAATTTTTTACCGACACGGAAGCCGTCAGTGACGGTCACTAATTTGAAATATTTTTTTGGACCCAATTCTTTCCAATTATTTTGCTAAGAAAAAAAGTTTTTTTTTAATAAGGGCCACGTTTTGTAGACTTTTTGGCGTAGAATCGTTAAGAAATATTTTCATAAAGATTTGAGGTTATATAACCCTCATTTTTTAAGTTTTTAAGCTTAAATAATTTTTTCGCAAAGTATGACACGATTTTTTTCTAATTTTTTTAACTTTATAACAAATTCTACTTCCGTGATTTTTTGCGTAGTGGGCTTGGAACGGGAACAGGCGCTAGGTGGCACTGAACATTGTGGTCATCAAATTTGACGCTTTTTCGCTTGGGTTTCAAAGTTTTGCAATCA
>NW_019379788.1:1572-18612 GCF_000648655.2 Copidosoma floridanum | reverse complement strand
AAAAAAAAAAAAATTTTTAAGAAGTTCGCAAGTATGAAATTTATGACAAACTTACAATAAAATCATTTTTCTATGATCCAATGTTTTTATTTGAACTTTCTGAACTCAATACATTGCTACGAGCGTGGTGGTAGTGCCAGTACGTGGTTGTTTGACTAGAGAAAGTTTTTTAATTAAAAAATCTTTAATTGATGTATTATAGTTGTAACAGTATTTTTATTTCTCTTAAATGTATGTATATGATTATCAAATTTCCCGAATACGAATTTATCAAAATTTTTTTCAATGCATTGTTACTCGCTCAAGGGTAGTTACTTTAAAATGGTGCATACATAAACATATAGGCATTATCTTACAATAATTCGTCAAGAAAATAAGTAAAGTGAAGTGTTGACACTTAATGCAATTAAAATTAATTTTATTTTAAGAAGTGATATTAAAAAATTTTCATAAGCTAAAAATTATATGTAGAGTTACATATTAAATTTTGAGACATCCTAGCCTTACCGTTTCTGAGAAATAAATTATCTATTTAACACGTACTCTAATCAGAAAAAGAGTATTTTACAGATTACGATTAAAAAAAAATTTCAGACTTTAATGAAATTGAAAAATTATTTAAAATAGTATGTTTTAAACATCATATTTAAAGAACAGCACCCGTAGCTTCACTGTTGTTTAGTTATAACAAATTAAAAATGTGTATTTAAAGATCCGTGAAGATGTTGCAACGGAGATCTCACCACCAACTCAATGTTGACGTACAATATAACCTCGGAACGTTTACGTATGGATATACAGAGGGTTTTTGCCTCATGCGGCGTTGCCACATTTATTTTCACTTGTCTGTTTCGGAACACATAATGTATTTTAGAACCCGCATTGACTACACATTGTGGCACTACCCACTTAAACGGTCAGTTTTATTATTTTATTTTGTAGAACAGAAAAAAATACACTGAAAACGTATTTTTTAATACTTTTTTTAATAGTGGGCCAACTCGAAAAATGCGAAAAACCGATACACAGCACATTGTACCATATTTTCAGGTTTTTTAAGCATTTTAATGTATCTAAATATGAATATTATTGATACAATTTGTACAACAAAACAATATACTTGAAAAACGTATATTATGGTGGGCTGAGTCGAAAAATGCCAAAAACGAATAAATAGCCTATTTTTTAATGCTTTGACCATGTTACAAGTTTTTAACAGTCAACATTATTGCTGCATCTTGTAGAAGAAAAAGAAATACTTCAAAAATGTGTTTTTTAAAGATTTTTTCTGATTGTGGGGTGAAAAGCCAATAAAAAGCATATTTTTAGTTGTTTTGACCATGTTCAAATTTTCCAACGATCAATGTTATTGGAGTATTTTGTAGAGCGGAAAAAAAAACTTTATAATAAACAATTTTTTTTCAAGTTTTTATAAATGTAGGTTGGTTTGAAAAATAGTCAGAACAACCTTGAAAATATTATAGTTTTCAAATGCAACTTAGACCATGTTAATGAATGTAACGCTTATACATTTTGCTGGTAATGGGCCTTGATTTTACTTTAAACCTAACAATGTCTGGATCTTCTTTCCGAAAACTTATTGGAAGCGTATTTTTATAATTTAGCATTTCTCCTAGGTACGAAATAGACTGCTGTAGTTAGTATCACCAGTAAAGAAGAGTATTTAATTCTGAAAAATCTAACAGACATTTTTTAAATGGTACAGTTTTTTATTGTAATTTTCATTGAGAACTAGATTAATTTGATAAATTTCAACATGTTGCGTAATTTTATTATTTTAATAATTGGTTCTAAGCTACAACCATCAGAATTAAGTCGTTTCCCAGTCGACTTATGAATATAACAAGAAGTTCTACAGTATGTTCCAGCATTGGTAAGAGTTTTATTTCTAAACTGATGGTGCTAGAGTTTATATTTTTGCGGTATTATTTCGTGAAAAGATTCTTCAATCCAACCAAGTTTAGCAACGTATCTCCTTTTTTGAAACTACTTTTAAGTCCATCTTTACCTTGTAATACACGCTTAAGAGTCATCACATCATTGATAGCTTCTTCAAATGGTCCATCAAGATCGATGATGTAGCCAGTTGTAGTACAAATGGTAAATGGTTTACATAATAGAAATTTTTTTGTCTAGAATAAGACTTTCGTTGATAAATGTTATTTGACCTTTTTTGATGTCTCAGGTATATGTTCCATCACCAATAACAAACAAAGTATCTTCAACGTTATACAACAGTTTGGCAGCTTAAGTTTGATGCTGTAAATAAAACTCTCTTTTATCAGCAGAAATTCCAAAGTTTTCTGGAAGCACTTGTTCTCAGAAGCATTCCAAAATAGATCATATTGAGCTTTCTACGATTCTTTCTGTAACCTCAAGAATGTCAGCTATTAGGGCATTTGAAGTCCTTGACCTCAATCTAAATAGAAATACCACTAGAGTTTGACTAATATTTCTATAAGAAGATTATTTCATTGATGATAACTTTGTCTCATGCATAGAGATTGTATCCCATGAATGTCTAGTAAAAGTCTTTATACGTTCTTCTGATATTAAATGGGAGACAAGTTTTCGTGTAATCGAGTATTAACTTGGCCTGTTAGTTTATCGAGTTTTTTTACTTCGCCCAGTTCAATATCAGATTCATTTGTGTGTGTACCGACATCGTAGGTATTTGATTTTTATAAAATCGGTTTTTTATCAAATGTCTAGAGCAACACCGATTTATTTTCGGTATGTATAATCGTTTTTTCGTGGAAACTTGAAGACGGGCTTCAATTGGTACATCTATGATGTTATATTTTTGTTCACACAATAAACCATAAGCTTTAGAAGAAACCTCTCTTTGAAACGGCAAAGTAATAATTTCTACTTAATTAGCTTGAGATTAATCAGTGCGGTGATAAGACGAACTTTTAGTTGATTCTTGTGTTAAATAATTTGATGTTGCTGTTACCTCTGTTTCACGCTGTTCTGTAGAAACGCTCGATGAAGCTTGAGATATGTCTGTTTCCTCATTAGGTTGTGAATCATGTAAGAAATTTGCTGTAGAAGGCAATATAGAGTGGGTTTTTTTTTAAATCTGGTTTTTATTTTGATATAACTTTTTCCACCTAAGTTTTGGTTAACATTTTTCACTCTTCATATCATTTTGTTGGGTGAAGAATTCAAAATTTTGATCAAATTCTTTAGTTTCTTTCTTAAAATAAATTGTTCCGTTAATTTTACATTTACGTTACAAATAACCACAAGAACAACATTAATCATTACTTCTATTTGACTTTTTGTTTGATGGCTCGCTTGAGAGATCCATTAAAATCACTCTAAGTATTATTTTAATGTAGTCATATATCCGANATTGCTCTTGCATTTTTTGACTCAGCCCACCATGAGAAAAAATTTTTAGAATTACGTTTTTCAAGTATATTCTTTTGTTGTACAAATTTCATCAATAATATTTATATTTAGATATGTTAACATGCTTAAAAAACCTATAAATATGCCAAAATATGCTATTTATCGGTTTTCCGCACTTTTCGACTCGACCCACTATTAAAAAAAGTGTTAAAAAATACGTTTTCAATGTATTTTTTTTCGTTCTACAGAATCAAATAAAAAAATTAACCGTTTAATAAATAATTTTAACATAGTTAAAATCACGTTTGAAAATTTAAATATTTTTTTTGAGATTATGTTGACTCTTGATTGAGTTGTAAAAAATTCTACAAATACCCAACTACTTGTTGTATATATATGAATTTTAATAATTTGCGACTCAAGGACCAGGTTGGCTGCTTTTTTTAGTCCATAGCGATCACTTTAGTACCCTTTAAAGAAATAAATAAAAATCAGGGCATTTCACCATTGTTAACGAAAGGTACCCCTTAACTGCTAGAAATGTCATCAAAGGTATAACGTATTGATGCATAGCAATAAGTTTTATTCTTATAAGGACACATTTAATAGTGGTAAGAACAAAGGAAATATTGATGCAAAAAAAATCCTAAACTAGTTTGTGTCCTAATATTAGTACTGTTCATAATGTGAACTGTCCCAGAGCACCCAGAGTTCTTCTTGCTTCTGTTGTAGTATATATAGTTTATTCTACTGGTTCGAGCCTCTAAGTCAGAGCATCAATAAACCAATGCTCACAATCTTCTCTGATCCCTAAGTCTCTTTGTAAGTTATTGATTTTTAATAGCCGCGATACCAACACCTTGTTGCCTGGTACAGGGGATTGAGTCATAAGCGTAAAACGGTTGGTTCAATTCATGATTCAACCTCGTTTTGAATCTAGTTTTAGTTTAGAAGTTAAAGCTTTGGCGGTGTCTTAGATTACGTCCTATAAACCTCAAGTTTGTCATGAGACAGTAGATTCAAAATACTCTAATTGCCTGAAATTGGCTGACTTCAGGCAGTCTGATGGTTACTATATAATCCATTGACCCTTTAAGACCTCGCTAGATGATTTAACAGCTGTTTATAAAATTTTATATTAGGCAGAATTTGCTATGCTCAGAGAGCTAGAGCAACTATTCAAAAGAGACTCTGAATTACACAATGCTAATAACAAGTTTATGACTGAATACCTAGTTTCGCGACATATGAAGGAAAGTTGTGAGCCTCATCTTGCCATGTACTTTCTACCGCATCATGGTGATTATAAGATAAACAGTGAAACCTCAAAGTTAAGAGTCGTATTTAATAGCTCATTAAAAAATCGTGAAGGCCTTTTTTTGAACTCGATTTTGTATTAAGGCCTAAATTTACTAAATAATTCGTTCGAAATTATTTTGAAGTGGTGATTTCATAAATTCGCGTTTACTATGGATATGAAGAGAATGTTCAGGCAAATACTTGTCCATCCTGATGATCAAGTTTTCCAAACTATCTTTTAGTGTTCAAAACAGTCTGATCCACCAAGATGTTTTCTCTCACAACAGTTACTTATGGCCTAGTGAGCTCACTACTTTGAGCCACCCGTGTTCGTCGTTAGCCAGCATCTGATAGTGCCGAGTCCGAGCTAAAGCCTAAAGTCATTTTCGAGGAAGTCTACGTTGACGATTGCCTCTCTAGCGCTCATTTGTTGGTTTAAGCTCAATAACAGAGTACAGAGCTTTTTAAATTAGCTCATTTAGGTAGTTTTCTCTCAGAAAATGGCCAGCTAATTATTCTGAAGTGCTCTCTGGCGTACTTGATGACATCCAAGATCTTTGACCTGTGAGGCTGGTTTTTGCCCGTTATTATTTTAGGAAAAATTATACTTTAATCCTTATGACTGTTTTGAAATATTGTGGATAGGGAATAGACGGGATGGAAGGAAACAGTCAAGTGTTTTATTGACGTGTATGGGGAAAAAAACGTATGCCGCCGTCCCCCATTATTAGAATAAATATATAAACCTGCTTGATGCGCTAGTTGATTATCTGCTTGTTTTTAGTTAGTCATTCGTTTCTTTACTTTTTTTTTAGTGTGGGTAAAAAAATTGTAAAGCCTTTATCTTCAGGTCAAAGGACTATATTTATTACAAAATATTGTATAGAGAATAAAAGAAAAAAAAAAATATTAATAGAAAATGACAGAAGTTCGCAGGAATAATAAAAAAAATAAATCCTTCATTTGGGATTGGTAAGAGAAAGCAAAAAGAATAAGAAAAAAAAATATGAAGAAAAGTAAAGAGGGGTAGAAGAAAAGAAAAAAATATTCCTATCTGTAGGGATAGTCACTGTACGCTTCCTAGTGTGGCATGTTGGTGCTCGCCTGCCTTGCCAAATAGGCTCGCCTTTCCGCCGCCCAGAGATCACAACAATGTGGGCAGTTCGCGACGCTCACGCCCTTTTTGCCGCATTTGTGGCAAAACCTTTTCGCTGGGTCGCGCGTCGGACACTGCACATAACGATGCCCTAGATCCCCGCACTCTTAACATCCCTGATTAGGAGCCGAAATGGCTTCTGGAATCTGCACCGGTTCCTCTGCCAGAGGGTCAGCTTCTGGGATGAACGGTGGGGGTCAAGGCACTCCCCTTGGCCATGCCACCTGCAAGTCCATGAGCCACGGAACTCCCTCCGTTTTTGGAATCACCTGAAGGGATGGTGGTACTGCTCGTCAGAGTGGGCAGGACGGCGCCGATGCCGTCAGGGGCACGTATCCTCGCTGTGCCAGGTGAATCTGCCTAAGCACCAACTGGATCCTCTCCATGTCACCCACTGACTAAGGTTCCTCCGCCGGGGTGCGGGCGATCTCCAAGAACTGGTCCAGCATCTCGGGGTTCAGTTGGCCCACCGGCTCCGAGTCGGGACGGATCTGGCGTGCCGTGGTTCTTGTGGGCGCCTGGGTCGGGATCAGTGGTGGCAAGTTATACCCTGGGGGGGGGGGGAGGAGCCACATCCGCCTCCCTCACTGGTGCCGGAGACTCACTGATCTCCCTTGGTGTGGGTGGCCCCTCGGCCCCGAGACCTCGTAACTGGCCGTCGGCTTGGGTTGGTACCCTGGGCTGTGGTCTCCTCTCCACTGGTGGCCTTGATTGGATGGTCAATCGTGATTGGTGGGTGACCACGCCTGGTCGTCTCCGCTCCTCTTCGCTTGGCTCGCGATACAGGTCGTCGAGCCGGGGATCCCGTCCTCGCCTCGACGCATCTGCCCAGGCCTTGCGCCCGGTTGGTTGGCGCAGGATTCTTTGCCCTCTCATGATTGGTATCTGTAGGGATATAGCTCACTTTAGATTCATTGTCAAACAAATGGCGTGGGGAGGTGTACCGCTTGAGGTCATTAATATGAGTTTTTACTAATTTTCCTGTCGCGTTGTCCCTCACTTCCACTACTACCTCCGAGAGCAATTAAGTTACTATACAGGGACCTACAAATTTGGGCGCGAGTTTAGCAGCAAATCCTTGGGTTTCTGAGGATAGTACGTGATTTCTCCGCATCACACTGTCTCCCAGCACAAACGATTCTGCCCTTCGTCCCTGATTGTAATATTTCGCCTGCTTCTCTCGCGCTGATTCGAGGTGCTTCACTACCAAATCCCTAATCATGTCTAGGTGGCTAATCTTATCTGCCCACAATGTTGTATCCGTCAGATCAAACGGCGCCGCCGGCGTGTCACGGTTCGGAAGTGCTATGGGTGTTGGATTTCGGACCGAAGTTCAGGAACGCCGGAGTCAATTTTGTGGATGCTTGCTCCATCGTATTTATTGCGAATGCGAACTCCTGCAAGTGTGCATCCCACAACCGGTGATCTTTATCTAGGAACGAGTTTATCATCGGGTTGAAAGTGCAAATCACGCGCTCTGCCGGACTAGCTTGTGCGTGGTATGGTGGAATGGTCGAGTGTTCGATGCCATAAATTTTGCACATTTCCTTTAGTTCCCTGTTAACAAACTCCGTACCGTTGTCAGTTAAGATGTATTTTGGCTTTCCCCATCGGTTTAATACTAATTCCTCTACCGCTTTTCGGATGCTTTTACCGTCTGCTTTTTGGAGTGCTTTTTACTCGACGTACTTAGTAAATAGGTCTTGAAAAATCAGTATATATTTGTGTCCATTTTTCGATGAAGGTTTTGGCCCTGCGATATCCATTGCTATGGCCATCCATGGTTGTTCAGTAATTCATTCCTCCATGAAACCGGCAGGAGCTTTCTGTAGGACTTTTTGCTATTGGCAATCTTGACATTCCCGGATATACTGGACTACATCTTGGAAATACCTGGGCCAATAATAATAATTGTCGAGGCGAGCATACGTTTTCTCCACATTTAGGTGACCTGCCTGGAGAGCGTCGTGGGCATCGTGTAGTGCCTGGACTCGGTGTTCCTTTGGTAGGACGATTTTCCATTCATCAAGATCCTCCATCGTTGAGCTAACGATAGGGTTTGGTTTGTGAAAGAAAAGGGTTCTGTTCTCATATTTCCAATTTGCAAATTTCCGAGGAACCGCCTGCACCCCCTTGACTCGCTTCAAGAACCATTCATCGCGTAATTGCTCGACATCGGGCGTGATTACTGTGACTGAATTTTCTTGGGCACGGGATAGGGCATTTGAAACTTGATGTAGTTTTCCTTTCCTATGGACAGACTGCAAGTCGTATGCCTGCAACGCAGTGTTCCACCAAGCCAATCTTCCTACTGGGTCCTTTAATCTATTGAGCCACAATAGGCTGCTGTGGTCAGTAATTACTGTTACCCATTCTCCCTGCAGATATCCCCTTCATCGATCTACAGCCCACAGCACAGCCAAACATTCCTTCTCAGTCACGGTGTAATTACGCTCCAGCTTGCTTAGTGTGCGGCTGACATAACATATCCGGTGTTTTTCACCTTCAAGGGTTTGGGTTAACACTGTGGCCACAGCATAGTCACTGGCGTCTGTTTGTAGGATGAACGGTTGCGTAAAGTCAGGCCTCGATAGGACAGGGGCTTCGGTCAGGGCTTGCTTGAGGTGCTCAAAGGCTGACTGCTGCTCCTCAGTCCATTGCCATTTCATGTCTTTGGACATTAGTTTCATTAGGGGCGATTTCTTTTCGGCGAAATCGGGGATAAACCTGGAATACCATTCAATCATTCCGATGAATCTCTTAAGTTGTTTGAGGGTGGTGGGTGCGGGGTATTCTAAGATCGGCCGGACTTTGTCAACATCTGTCCTAAGTCCTGTCTCGTCCACCACGTACCCAAGGTACTTAACTTCTCCACATCCGAATTCTGATTTTTCGTGGTTAATCACGAAGTTCGCCTCCTTAAGTGCCCTCAACACAATCTTCAACCACTTAAGGTGTTCTTCGAACGTTTCGGTGACAATTATTATATCGTCGATGTACGTGTAAACGTAGGGTTCCCACTCCGGTTTAATAATCTGATCCATGATGGTCTGAAATGTTGCTGGGGCGTTGGTCAGTCCGTAGGGCATGCGCACATATTGATACAACCCTTTACCAGGTACAGCAAAGGCTGTGTATTCCTTGCTGTTTTCATCTAAAAGGATTTGATGATAGGCCTCACTCAGGTCGATTTTTGATATGTACCTGGCTTGGCGCAGTTTGTCCAAAATATCGTCCATGAGTCGCATGGGATAAGCTTTTTTTCGCGTAATTTCGTTCAATTTCCGGTAATCAATACAAAATCGGAATTCGGTTGTCCAGCGTATTAAGGCGGTGATAGCACCTATCCAATGATTTTGGAAGTTTGATGGAGCCACCTTTAAAAAATTTCCTAGCAAACACACTCGCCGTATACTACATATTTGTGCTTCACCAAGTTTACCTACTAGCCATGTTAAAAATGTCAGTATTGCAAGTCTTATTGCTGAACCAATTTTAAGAAGTTTTTGTCGTTCCTTATTTTCATTGGTGTTTATTACTGTTGCCACCGGTTTGTATGAAGTCTCGGTTTGTTCCGGTGAGGTGGCACCGACTCCTATTGCCCTGTCTCCTCTGGCGTTTCGCAGCCTCTCCGTATTACATTTAGGGCACTTATAACGCTTGTCCCCTATCTTGCCGCATTTGGTACAATACTTCCTGTAGGGGCAATCATTACGCCAGTGTCCAACATTTCGGCAAATAAAACATGAACGGTCTTTATTTTCTGTAGCTGCATTTACACCCGTATTTTTCGTGTTATGGACGGCCAATTTTTTTTCTTCGGAGGCTGATGCTTGTCCATTTTGGCGCCTTTCTGCTAGCATCATTCTTTCAACGGAGCTAGCATTTCTTCAAGCTGCTGTTGCACGGTTTTATGCTGCTTCGTCGTTTTATCCTCTTCGACTACTGTAGTGGCCGTTGTGGTGGTTAACGCTTTTATTAGCTGCAATTCTGCGCTATCCCCAGCGCTAGGGGTGGATTCAACTGCAGCAACTTTCTTCGACGTCGATTGTTTTCGGGAAACAAATGATGTCGCCGGAAACAAACAGTTCTCTGGTGGTGGAGGTGGCCGATATTCTCTGTCTTGCTGTTGGGTTAATTCAACATTCTTGCCCAACAGCAGAAAGTCGTTGAAGCTGCCTATTTGCGCTCTGGGAATCCTACCACGATAGTATGGGTGAAGGTTCCTGTAAGCCCGGTTAATTTGTTCGTAGAGCGGCAGGGGTTGGGTAAATTTTATCCATCAGGGTTCGCAGATTTGACAGATAACTGGCAATATCTTCATGCGGTGCCTGCGTGCGTTTCTCCGCTCCTTTGTGTACCCTACCCTGCAAGTCGTATATTCCATACTGCAACTGGAAAGCAGTGATGAATTTGCCTATTGTATGCCAGTGGTATTTTTCTCGTCGGAACAAATTATTGGTTTCCGCGTCAAACACTGCTGGTAACACTCTTAACAGTTCCTCTAACGATAGGTTGTATGTTGTCACGAATTCCTACAACCGCGTCAAAAAATCTTCTGGGTCGTCTTTAGCGCGTCCACGAAATTCCACATTCCAGCAAGCCAAAAGGTCTAGCGTGTATCTTTCGCACCTAATTTGTGATTCGCGTTGTTTTTTTGACATTTGTGCGTTTGCTCCTGGCAACCCCTGTGGTCCATGTATAGCATTCGTATGGAAACCCCCCTTTCCCCTTTGTACGAAATTGCTACTCGGGACCGAACAGTAAGTATTTTGGGTTCCTGGGTTGGATCGTTGTTTGTACGCAGGGAAGTTACGCGTGTTGTGGCTGTGTATATCCACCCGTGGTTGGCTGATGCTATCCGTTGTTGGTAGTTGTATACTCGCATAATGTCTTAGTGAGTGCAGGGGTACGTTTTGTTGATGTGTCATGCCGGGATTATACGGATGAATAGTTGAGTGCGCTTGGGGTATATTCGAGCTGTACTGGAGTATGTTAGGCATTTGGGATGCCACCGCGGGATTATGCCCACCTCCTCCTGTACATGGCGAAGTGTGTCGCGGTATCCCGATTTTGTGTTATAACCGTACATACCAGTTGTTGGGGCTTCTGGATGGTCATTTGTAGAATTCTCGTTTGACCATGTTACCCGACGTCCGCTCGCATCGCAATTTACCCTGTTCGCGGCTCCCAAATTTCTTTGGTGGCCATTGTTACCGAGTGCCCAAGTTTCCCCGTCACCCCGTCCTACTTCTGTCCCTATATTTTCTCTAGGAGCCCCACTTGCCCCCATCGTGGGTACCAAGTTAGCCCCAGAGTTAAATAATGGATTTGCAGCCAACACGTTGGACGGTCTATTCGTGAGATTTTGAGTTGCATCTTCTTTAGGCCATTCGTATGACCTTCTGTTGGATTGCGATTCCTCGTATGTGTGCGTCAACCTTTGTGCACCGCGCACTACCGATTCCATTTCATCTCGATTGCCTACTGCTTTTACGTTATCGAGACTACGACGCACTTGCTCGCTTACAACTTCACGGAATTGCCGAGGTGCGGCTGTCGAGGTGTTGGCGTGATCGTCATCTGCCACGCTAGTGTTCATCGTCGATGATTCGTCAGGTACGAATCTGGTTTCGCGGCGTTTTGGCCTCTCCGCTGTGTCTGAAAGCTCCATGGCCGAATTATTTCGATCTATTTGCGTAATTTTGTCTATGTCTCTGTTTCATGTATTAACTGTTGGTCCGATGAATTTTCTATTTAAAAAACGCTGCAACCGATCCCTAGCTTTTATTACGGTCCCATTACTTATCAATTCTAATAATATTAATTATTGAAATATTTTCCCGTCTGTAAATTGTTCAATAATACCTGCGATTACTCTTGTTATCGTCTCATGGCTTAATGCCTGCAGTTCGTCCCCCCCGGTCACGCTTGCACTAAAGGAAAATTCCAAGTCCTCTAGTGAAACCGTCATGTTTATGTGTACGTTGTACTAGAGGTTACCCAAAACAAAGCCGGACGATAAAGAGTAAACTGTATGTTTGTAGCACTTTGTTAATACTATAAGGCTACTGTAAGGCTCTATTCGAACAAGTTTTTCAAAATACCGTATTTTCGTACTAGCAATCTGCTATACGAATGTAAACACTGTATTCATCCTACTATCGAACTTTTACTTAGTGTCTTAGAAACTATACCCTATACACCATTTACATTGTATGATGACTATTAATACCGTACAAGGTCATGCCTCAAAGTAAAAGAAATATACTTTATTATTATTTTATTGCGCGCAAGCAAGGGCAAAACGGTAGTGCAAAAACGAATGACCAACAAACAATAAAATTTTCAAACACAATAGATACTTAAATATGACACATTGTGCATCATAATTGCATATTTATTATTTTATATTATAAACACAGCTTGCCATCAGAATTCATATAGCGATACAGCAGGCGATCATATCCCCTATATATTCATGTGAAATAATCACAGAGGCCAGGCAGTACACGTAAGCTAACCTACCTGCCTAGGCATACAGCGCGCACACAAAATGGCCGCTTAAAGCATTGCGCTGAGCAATTGCCTGTACAACTAGTCGAGCGCAATGTGATGTGTCATGCCTTGCTCACCTTGCAGTCAGCAGCAAGACACGGCACATATAAAATTATTCTTTATTATGACTTACTATAGGGCTAAGCGCATAAGAGAGGTAGCTGGCAATCAGTATACATCTAAGCATTTATTTAAATTTATTAATAACTTAGAACTTATTAGTATTTCTATACAACGTTTACTCTGCCCGACTATCCGACTTGGCGTGACTCTATAAAACCTCAGCCCTGCACGTGCAGGTTCGGCAGTTGCTGCTCGGCACAATGCTTGTCTACGGTAGGGACGGGATACATAGGAAATAGGCCTACCGTTCTTTTGTTACAGCAGGGGTCTCTCTGTTGCACTATTCTCGGGCACCGGGAGGTCCGTCGAGCAGGGGTTGGCACTCGAACCCAGCAGTCCTTGACAGCGTCTGTGTAAAGGTCGTAGTGGCAGTCCGGGTAGCAACAGGTAGCCGTTGTTGTACGTCTCCTGTGGCCGCTTGGTACAGCACTCAGTCGTATCTTGCACACACATTCGTAGAACTATATAATGTTGCGAAGCCCTCGGATTATACGTCCTGGCGGGCAGCAGACAAGACGGAGAGTGCCTTTCTTGTCGCCCTGCCGATTCGTGCTCCCTGATACTGTAGCTACCTGCCTGTGTCTGCGTCGGTGCGCACATACACCTGCCGCTGCACATAGTCAAGGGCTGGCAGTGCTGCCTATAGTAGGGATAAGTAAAGGGATAGGTCGGTACAAGAGCTGTGGGTGGGGTAGTGTTGGTGTGCATAGTGCCGCCTCTCCTCTTGTCTGCTACTATGACATACCTTCCTACCGTGACGTCGGTTTACCACGTCACAATTGAAACCCTCTGACATCCGGGCTAGTTTTGCATCAGTATGCATCGACCGCTCGTTCAGTGAACTACTGTATATCGTTGCTGTATGCACTTGTTTGATATATGATAAGTAGTTTCTATTTGTTGTCTTCAATTAAATCAACTGGCGTAACCTACTCATCTTTAATTTTAATTTAATTATCTCTTAGTTTGATAATTATTTTATGTCCAATAATTGTTGTCCAGCGCAATTTAATTAGTATCTTCTAATACTCACTACGTTCTCTTTTCTGTTTGTTATCAACTCTTGTGATTTCTAGAATTTATTGGCCTTTTATTGTTAAATACACATTTGCCTGTTTCATCCATATAAGTAAAAGTGTGTTTGTAGTATTTACTTCATTTTGATCTCAGAGACCTTCGGCTGCTGCTTGCTGTTTTCATATTTGGTTCACCTCTAAAACATAGAGCCCATAGTTTAAGTTAAGGCCCATACAAATACGGTTCATTTATTTTAGCACATTTTTTATTAAGAAGAAGCGTCAGTAATCTAACACGATTTTTTTTTAAGATTGATAAACTTCTTAATTATAAACTGTTTTATGATTCATGCAGATAGAAATTTTTTTTTAATTGACAGAAAAATACAATGTCATAAGTATTTTCGATGAAATTAATGTCCAAAAATGGTTTAAAAAATTAGTAAAAATAGAGAAAATGAAAATTTATGTCGAGGAGTACATTACTCGTCAATTATCATTAAAAATCAAAAGACATTATGATTAATATCGCGTATTACATAAGAATAATAGTTACGATTTTAGCAAAGTTAAGAAATTATTTTAAAAAGGATGTGTTTAAAATTATCATTATCATCATTATCACAGTTATCTTCATGATAATTAATATAATAATTGTTATTGTGGCCCTTATCATTATTACTATCATTATCTTTATCATAGTTCTTCTTCTTCTTCTTCTTCTTATTATTATTCGTCTTCTTGTCAAACCTACTTTTGCCCGTAGTCGTTGTTCCTTAAATTAAGCAAGAAAGCATTAGCCTTGGCCCTCGAAACTTTAATCGTAAGCTAAATCGTTTGTTATTACGCGGAAACATTATTTGAGACAGAGGCTAGGGACTGACCCAGAGAAAGAGAGAGTGGTATAAGCATTTCGAGAGAAAAGAGGGGGGGTGGGATCATAAGAATATAAAGGAAAAGAGGATTGGACGTGGAAGCAGACGATATAGCGAGCGAGATAAAGAGGTTTCCAGATTTTGAAGATTAAAGGCAGCTTTGTCGGGCGGAATAAAAGTAATAATGTGCCCTTCGAGGACAGGAGGAGGGAAAAAAATATTCATAACATCTGTAGACGCGACCCTGCGCCCGACTCTTCGTATTCGTCGGTGGTATCCTTTGGGAGGAGGTATCGCGCGAATGTGTACACACGAGAACGGGCCGTCGGCTGAGAGAATAGGAGAGTAGGATAAGGGACGACCTCCCGTGTTTTACATGTACGCGTAATGGTCATTAATGTACTTTCGGAGAGTCTATCTATACGACGGAGAGGTTTTTCGTGTTCCCGCAAAAAAAAGANTTACCGTAACAAAAGTTATATATATGTATATTAGTGGGCTTTGCACCCTACGCGCTCTGCATGCTAAACTCCCAGAAGACTTTATTTTGGAAATGATATCAATTTAAATAATGAAATTAAACACAGCAATTAGAAAATCAAATATTGTTTCTCCAATGTACAATAAAAAATTCTAATTAAAATTAATATAAAATAAAGTAAAAATTGTGACATCATTAGAAGGTGTCAGAACATAACATGGAATTATTCACAAAACATCTGAAGATACTGCTATAGCAATGTGATGGATAGAATATGACACTCAAATTGATGATATATTTAAAGAAGCTACTACCATTATGTTGCACTATGAGTTGAGACAATTCTCCATGTGGTTTTTACTTTCACAGAAGTTTTTGGCGAAAAAATTTGGAATAGATATAAAACCTATCTGACGGAAAACCTCATTTTTTATAGAAGATAATCTTACTCTTTTGCACATACGTCACATTCTTACTATGGAAGACAAGTTTTGTAAATCATTTAATTTACCTACACCTAAAAATATAGATAGTGTTCAAAAAAATAAATAGTTTTTAGGAAATTTCTTTTTGTTAAAAAAATTTTCGAATAGGTTAAAAAAAGCGTGGAAAGAAGATGAAAGGATGAAAGCAAGCATTTATAATTATTCTTCAAATAATTTTTATTGAAATAAGATGAAAGATGAAATGAGGACATATTACAGTATAGATAAAGTGATGTTTAAAGGATTTGATGAAACCGACGATAACATCTATATCAATTTTATAATGAAAATACTAAAGAAGGCCTACCACCTTACGAGTAAAATTTTAAAATTAGAGCTGTGGTTACATAAATAAAAAATTTGAGTATATTAGATGGTTCATGTTATGAAACAAGATGAAAAAAAACAAAACTAATAATACTCAATATTAAGGCAGGAATAATAACTCGTGAAAAAATTAGACAAATAGTTTATACACCAACAATTACTTTAAATACTGAAAATACAGTTTTATTACCATTCATTTTATACAAAAAGCTATTTCCTTTAGTTTAAGCTTTTGCAATGATTATAAATAAATTACAAAATCAATTTTTTGATCTAAAAAGACTATATTTAAACAATTGTTGTTTTCATATAGTCATTTATATGTTGCTTTATTAAGATGCAAAACTAAGAATGGTATTTTCATGCAAAATAAAAATAAAAATGACGCTGAGGTTAAAAACATCGTGTAAAACGAAATTTTTCAATTATAGATACATTGGCTTCGTCATTATTGATTTTAATCTATGCAGCTCTGTGTCTATGTAGATTATAGGCGTGATTAGCTTTTTACATAACCACAGAGAAGTGCTATATATCTTCCTCTATTATAAAGTTACCTTGGTGGGGCATTCCACACAACCCCCTCACAGACCCCCATTCACCCCCACTCCCCCCGACAAAATAAGGTTAAAACCCGTCATTTTCTCGCTTATTTTAACACATCGCAGTTTTTTCCAAAACTCTCTGCAGCCCCCTACTCCACCGACCCCAAACGTATTTTTTCGTGACCAATTCACCAATACAAAGATTTATCAGATTCACAAGTACAAAGATTAGTCACTTAACACATGCTTCATGGACCTCATGGAAAAGATAGTCCATGTCTTACCAGTTTTCAAAAAATTTGTACAAAAAAGTTTTCGAAAAAGTTTATTATACATCCTTTTTTTTACAACAAATGGATACCCAAATTACAAAAGAAGTGACAAAAGTTGTGATAATCACATATATAGAATCAAAAATAGTAATGAAAAAATTTTAGTTGATAATTCAATGGTAGTACCATACAATCCATTTTTATTAACAAAATATAATTGCCACATTTATGTTGTAGTGATTCTGCATTTAATTTGCCAGTACATATTAAAAATAAACAAAAAATAGTTTTTGAAGGAAATAATATTTTTAAAGCAATAGAAAACTCTGAAACGGCATTAACGGCTTAGTTCAAATTAAATAAATTAGATAGTTTCGCAAAAAAATTAGATACGTGAATATTCCAGAATATCACTGTTTTAAGTTGACAGTAAAAACTTGGGTTCAAAAAGTGTTAGACGAAATTTAATATAAGATGACTAAATATAGTGTCACCTAAAGACTTTAATCGTTTTTTTTTTTTTTT